>LPNX010805827.1:352707-395318 GCA_001517045.1 Pseudotsuga menziesii | reverse complement strand
TTCGTATTTTCGACATATCTCCCTGTGTTTTTACTCAAATTTCGATCGGGAGAGCTCGTTGGATGCGTAATTTGATTCCGCATCCAACGAGTACCCACACTACATACTTTTGATGGACCCCGCTACCCCAAAAACAAGAAATACCTGAAAAAATATGATGATGATGTCATCATCACATTTTTTCAGGTATTTCTTATTTTTGGTGTAGCGGGGTCCGTCAAAAGTATGCAGTGTGGGTACTCGTTGGATGCGGAATCAAATTCCACATCCAACAAGCTCTCCCGATCGAAATTTGAGTAAAAACACAATGATATATGTCGAAAATACGAACAAAAAAAGTAGTTTTTTTTAATGACAAATATGTCAATTCAACCATTATGGTTGACTTATTTTATTGAAATTCTATTGGTTCTTGAATTCCAAGTCAAAAAAACTTATTTTGGCACGTTTTCTTAGAAGGCCCATTTTAGACCCCAAATTTCCTCTAATGGTGTTCATAGAAAAGCATATATCTGGCCTCATATTCATCAAATACATCAACAACCCAATAATATGTATGTACTGAGTCACATCCACTAATTCTAATGATTCATCTAATATCAACTTCAATTTGGTATCCATGGGAGTGGCCATGGATTTACGCTCCATCATATCAAATATTTTTAAGATTTCCAATCCATACTTTCCCTGGTTGAGAAATATTCCTTCTGGTCTCTGCCATACTTCTGGGCCTAGAAAATAGTGCATCAATCCAATATCTTTCATCTTGAATTATTCATTGAGCTTCTTCTTGCATTCTACAATATCTTTCTCATTTCCTGTCACGAATAGGTAATCCACATATAGTAATAGTATGACAACTTCATCATCCATAACCTTAAAGTAAAGGTTAGGGTTGTCTTTACTTTTGGTAAATCCCAAGATCATCAGGAAACTATCTATCCTTCCATACCAAGCTTTGTGATCTTGCTTCAGTCCATACAGAGCCTTATTCAACTTACATACGTGATTCCATCTGTCTTCGACTTCAAATCCCTTATGGTTGTTCTATGTAGACTTCTTCCTCAATAACACCACTCAGGAAGGTTGTCTTCACATCCATCTGGTGTAAATTCCACTTCATCATGGATGCAAGTGCCATGATGGTTCTAATGGAAGTGTATATTTCTACTAGCACAAATGTCTCTTCATATTCAATTCCTTATTTTTGATAGAATCCTCTAGCCACAAATATTTCCTTGTATTTCTCAATACTTCGATCGGTTGCATGCTTTATCTTGTAGATCCGCTTGGAAGATACCACACTCTTCCCTTCTAGTTTGGGAACTATATCCCAAACATCATTCATCATTATTGATTGGTATTCTTTCATCATTGCTTCTACCCATTCTTTCTTCTAGACAAATTCTTCATAATTGGTAGGTTCTTGATCTACAAGGTCACACATCAAAGCTACATAACTGGAGAATGGATTTGATCTCTTGCCTACTCTTGTGGATCATTTTGGAGCTCCATTCTTCTCTGCTTCTTGTGTGATTTCTCTTACCCAAGCATTCTTTCTCTTATGTGATATACTCATTGTAGGAGGTTCTTGAGGTTCTAGCATATCATGGTCCTCTGATGTTTCATTTTCAAGGGAGGGTGCAGCTTCTAGATTTTTGGGATGTATATCTTCTTCATATAATTCTTCATGCGAGCACTTTATGGATCTCTTGAGAGTTGATTCTTTGTCAAATGTTACATCCCTGCTAATATCCATATGATGGAATCATGGGATGTATATTCTAAAGGATCTGGATACTTCATAGTATACAGCAAATATTCCCTTCTTTCCAGAAGGATCCAACTCGGTTATCTTTTCTTTTGGAATGTAAACATTGTTAGAAAGGTAGAGTCAAGCTAAACTAGTTAACCTATCTAAGAAACCAACAACATATCATAAAAGATAAGAATAGGAAAAGAAAAATACAAGAGAACATCAATATACGTGGTTCACCCTAATGGGTAACATCCATGGGAAGGTAGTCTTCTATTATCTCCAGAATGTCTTCTCCAATCTTACAAGAGAGAAAAGCACAAATACCCCAAAGAATGTAGATGATGTACAACAGTGTCACAATTGTACCACTACTACATCAAGAATCCATGATGTGCAGAGACTCACTTGACCCTATTATATACTAAGAGATGAGGAGGAATTACTCTCACATATTGCATGTGGGATAATATAATTCTACAAAATAACATCTCTTAATACAATACCATGGACAAATACTCTACACAAGTAAATACACCACCATATAACTATGGGTTAAATGTATTACTCTTTTACATAAGATTGTAGACAACTTCCAACATAATACAAAGACATTATTACCTTCTAAGGAATATAATATATTCCAACACTCCCCCTTAATAGTGGCTGGGAGAAAGGCCCACACTAACACTAGGGAAGGAAGGAGTCATTACTGCTCCCCCTTGATGACAACTTCCAGAAGAACCAAAGCTAAAAAAGAAGAACACTTCAGTTGATGGAATTTGACGATGAATAACCGCTTCTCACTGAATCATGAAAGTGCACACGAACCAAGTTGTATGATGAAATACACAACAATAAAATGTCGAGAACATGTGATGTAATCCAATTGCAAGATGCCTAGATCACCACAAGTATCATCACAACCATACATGATAGCTGAAGAACTCTGATATAACATCCACACCAGTGTACATATACCTTCTGAAGGCCAATACAACAAAACATGTGGCTATGAACACCACAACAATGTACAAAAAAATCCAGACGGCCAATACACATGCGAATAGTATACATTCTTCCAATCAAGATGCAATATAAATATCTATAGAAGACCTCAAACATCGAAGAAACAAGACCCCAATGGTCTATCCATTGAAAATGACATCATACAGATGAACATCATGACTTTAACAGTAGAAGATGGTGCTTCATTATTCCTAGAATAAGGTGAAATCCTAAACAGGGAACTTATCTGCACAAGAACTTTCAAGATCAAATCATATAAAGATCATAAAACAAAATTACTCATACAAAAATTAAAATGCTTATATATCAAAGGTTAGCAAACATCATATAAAGGAATGGCAACATAATATGATCAAATAAAAGATTAACTTGCTCATTAAGGAAAATGAAGTTACTTTTACACATTAAGTGTCAGCCACAACATATAAATAGTGAGCCAAAGATTTCACTTAAATATATGAAAATTTAGTCATCAAGCAACTAATCTGAAGCATAGGTGCATTTCTTATTAGTATGATGTTAATATGCAAGAGATGAATGCCTTGAAAATGCCAATGCTTCCATATAGGAACGTTAGAGACAAGTATGAACAAGATAACCTCTGCAATCATAGGAATAGAAATCTCATTGCAACAAGAACAAGGTGCTCATGATAAATAGTTCAATATTTAAAGATTGCTCAAATCCATATAAATATTGAGTAAAAGATGATTGAAATAAACATGACATGAGATATAGATAAATCAAAATGTTTAATATGATCAACATATAGAAAATTATGATCAACTCATGATATCACTTATAAAAAAATATGAAATGACAAGTCACTAATGGTCTTAATCATGGGTTCATTTATTGTTAACACTATGTAAATATGCAAATAGCACACAAACTAGATACAATCTCTGCAATACATGAAAAAGAAACTATATCCCAATTAAATAACTTATGACAAGCCAAAAAATATGATATCACATAGATTAAAAAAATGATTTTACTTAAGAATTTAATTAGCAAGAGCATATAATGATCATAAAGACATTACTTATAAATGAATGAAATTGCTTTTACACAAAGGTCAGCAATAACATATAAATAAAGTAAATAATGATCACTAGATAATGCATATGAGATTGTTCTTATAAAATTGTTTTTATAAAGAAAACAAAGAAAAGAACAAATTAATTATTAAGTATATTTAAAAAATATTAAGCATTAGATGGTTTATAGCTATCATCATGACAAAATACTAGAGATCCATGTTCTTAAAAGATGTCAATATTTCCATATAGAAATGTGAGACAAATATATAGCAAGAACAAGAAATAATATATTAATAAACATGATTAAAAGCAAAACCTAAATGCAAAAAATGAATAACATAAAACTTAAATACTTTACCATATTGATCTGAATCTGCAAAAAACACAGTTAGAAAAACAGTAAAGGAAAGAGAAACTTTTACTTACAACCCTTTGAAAAAATGTGCCCAGAAAAGCCCAGTCTTTTGTTCTGGTCACTATGGTGGATCCAGAATGGTTATTCCAATTCCAAAAACTGGTTATTATTAAAAATCCAGTAATAAATGACTAAGTTACGGCCTTTTTTATAACTGCCATTTTTATTATCGAAATGAAGCCTACAAATGCCCATTTTTTTGTTCTAGTCATGAGGGTGGATCTAGAATGGCTTTTCCAATTCCGAAAATAGGTTATAATAAAAACATCGGTAAAAAATGACCAAGTTACGGCCCTTTTGTATAACTGTCATTTTTTATTACCAAAAGGAAGCCTAGAAATGCCCAGCTTTCTATTCTGGTCACGTGGGTGGATCTAGAATGGTTGTTCCAATTCCGAAAACATGTTATATTAAAAACACCGGTAAAAAATTACCAAGTTACAACCCTTTTGTATGACTATTGTTTTTATAATCGGAAAAAAGGTTTCCTTAAGGAGAACCCTGAAATCATGTAGATCTACAGAAAAAACATCAAGAAACCCTTGAAAAAATTCTGCAAAAATCTTACACAACAAGTTAGGGTTAGGGTAAAAAAAAATACAGAAATATGCCCAGATCTGAAGAGAAACCTATTGGCTACCAGATAGAAAGCAAATCTACAACAAAATGACAATGCCCAAATGATAATCATTATTTATTGAAAACTATAGAAGGTACTAGATCATAGCAACCCGCTGTGATACCATGTTAGAATAGTAGAGTCAATCTAAACTAGTTAACTTATCTAAGCAACCAATAACATATCATAAAAGATAAGGACAAGAGAACACCGATATGCGTGGTTCACCCTAATGGGTTACATCCACGGGAAGGTAGTCTTCTATTATCTCCAGAATGTCTTCTCCAATCTTACAAGAGATCAAAGCACAAATTCCCCAAAGAATATAGATGATGTACAAGAGTGTCACAATAGTACCACTACTACATCAAGAATCCATGATGTGTAGAGACTCACTTGACCCTATTATATACTAAGAGATGAGGAGGAATTACTCTCACATATTGCATGTGGGATAATATAATTCTCCAAAATAACATCTCTTAATACAATACCATGGACAAATACTCTACACAAGTAAATACACCACCATATAACTATGGGTTAAATGTATTACTCTTTTAAATAAGATTGTAGACAACTTCCGACATAATACAAAGACATTATTACCTTCTAAGGAATATAATATATTCCAACAAACATATACTGGACATCAAAATATTTTGAGATGGCTTATTTCAGGCTTTTTTCCTGTGAACAATTCTTCAAGAGTTTTAAATACAAGGGCACTATGGGATAATATATTATGTACATAAAATGATGTTTTTGTTGCTTCATCCTTTAGATGCATAGGAAGATCTCGATCATGTATCATTATCTTCATTGCTTCCATAATGGTCCTATTCTTTCTTTTTGCAACACCATTCCATTGAGGATTATAGGGAGTGGTTAGTTCCCTCTTGATTACAGCTTCTTTACAAAAGGTTTCAAATTCTTTTGAAGTATATTCTCCACCATTATTTGTTCTGAGTATCTTGATTCTTCTTTCTTAATGATTCTCTATCAAGGCTTTGAATTCCTTGAATTTTTTGAATACCTCATCCTTTGTTTTCAAGAAGTATATATATGTCTTTATCGAAAATTCATCAATAAATGTAACATAATATTCATAACCACTCAAATATGTGGATGGAATTGGACCACATACATCATAATGAATTAATTCCAACGTACATTTAGTCTTTGTTTCACTCTTCGAAAATGGATTCTTGACATTCTTTCTTTTTGCACATCCTTTGCAAGTGCCTTCATGATCGATGTGGTAATCATGTTCCTACTTTTCTCACATATGGTAGTGCCTTTTAGTGGATGTGATCAATCCTCCTATGCCATAGTTCACATGGTTTAGTGGTCTCATCAACAAGGGATTCTTTCGAATGTCCTTTGAGTTTATATAATCCTCCTTCTTCTTCAACAATGACAACTGCATCTTCAACTGATTTCCCTTTGGACCACATAAGTACTTGTCCATTTATAAATTCAACCCTATATCCTTTCTATTCTAATGAGGAGATAGAAAGTAAGCTATTTTTCAAACCTCGTACATATAAGACTTCCTTCATCTTCATGGGGGTTCCAGAATCAATCTTGTATCTTGCTTCACCAATACCTTTGTTAGGATATTGATAGGCATATCCTAATGATACTTTCTAAGGATAGTTATTCTCTTCAAGTTTTGACAGTCTTATTTTTTCCTATCACGTGCTTTGAAGAATCACTATCCATAAGCCAAGTATCTTCTCTAGGTGTCACATGCCTAGAGAGTGCAGAGAATAATACATACTCTTCTACATCTTCTTCTTTTGTTTTTTTTTTTCGAGGTGTTTCTTCCTCTTCTTCATCTTCAGCTAAATGTGCATGATGTCTTTTGTTGTTGTTATTCTTATATTATTCTTTATTCAATGGGCAGTCTCTGCCAATGTGTCCTATCTTGTGACAGTTGTAACATTGAAACTAGGAGTAGTTTTTCCATTGGCTGTTTTCTCTTTTCCTATGGAAGCTCTTGCCAGGTTGAGACTCCTTGTGGATTTCCTTATTGAAGTTAGGTTGACTTATTCCCCTTCTGGTATGGGTGGCTAGGGCTTGATCATCTTCTTCAGTAGATCTTCTTTATTGGTTACTCTAGCCTCCTCTTGGATGCAATCTTCCCATACAATGTCAAACTTCAAGCTTTCTTTTTTGGAACACATAGTCTATATGAATGAATCCCAAGGTCTAGTGAGACCATTGAGAGCAGTCATAACTAGTTCATATTCATCAAGGGAGTCTCCAATGGCTTCTAGATGCTCCTTAAACTAGGAGACCCTTGTGAAGTAGTCTTGAATGGATTCTCCTTTTCTCATCTTGGTACTTTTCATTTGAGCTCTCAAATTCATCTTTCTATTGGTGTTTCTTCCTTTATACATTTTGGATAGGGAATCATACATTTCCTTTGGGGTTTATTTGGATGGCACTAAACGAATCAAGTGATATTTGATAAAATTAGCAATGATCCTCATGGCCCTAATTAGGTCATTGTTGTGCTTCTCCTTAGCTTCATCTTCTCACATTTCACCATCATCATCACACTTCTCCAGTTCATTCCCACGGTGTATGTTGAGCTTAATCCATACCCATTGGGATCCATTCCCCCTATTTGACAACCAATAGTGAAGTAGAATGGAGACCCAAACCGTGGAGTTGTGGGACCATTTCCTCGGATGGCTGCAGTGGCCCACTTCAAAGAAAGGTATGCCTATTGTTCGTACTTTTTGTTAGTTAGATAATAATGTCAAAATCATAAAAAAAAATCATTTTCTTGCTTATCGTTAGTTATTGTTGTAAGTCGAGGTTGAAAGACACTTCGAACCATTGAACTCTACCCTATGATATGGTTGATCTATGGTAGGTGTTTTTGCACATGGTAGGGGATAAATCCCCACTACAGTTTTGGCGACTCCACTCGGTCGATCCTTTCAGATCTTTGTTTTTGCAGGTGTTTCTACTAGTTTGGTATCCTTTGGTACCTTCAGTCGTCATAGATATGGCCCCCTCATGGCAAAACTAAACCAGTCTTTCCTTAGTTCCTGCCCCTCGACCCAAGTCGGCAGCCTTTTTCCAAGAAATTCTCATTTTCGACCGAATCGCACTTATTGGAAAGAAAGTTGCAACCAGTTCGCACCTTTCTGCCCGATAAGCGTGACCTAGGTCATTCCTTCCACCCCAATAAGTGCGACCTAGACTAGAACTCCATATCAAACTTGTCTCGGTGCTCGGAGCGACCCCTGTCACTATTGTGACCTAGTTTTGTGCGACATGTTGCGCATAAACCCCTATTTTGTGTGACCTCATTCTTTCAACTATTTTTTTGTTTCGATCATGACTATTTCACAGTTCTGTGCGACCCCGATCGCACATGTTCCTCCGACATATTTGACCTGCATTTTTTCAGTCATTTTTGGTGTTTGAGATCCTTATTCCAGACCCCCTGTTTGTGTTTTACCCCTTCTCGACCTGTTTCTGTCCAGATCTGATCCATAACAACCCCTTGGTTCGTTTTTTGGTCCTAATTTCCTTGTATGTAAGCACCTTGACTCGAGCTTCATAGTTGATACCCCATGTGTGTTTCTTACATCCTGATTAGTTCCTTATGCGCTCGTTTACTTGTGTATATTTTACTTTCTAGAAGAATTAGTTGTGATTTTGCATGATATTATTGGCAATTACTATTATTTATCTGCATTTTTACATCTCATCCATGAGATGGTTTGGGTTTATACACATCACTTGCACACATCTCACACCCTAAAATAAAACGATTGGTTCATGACCCCAAGCTAACCTAAAAAATCAACTTAACTCAACCAACATTGTAACCTCATTTGAGGACCAAAACAATCTTGTAGCTAAGTTAGGACATTGGGATAGGAATCCAAATAACACCCCTTTGTCACTTACATTTGAGACATATTTGTTTTCCATTAGGGGACCAAAATCCTGTTGTACTTCTTGACATGGTCACAACAGTATGTCGGAGGTCCCCCCGCTATGCGGGAGTAAGCCACAATGAAGGGGTTCTGGAATTCAAGGTGGAATACCGTACTCTATTTTGTATTGAAGGCTAACCCTTCATAGTCCTCCTCATGCATGGCGCAGTATATCGGGTGTTAAGGGACAAAGGGCTAAAGTGCCAATAAACCACTCTGGACGTGTCATGAACAAGGTAGCCTATTTTCCATTCTATCGAGTATAAGGAGTATTAAAGGAATGTCAAATGTCAATGAAAACCAATCATTATTTCAAAGTCTCCGTACTTATATAATATTGTCGAAAATTGATTCCCAAATCCACAAACAATAAAACCCAAAACATATTGGTCGTCGATGAGTTTGTCTCAATTCTAAAGATCTATGAACCCACCGAAAGTTATATTTGATTTTCTTTCAAACCTAGCCTTATAAACATTTTGGCTTTAATTCGATGAGTTTTGTTTGAAAATGTGTTGCCTAAAGTTATATTAATCTTTTTTTAAATTGAACTCATAACATTTAATTAAGTAGACTTCTTACATAATTGGGATAGAACCTTGATTACATTCATGATTTGTTCATTTGCTCATTATTTAATGTTAAATTGTATTAAATAAATCAATTTTTTTTCTTTCACACAGGAAACACCCTATTTAATAATAGTATATGAAAAATATAGACAAGTACATATGTAGAGCAAAATATTAAGACATGATCTTTGTTCTTATGATTCCTACGTTGATTTGTTTGAGGAGTGGTATCTGAAATATTGATTTCTTTGATAAGTCACGTACTCTCAAATTTTTACCATAGCAATGAGACCATACTTGTTTGTGCACCCACTTGAGTTGGCAAGACTAATATTGTTATTATTATTGTTTTAAGTGAGATTGAAATAATCTTCAGAATGGTCTTTTACACAAAAGGGAATTCAGAAATTATGGTGTGTGTTGCAGCAAAAGTATTATCGGGATTTAGTCACTGCTTGTCTCTTAGATATGGTTGTGAGAGAATTAATAGCCAACTCTATAACTCAGGAAAGATGAGCTTGAAGTAACACATATGAATGTGACAATACTCGAGAAACTAGATGTAATAACTAGCAAAAGAAGTGGCATGTTGGTGACCGGTGTTCAAATTTGAAGGGATGGTTTTAATTTTAAATCAGCATAGATCCATCTAAAAGGAGATCTACGAAGCACCGAGAGGGATCAATAGAGTGGAAGTGTTGACTAAATGTGTAATCCAATGTTTATGCTTTTAGTTTATCTAATTTATATTGTTTTATATCAAAGCAATTCTAAAATGTTATTTTTAATAATATGTTATTATTTTTTATAAAGGACACTTGTCAACTCTAGGATGAGCACGGAAGGAGTTACACATCTCTCCCATATTGGGCTGTAGAGTGCACCTCTTCTATGCAATAAGTCATTTCATCTTTTGAAAAAATTATATTTCAATTGACAATAATAAATTAGCTACACACTTCGTAAAATAAAGTGTTATTTCATCTTTTGAAAAAAATTATATTTCAATTGAATTGACAATAATAAATTAAATACACACTTCATAAAATAAAGTGCTCAAATAAAATATTACATTTGCAATCAAATTATACCTAGAAACAAATTAGCCTACCATGCGGTTCAAAAAATCCAAAAAAAAAAAAAATAGGAGGCCGACTTTAGTAAATACAAACAACCCAAACACCAAAGCTATAATAGATAGCTACAAACAATAGAAACTCAAAGAGAGCACCCGAAAATTAGAATGGGGGATGGGAATTAGAAAGGTTGGGAATTCAGAGTGGGGATTCAAGTCCAATAAAGGTGAATCAGAGAAGCCAGAAAACCAATGGACTTTTCCTATGATAAATTTTTCGTCTATAGAATTAACACCTTGATTGCAATATAATAATTTAAATCTTTGGGATTCCATGTCTATTAAAACATTTTAAATCAATGTGAAATAATTCAATATGGCCCTATCAATGAGGGTGTAAGATATGATTATTAAGATAACATAGATAGAAAAAAAAAACACTAATTGCATCGAGAATGGTAAGGTGCTCTACAACCGAGTATGAGAGAAATATTCTAATGGTGTAACCTAACGTTACCAAAAAGAAAAAAGAAAAGAAAAATGAATATTAGTTAATAAACTAAAAAATTAAAATCAACATAGATCCATCTTAAACAAAGATCTGCATCGAGAGCTATCCAATTTCTTATTGATATTATTGTCAATGGAACATGAGTTGAATATAAAAGGACATTGCTTCAAATATAGTTAGAAAGAGCCAACAATGGCTTTCACGACCCAATTAGACACACACACACATTCAAGCCTGCCATATCATCATCTCCATGCCAGCTTATACATTACAAAGTCTACGCATATACAATGTATAAGACCGAGGCCCCATTGATGAGTTCTGTAGCATAATTAATGAAAGACATTAGAGTATGTACATAAAGCAGAGAAATTAGAGGTGTCTTGTCTAGACACTCAAACATTAACTTGTCAATTTATAGCTACCAAAATTAATCTTTGGCATGCTCAATTTTGATCCCTAGTCGAAAGTGTTCTGAATGTGTTCGGTGATGTATTCTAGAAAAGGCCTACTCCTAGTATGGATAACCATGTTTGTGTGTGTGATACAAATTTAACTTGAGGATCATAAAACATGCTAATCATAAAATATATTGCTTGCATTTTTCCATCTTTCCATCTTTTTCAGCATAAACAGGACAGGATTGATTGCGTTTTTGTTTTATGGTTTGGCCTAGCACAAATGTTTATACACTATTTCTTTGACTCTACACTCTCTCTTCTTGTATCGCAACTATTTTCTATAAACCAAGGCACAGATTTAGATCAATGAAATCGTATTGATGGTTGTTTATAAGGATGTTTTTACTAGATGGTTGTTTGTAATGGTGAGGATGTTTTGTCTAATAAAAACCTATAATGTTGAGAGGAGTTCTCTTTAATGATATTTAGAAGGTATCCAAGCTCTCATTATTAATAAAGATAATTCCCCATGTGAAACCCTCCTTTACATGAAGACATTTAAAAGAATGCCTAGTGGATTAACTTAATGTTCAAGCCTGTGTTCACACTTTATGGTCATTTCTTTCATCATTTTGAAATTAACCTATAAACATCTAATTTTTGAGATCTTGCAAAGAAATGGGGTGCTTTGCTTCATGAAGATTCATATTTACATGACATAATTTTTTCAAGCGTGCATATGTTCATTTAATAGAAAAAGGGCGATTGTTTTTCTTTTAGTGCTCAATGATCAAATGGCATATAAATCGGCATATCATACAACCAAGGAGTGAGATGGAGTTACTCATTTTTATTTATAATTATTTAAGACCTCTTTAATAATTCGCTGAAGGCCGTATATATTTTAGAATTTTGGGGTGGATTACTATGTATGTTTTTTCATATATGGTCAAGAATGATGCAAGTGTACTATCAAGATTGATTCTATGGGTGTCGTCTAAAATTCATAATTAACATTTATAAAAAAATAAAAAATAACCCATGTAATAACTGCACTTCGTGGTAGTTGGAAAAAAATAAATAAATAATAAAAAATAGCTCATGTGATAACTAAATGACATGGTAATGTGTAGTCCATGTGACAATGAAACTCCATCTAGCAGGTAGAAGTCAAGTTAATGTGCACAAGATTTAGCCAAAGTGCATTTTACAACTCGGAGTTGAAGTAATGTGTAGTTAGTATGATAGTCAAACTCCTAATAAACTCCTTTAAACTCCTAATAAATTCCTCTGAACTCATGTGATAGTTGCACTTAGTGGCATGGTAATGTGCACCTCATGTGACAGCCGAACTCCATCTGGCAGTTGGGAATCAATGGAACTCCATTTGGAAGCTATGAGTCTAGATAAGTAGGAGTTGTTATATTAACTGCAATAGCTTTGTATTAACTTTTAAATTAACTATTAGATACAATTATTAGGTTAACTCCAATGATGATACAACTATGAGCTTAACTAAATTAAGTGATTGTTAAATTAAATTAACTCTTAGATACAAGTAATTGGCATATTCTTTAGAAAGAAAACATTATCAATGTGTCAAATATATGCTTCTCCACATATTCAAACATATTAATCTTATTAACATGATTGTTGCTTCTTTTTTTCAGGAAGAAAAAAGCCTATCCTCGTTATTCTTATTAAGAATCAAAGGGCATCAATCCAGCCGTCCCAGCATTGGGTTACATTTTATAAGTATACAGCTCATTTGGTCATTTATCTCATTGAGACGCTGCCAGGGGGAAAGGCAATACAAATATGTGAAGGTTCCCATCAGAAATATTGTCTCATCATGTATGGAGTCAGCCCCTTCAACCTCATCTACCGAGAACCAAAGGGATTTGATCAGCAGTCTAAAAGAGGCCACTCTATGAGCAGCGTGTCAACAATCAATATGAGGAGTAAGCTGCCCTGTCCAAGCTCAAAAGAGCTAAAATGAATCTTGAGAGATCAAATGATCCTCCATAAATTCATAGAAACAGCCAAAACCCTGAGAAAATGTGAGAGCATTTTTAGAGAGATGGTCAGCAATCTGATTGTGTTCTCGGTAGATGTGGATGAATGACAGATCCAGAAATCTAGAAAAAAGCTTTTGAGTTTCTCGACACCAGTGAAAGAGTTCTGGTGGGGAGAGAGCAATCGATCCCTTTGCCCAGCTAATGATGACTTGAGAGTCACCGAATATGTGGGATAAGGGTATCCCCATCATATGGGAGGATAGCAGAAGAGCCCAAAGGCCAAGTAATTCTGCTTTTGTATTGGAGCCATATCCAACCCCCAGCGCGAACTCAAAATGGTGAGACTCATTCAAATATATGCTGTAACCAACACCTGTTGTCTTGTTGACAGATGCACCATCAAAAAATCCACATGGGAAATACAAACAGGGACGATTCCCGACATTCCTGTATTTTTTAAATTTGACTGGCAGAGAAGAGTAAGTTTGTACATGATATGTAATTTGTTGTACAATGTTGTGTACCTTTCTTTTCTTACCTTCAAATATGGCCATACTACGTGCTTTCCATATGTTCCACAACATATGGAATGGAATAGACCAAAGAAATGAATTCTTCAAGTAAAGGCCGATCCAGTTCCTAACAAAAGTGGAGGGAGAATCCACGTGAGAAGAACAGGGGATCTGGAACTGTTCACAGATGATACCGAGAACTATATTCCAGACTATGAATTTGTTAAATAAGTGTGACATGGTCTCCTCATCTAAATTACACAGTACACAGATGCCTAGAACCATCCATCCCCTTTTCTGGAGATTATCCCAGGTGGGGATTTTATTTCTAAAAACCAGCCAAGTGAAACAACAAATTTTATGTGGGAGAGCACTGTTCCAAATAAATGATTCAGTGCGATTGTCGGCCCGAGATGAGTTGTGATTTACAATACATTCATAAGCATGTTTTGCTGATATTGTGCCATATTTTTTGTCGAAGTCCCATACAAGGGAATCTGCTTGTGATGAGAGATTAATACCACCTTGTGCTAGACCTGTTGTGAATGCTTCCCAAGAAATTTTCCAATCCCCAACAAAACCCAATTCATCTGCAGTATACCAGTAGTTCTGAGAGTCAGGTAATATATTGTGTGCTTGAGAAAGAGTGCATATGTCTAGGTCCTCCAGGAAAGATCTCAGCTCTTCAGGAAGGGTGGAAGAGGAAGGATCTCCAATAATCAGGTCGACATCGATCCAAACATCATTGCCATTACCCACTTGCCAAGCCAAGTGTCTGCCTAGCCAAGGTAAGGTCTGTATAAAACCCCTCCAAATGATGGAAACCCTCTGAGTATTAAATCTCTTAGCCCTAATCCATGCAACCACTGTTATATTTTTCAAGTATTTCGCCATAAGGACACGATGCCAAAGACCATCATTCATCAGTGCCATCCAGAGGGTTTTTAGACGCAAAGATATACTAAACCAATGCAACAATTTTATCCCCCAAACTTGATGTTCTTTTGGCCATAAGAGACTCTACCAGCTGGCTAAATGATATCTTCTATGTGTTTTAGACGATCCCCATAAGAAGGAAAACATAATGCTCCTGAGCTTGTGTAAGATAGATGCTGGAATAGGAGCCAATCCCAGCCAATATACCGATAAGCTGGAGAGCATTGGTTGGACTAGAATCAACCTGCCTCCAAGGGAAAGAATCTTGTGGGTCCAATTACATATTCTCTTTTCAAATTTATGGACCAACCAGTACCAATCACAGACCCTGTATCCGAGAGGCTTGAGGAAGAAACCGAGGTACTTAAACCCTGTGTGAATCGGCTCCATCTGATAAGGTAGAACCCTAGCTATATTCATTAAAATGGAAACATCAATATTATTATAAAGGAAGTAAGATTTTTCTAGACTGATACTCATTCCAGAAGCCTTATAGAAGGTCTCCAATATAACATCAAAAGCAGCCCATTCCTGAAGTGTGCCGGTTCCCATAAGAATCACATCATCCACAAATAGGAGATGGGTAAGGGTAAGTGAAGATGAGATCGGTATGCCACAAATGATTCCATTGTTCCTGGAATCTATGATAAGGAGGCTGAGACCTTTGATGACAAGGATGAAGAGAAGAGGAGACAATGGGCAGCCTTGACGGATGCCACGAGAAGCTGGAAAAAACTTCGAGGGGGTCCCATTAATCAAAACAACAAAATTAGCAGAGGTGAGACAACCCATAACCCAATTGACAAAGAGGAGTGGAACCCCAATTTGAATCAATATGAGACGGATAAAGGCCCAGTTCACACGATCAAATGCCTTGATGAGATCCAATTTGAGTATGAAGGAACAGATGTTCTTAGTTTTGACAGAGTGGAGAATCTCTTGTACAATTCCAATAGGCTCAGTGATCTGGTGGTTTTTCAGGAAGCCAAATTGTTCTTGTGAGATACCCGAGTCCAAAAATGGTTTGATCCTCACTACAATGACCTTTGCAATTAGCTTGTATAGAAGGTTGCATAAAGAGATGGTTCTGTAATCAGTAAAGGTCCGAGGCTTATCCAATTTGGGGATGAGTGCAAGGAAGGTCGAGTTTAGAGGAGGAGGGATAATACCCGTGACCCTAGTTGAGTCCACTGCTAACAATAACTCTTGACCAAATAGTTCGAAGAAGTGCAGATAGAACTCGACTGGCCACCCATCAGGACCAGGGCTCCGATCTTTTTTAAATGATTTCAGGGCAAATTCTATCTCCCCAAGAGTGACAGGACATGTAAGTTTCAAAGCATACACATCTGAAATCATCTTAGGAAAAAGCATGACTACCTTGAGTTGTTGTACCAAACATGTACCACCATCATCCTTATAAATACATGCAAAGTGAGACTTACCCATATCTTTAAGAGAAAACTCATCTTCATAACAGTTACCTTCAGCATCAGCCAGTGACTAGATCGTATTTTGATTCCGCCTGCCAGAGGAAATAGTATGGAAATATTTGGTATTAGAGTCACCCTGCAGGGCCCATTTCATCCTACTTTTTAATTGCCAAGTGAGTAGGAAATGATCCAGGATCTTCTGCTTTTTGGATCTGAGCTGGGCCAACAGAGCCAAATCATCCATGGATAGGATGCCATGAGACGGGCCCGAGAGGAGAGCTTCAATTGCATGGTCAAGTGAATTAGACACCGAATCCATACAGTCACTCTTGTTCTTAATCCAAGCCTTGGCTTCATGCTTAAGGATACGCAGCTTATGGATGGCAAAATCAATGCCAATAGAGCTGTCACTGTGGGCAAGAAGTGACCATCGCTCCTTAAACCAGTCAGTGAATCCAGGATCATTAAGCCATGAACGGTTAAATTTAAATGGGTAGTTACAGGAACCCCTTTTCTTGTCCCATTCCAAAAAAATAGGGAAGTGATCGGATATGTCTGCACAATGAGTCCAAACCTTGTGCACACCCAATGAGGGGATTAAGGATGCAGAAATTAAAAAATGGTCAAGTCTCTTACAAATACCATTCTCCCCAGCTTGACCATTACGCCAAGTAGGCTCAGTGAACTGTGGTGCCAGGTCCACAAGTCCAATGGAGTCAAAGAGGGACAAAAAATGAAGTGATAGGGGATCAAGAGAAGCCTTATTCCCCCAAATATCATAGGAGTACAGGGTAAGATTGAGGTCCCCGCCAAGAACAAGATTCGGTATGCTAAGTAATACCCCATGGAGAGCTTTATCCCAAAAGAGTTCATGGTCTTTATAAGGACCATAGACATTGAGGATGGAGATAGGAACAGTCATTCCTCGGACTGAAGCCTAAACCAAAAGGCCAGCACAGGTCTGAAAGGCCTTACACTTAATCTTTTGTGGATTCCATGCAGTGAGGAGGCCACTAGAAAGGCCCGAAGCACTGATAGCATAGTATTCCCATGAAGGGAGGATCTTCGAGATGGTGAATGAAGCAGGTGAGGAACTACACATGGTTTCCTGAATAAGGATCATATTCGGACCAAGAGACTTAAGGAGAGAGCGGAGGTTATGGTTTTTGGTCTTACCTCCAAGACCTTGGATATTGAAGGATATGAGCTTCATCACGGAGTATCCTGGTGGGGAGACGACGCTCTAAGTCCTCGGTTGGAGATGCCACGGGCCGCATCTTTGATGCGCACAGAAAGTGGGATATAGGGAGGAGAAGCAGAGGATAGGTCAACCTTCGAATCATCCCTTTTTCCTTTAGATTTTTTTCGAACATTCACATTGGCAAAGCGTATGGAGTTGAGGTGAAGAGTAGAAGGGGAGGATGGGGTTGTAGCAGAAAAAATAGATAAGGATTTTTTTAGTGAGGGATCAGAGAATGAGGGAGTTGAAGTAGGACTTAGGGAGGGAGTAGAAAGGTTCGGTGGGGATCGTGGGAGAGGTAGAGGAGGGAAATCCACCAATGAAGACAGAGATGGAGGAGCCTGTACAATATAGTTCTGCGAAGAAGGTGAAAGTGAGGTTTGAGGGTGTTATGGAATGTTGTGAGGTGGGGAGTCCACAGGTGCCAAAGGAGGCTCAAGCAAAGCGCAAATATGAACCACAGGAAGCAAGGAATCGTTTGTGGGAGACCGGTCCTGTAACGATTCAAGCTGAGGAGACAGTGAATCAGAAAGAGGAATAGAGGACAAAGCTGGGATGGGTACAGGTGGTTTTTTATGTGACAATATCATATCGTCAATTGCATCAAGAAAGGAATCCGAAACCATTTCAGAAGGAGAAAGAGCATCAGAGTGAGTACCTGGAGCCCGATGCTCGTGCACAGAGGAGACAACAGGTGTGGATCCTTTCTGGAAGACATCTGATCCCATGTCCTCACTTCCAAGTCAAAAGTCAAGACAATCTCGCCTCAGGTGACCGACCTCGTGGCAGCTGCTACAGCGGAACGGCACATGGAGGTAGTCGAGTCTCTGAACCAGGAGGCATTTGTTGCATAGAATTTCCACCTCTGCCGGTAAACCCTGAGATATGTCCATCTCCACTAGGACTCTAGCAACCCTCTTATCGAAAGCAAGATGGAAGTCGACCTCAACATCAACAAACCAACCGATAGTGTTGCCAATACCTCCAAGGACTTGTCTGTTCCATAGAGGGAATGGTAGGTGAGGCATCAGTACCCAAAGATGTCGCTTCGATATTCTTTCCTGGAGAGGGTCAAAATGTGGGTTCCAGCGCCCGAGAACCAGTGATCCCTTCCCTATACGCCAGATACCATTCAGAATGTGCAAACAGTGTTCCTCTTCCAGGGAGACAAAAACTATCCATCTGTTTGACAACAGGCTAATAGTAGGTATGTAATCGATGAGGGGCTTCCAATGCTCTGAAGCCCATTCTACCCAAGCCGCTTTGTCCAACCTGCAGTATTCCAGTTGCCCAACAAGAGCACGAGAACAAAGAGAAGAGACACGATCCATAAATATATCGTGGCCTAGAACATAACAAAAACACCCTTCCTGGGCCGTTATACATTTGGAACGCCTTTTACGACGGAAGTGAGGAGGAGCTATCGACTCATCCATGAGAATAAGACCCGCAAAGTCAACTCAGAATGTTCTAGAGAGGTAACCAAACCCTAGATCAAAGTTCCAAGTCCGGGTAATCGAATCCCCCCAGACAGAATCACAGATAATCCGGGAGTGCTGCCAAAAGAGAGGGGTCAAACCAGGACAAAAAGGTATACAGATAAAAGCCAGGGACCAGCCCCCCAGGACCACCACATGGGAAACGAGGTCAAACAAATGAGAGAAGCCACCAAGAGAAACCCCAAGAAGAGGACCCCAGGCTATCGTCACCCACGATGTAGTAACCGAGTCAACCTGAGGAGAACCGTATACGAATGGGTATAACCCTAACCCAACAAGAAGGGTTAGCCATAGTCAGAACCAAATCAAGTAACTAGAATAAACCATCAGGATGACAGGAGGAGAGAAACCCCCTCAGTAATGAGAAAACCACGGAACAGGGTTCAAGAGGGATTCAGAATCTAGCTTGACAAAAGGTAGAGACAGGAAAGAAACCGAAACCCAGACATCATGATTGTTACTATTCTAAATAAGTTTAATCTCATCCTACTTATATCTAAAAACCTTAATTCCAATAGAAATAATAAAGGCAAAGAAAGACCTATGAAATGCGAAAAACACAAGTTGTTAAAGATTTCAAATTCAATCAAGAAAATACAATACAATCTGGCATATCGAGACAAGTCATATATTTGAGATAGACTTAACAATAGTTATTTTGACTATAATGGAGGTGAAGAGAACAGAATAAAAATTATAATGGAGGTAAAGTTATCAGAATAAATATTAAAAATAAAAAGATATAGGAAAAACGAGAAAGGAAGAATTATTTTTGACCATGACAAAATAATTGTCTCAAATTCCAAAGCTATTTCTATTAATAGAAGGAAATAATGAAAAGCGAAGATTGGCATATGCTATATCTTTCAAAGGAAATGAAAACGATGATCAAGATGACCATGATGATGAAGAATAAAAGGAGTATCAATCAACTTTATCTAAATTCATTATATTTTTTTAAGTTTCATTTTTATGGCGTTATCAAATTTTGCATTTAAATATATTTGATTATTTTTGACCGACAGAAAAGGATAGTTAAACTATATTTACATTTATACTTATGTAATTTTCTTTGTTGAGCAAGTGTATTGAAGAACTATATAAAAAAGAAAAGGTCTTCAAATAAAATCAAGTAATAATTACAAAAATTAAATAAATTCTATTTCGAGTGTAGATTTATAAAATTATTGAAAATTAATTATTATTTTATAAGACTAAAACAATCTAAAAAGAAAAGAAAATGGATGTAAGCATAAATGAAAACTAGGTAACTTAAAAATACACAGTTATTAAAATTGAAAAAACATAAGATGTAAATAAAAAGGGCCTCTACTTTATCTAAGTGGCGAGGCTCCACAAGGAGGACTTTGGTATTAGACATAGAATGAGTGGACTATTTTTGAAGCCCAAAACCAAAATCTAAGTTGAGTTGTTCATGATTGTTTGCATACACTAAAGGATTATTGTTTAAATGTTTTTATTATTAAATTTTATATGCGTTTTTGTTCATTTATTTAATTTGCTTATTAATTTTTATGTGCATTTTTGTTCATTTATTTAATTTGCATACTAATATAAATTTAGTGGTAAATCTTCTAGATTGTAGGGACGTCTTCATTTTGGTTTGCATGTGAATTAATTTTGTGTTCTTATAAATTGATCATGCTTGTATGTTGCATAATATGAACTTTTTGAGCTTTCACTTATTTACCTTATGAGTGTAACCACCTTCACCTATTATTTATTTACAGCCATTTGAAGAGTTCATTTTACTTAAGGAGACTATTAAGTATTTTTGTACATTTATTTTTTACTTATTGCAATTAGTTTTGTCCAAAGGAATTTTAACATAATTAATTGTAATTATTCGAAGGGTTGGAAATCGAGTGTATGCACAAGGTTGACGAAATGATCAAATAATTATTTATTTATTTCTATGTTGCATGGTTTGAGCTTAAATTTATCATGAATGATGGTCGCTTTCCCGAAGTTTTATGAAATTATATATGATAGACTTCCATTTAAGAGTTAAGGCCCTTGATTTGATCAAGATAGGTTTTATTTTTCTTATCTTTTATGTTGTAGAATCTAATTAAGATTATATTATAATAGAAGAAAAATGAAAAACAAAACTACATTAAAACATCTTAATTGTGGCAACTACGCCCTTCACCATTCAGAAGACATCATCCCAAATGTAACCGGTTCTAACTTGGGACCTACAATCATGTGTTTTTCCTTATTGTCTGCGTGGGTCATTTTGACCCATTAACAACAATGTAGCCTATAGAAAAGTTGAAACTGCATCGACCAAAACAAGAAGCATGATGAGCAGACTTCGACTAAGGTAGAAATAAAGAAGACATATTGCTATTGTGGAAATTGGGACACATGGACACTTAGGACCTGCAATCATGTGTATCATAGTTTAGGCTTTGAGATAACAGTTGATTGTGGGTGAAGCAGCATTATTGAGTTTTTGGGCAAAGGTTATTGCTGATTTTTTTAACAACTTGTGTATTGGAAAACCTTATCTACATGTGATTTGCAGATCATGGGGAGATTGAAACTCATGTTATTTTCGTGGATTGTTTTTACTCTCTGAGATGGATACCAGTTTGAGGTTGGAGGATAGATTGGATGAAGCTACAAATTTTGTTCCTTGGAAGGCTAGGATAGTGCTTATTTTGGAGGAGAATGAATTGTGGGATGAAGTGGTGCATAGCATGCAGGCAAATCCAATTCAAGTTCCTGCTTCCACCGATGCACTAGCACTATTAGACTTTAACAAAAAGGACATCAAGTCCAGGAGGATCATCCTTGATGCGGTAAAGGACCATGTTATCCCACACTTCTCAGGTAAAGATAGTGCATTTAAGATGTGGGATGCTTTGACTAGCTTATACAAGAGTTCAAATGAGAACCAGAAGATGGCTCTAAGGAAAAAACTAAGGGACACCAAAATGACCAAGACCAAGAATGTCTCTTCTTACTTGATGCAGATCTCTTAGGTTCATGATGAGTTGGGTGTTGTTAGCAAGAAGGTGGATGATGCAGAATTGGTGAGAGTTTCCTTGAATGGTTTCTCTCAATCTTGGAATGACTTTGTGCATGTAGTTGTGGCTAGAGAGAACTTTCCTTCATGGCCTAGACTTTCGGATGACTTCACTCAAGATGAGTTGAGATCTAGCTCCACTTCCATAGGTCAATAGAATGCAGCTGATGAAGAGAATATTTCTCTTTATGCTAATGGCAAGAAGAATTCCAAGAAAGATTTGAGCAAAGTTCATTGTTTTGCTTGCATCCAGTATGGACACTTTGCTTCTCAGTGTCCTGAGAAGAAGGAGGAGGAGGAGGATATGACTGTTTTAGCTTCAGCAAAAGTAGATTACTTTGCGAGAAGATTCAAGAAGGAGTTCTCGTTGTTCTCCCTTATTTCTAGTGTCGGTAGCAATCATAGTTGTCCATAATGGTTGTTGGTATATTAATAGTGGAGCCTCTCTTTTGGACTCACGATTTTCCTTAGACCAAAACCCGCAGGCATTAATCTCTTCCACAATTTCCAGAGTTAAGATCTCGAGAGGCGATTAGTCTGTGTCACAAAACTCATGGGGAGCGTTGAACCCAATGTCCAACAATCTCCCCCCCAACATGATCCAGGTGAGTTTTGAATCCTTGACATGTTACTATGCTACCATTTTTTGGACTCACGATTTTCATTAGACCAAAACCCACAGGTGTTAATCTCTGCCACAATCGCCAGAGTTAGGATCTTAGGAGGTGATTAGTCCTTGTCATGAAACTCACTGGGAGCACTGAACCCAATGTCCAATAGGATGCGACCGAGAGAAAGTTAACCCTCATCCCTAGAACAAAGAGAACCCCATCCTATTTGATGTATCCTCCATGACTAAGCTAGAATTTGACATTTCCAACTCCTTGCATTACACGTCTATATCCCCCTTCTGACTGAACAAACCGGTATGGACCAGTATCAGAATTGATACAGAATATATGCCATATTCCGGTCATATCACGAGAGTGTTAGACACAATGGTCACACTAAGATGGGGGTGAACCAGTGTGTGAGCAATTTAACCCTTTTTCACCTTCAGTTAATCAAACAAAGTTTATCAAGCATTATATTATCAATTACATCATCATCTAAATTGTAAGCACAATAAAAATATCATACAGAGACACAAGAATATATGTAAGGTAAACTTTATTTATTTGCAATGGAAGACTTCAATATTCGTAATTATAATCAATACCAACTGATAAGAAAAGCACCAACACTTATGAAAGGACCCAGCCTGGTTTTCTTAGCTCCAACTAAGAAAGGGTTGAGGAGTCCAATCCTCAAGTGCAAGACTCATCTTGCAAGCACTTTATGAAGAATAAATCATTTGCTACAACAACCTCTATTGATCAACCTCTCCTCATCTATCTTTGTTTGTCAATATGCTCATAAACACTAAAATTGTCCTATGCTCATCAACACCTTCTCAACATCAATATCTTGTCATGGTCAAGTCAATCATGTTAATCACTTCCATGTCAAAATCTGTCATTGTACTGTTCAGTGTCACATCAATTCAAACTGCTCATCAAGAACATCAACTTTTCAAGTCTCCTCAAGAATCAGTGATGCTTATGTCTTCTAAGTGTGCTCATGTTCTCAAGGTCATTTGATATCATTAAGGTATCCTCATACACAAATATTTATTTATGCGTTGCTCCTGCACTGCCATAACTCAGTCGCAAACTATCTAGATAGTCATAGTTCGGTTCACATGACAAAAGAAGCAACTAAGTCTTAAAAAATCACTCAAACCTTGTCTCTAACTTCGGCTGCCTCTGAGCTAATATCCAAAAGTTAGAGTTTCCAGCACCAGTTTTTTCAAAGAAAATCATAGATAAAAGAATTGTAAAAATTTGTTGTACTAACAGTATGTTGCATCTACCTCAGTCACCCACCGAAATTCTCAGATCTCACATCACACCACTGAATTCAGAGAACTATCAAAACTTCAACCCCTAGTTACTGCCTACTCAAATTCAGAGTTGATCAAACTCTATGATTGCCTTAGAATGATTCAAATTTTAGACTTGTATTCTGTTTACTTCATCCTCCACTGCAGTTGCTTTTGTTCACTCCCAACCACCAAAATTTCCTCAATGAGGTGTGAATTTCATAGCACAATATTAACATTAAATCACTCAAAAAATAGTTTATGGTTTCCACAATGCACCAATAAACCTCTGAAATTCAGAGCTAATATTTTCCACACATTTTTCTCACCTTACATCGAAATTGAAGTGACTTGTATATATACAAATCATGGAGGAAAAAATTATTTCCTTAGCTGGTGGACCTAGCAAGTTAAAAAAAAAAAAATACAATACCTAGCTTGACTATACACCTGTTGACACAAAATCAGTCAACAAAACCAGTTGACAACGGTTCCTACTCTATTGACACTCAAACCACCGTGTTCTCCCTTATCACTGGCCCAGACAGGTCTTACCTCGTCCGGCAACACTCGCAGAGCAGATGAAGTCTCACTCGAGATGTTCGAGGGAGAGCTGGCAGAACCTAGTTTTTGAAGAATGAGAGAGGACAATGTGCATCTACTTATCAACTTAGCACGACATTAACATATTTGATCATTCAACTTATACTGTAAAAAAACCTCATTATCATTCAACAGATCGCATTATTATATCAGAACTGCAATAAACCCATCGATGTGCAAACAGATCCACCAAAATAACATCTTTTAAAGCAAGGAAACATCGCATCATTTACAAATCCATGTCGCAGATACACATTCCATTCATAATTGAGTCACAGAAAACAATAAAATAGGAAAACAGAAAAGAACACAATGATTCAACTCAACTTCTATAATGTCATATTAACTTCGGCACAAAACCAAAAATTCCCCAAAACAGTTCACAGATCAACAGATCTCCAATTATGTGCATATCTCAAAAACCAAACACTCAGACAGACTTGAGCTCAATCCTCAAGAGTGTTTTACACTTGCAATTCAACGTCTACTTATATGCTTGCACATTTACATTCAAGGTCCACTTAACTAAATTTCTAACTAACTCTTAACACATTCTACAAAATATGACCACAATCTGCATAATGTGGTCCAAAATGACCAAAATACATAAAATAATGCAACTCCAACTTGCGTGATATATTTGAGCTTGCACAGCATCCGCAATGTTGCGCAACTAACTTATCCCAACACCCCTGCCAAGAGAACCCCAACACAATCTTATGGCTTTCCGTCGAGCCATGTGAGTTGGACATGGTGTACTCGTTGATCTTCAGCTTGAAGTCTTCATACTGGTGAGTAATGTCCTGTACCTGTTCTTGAACCTTCTCAGCAATCTCCTGACTTCATGTCAAGTCATGCTTCAATGGGTGCTCCACCATCTTCTCATCAACCTCCTTTTTTCCTTCCTACGCAGCATGTAGCACAGGAACTGCCTAAACTAAAATTTGTTATACAATATCTTGGAACTCGTCTAACTGCTCATTGTTCCTCTCTTGTATTTCCCTTGCTTTCCCGACACGATGTTGCAAATATTTTAGCTCCGCAGACCTTATAATATGAACAACTGGTGGAATTGCTCTCAATGTCGTCTTTAGTGTCACCAGCTTCCCTTCTGCCTCCTGCAACTACTTGGTCAATTGCACCAATTTCTCATCCTGGACTACTCTGCCCCAAAATTGCGTAGTCGCATCCGTGACTTTCTTTGCTTCTTGCTCCATCTCTTCAAGCTATGTCACCACATCCTCTATGGCACTCTTTCTCTCTATGATTTTTTCACGTGGTGTGTCTGGATGCACCAGATCATTCAAAATGTTAATGTCATGCTCCAACTATGCGATGATCGTCCCGAGCCACTGCACTTTAACTTTTGCATCCTCATCTGCAATAGCTTCTAGCACTCGTTGACATACTTCAGATATGACATTTTCCAACTGCACCCTATGGTCCCAAAGTTTTTCCTTCTCAACTACTAATCGATCTTTCTCTTTTTTCAATTCCTCAATATACTTGGCGCTCTTGGCCCTCTACTCCTCTTGTGCCATCTTCAATGCTTCAACTTCTTTCTGTACTTCCACTACCTTCTCCATCGATCGCAAAATATGACCATTGATGTTCTGCTCTCTATCGGCGAAATCTTGATTGGTGACTCTTTGCATATGTACCAACATTTGCATGGACAGCACGTTGATGTCAATATACAAGTCCTGCAACTACAGCAGGGAGACATTCAAATTCTCGTTACTGGTCTCAATCGCAATCAGGGGAATTTGAACATTATGAACCTACATCCCAGTGCTGATTGAGCCAAAATCCTGCACAGTCGCTCCCTCTAGCGCTTTCTTCAAAACTGCATCACATAAAGAATCCATTCATGTTCTTAACTCAGAAAATCCCTCTTGCGCAGATTTATTCATCTCTTCGGTCGCTACATCTGTAATTTCCTAAATGAGCCGCTTCAATTGTGCTTCCATCCCTGGTGTAGCACTACTTTTCGCACCCTGCTCCTGGCGCCTCTTCGTCCTTGAATTGTCAAATGCACACTCTGCTTCCGGTTCAATGGGTGTTTCTGTCGACTCTGCATCATACTCATCGTGACTCTCCTGGTCATCCTTATGCATGGGATCAACAGGTGCATCTGTTGGGGGTCTTTTCGATACTTATTCCAAACTAACTGGTTCTCTCCATGCCATAGGCCAATCATTCACAATCGCCTCCAACACCTCATCAGACATTTTTTAAGGCATCGACAACCATTGCTTGTTCGAGTCATGGCGTTCTTGCATGTAAATGGCATGTGGGACGATTGAAAACTGAGGAATCCTTTGATACTTCATTGCATCTTCCTTAGAAAACCGAGCAACTTTCATAGTTATCACCTGCAACACTTCCCAATAAATCCAAAATTGGATCGCACAGTCCTTCAATCTTTTAGGTTCCCTTACCCACCAGAGGTTTTGGTAATGTGCACCCTTACAAAATTTTACTGCTTCCACCTCCATACCTTGGTAGTCATCTGGATCAATCCAATCCATGAGTGCGATCAAAATCAACAACCAACTATATGTAAACGGTCGATCTCCCACCTGCACTACCAATACATCCTCTGCCAACTGGTTCATTAAAAAGAGCAACCAGTTCATTTGTACACCTTCCACACATTGTTCTGTGCATGCAATCGCCCCTGAGTTACATTGGATGGGGCAGTTCTTTCGGACCACTTTGCTAGCCAAAATCCTTGCTCGAATATGCACCACCTAGTCATTGATATTATCGATGCGGTAATATCGCTCGTCGTGCTACAACCCATAGCGCTTCTTCAACCTTGCTACAAGTCTCTTGTCATTATCCTTGCCTCTAAAATACTGCAAGGGTTCTGGTCCATCTTTCGGAAGCCCCGTGATTTATGAGATCAATTCCGCTGTGATTTCGACTGGTGTGTCTAGCCACAACATCTTGCCATGAAAACAGGCCAAAATATTCTTGACACAAGCATTTTCCTCCTTCAACAACCCAAAATGCGGCATGTTAATCAACCCCAACAACCCCGCTTTATTCATCCCACACGCCTAGTCCTGTGCAATGCGTTCTATCGGGTCACCTCCTACCGCTGCCATCGGCACATAAGGTTCCTTCGTAACATCCTCGAATGCAATCAAATAATGGTCATCATACTTCACATGCATCAACACAGGCACAATGTATGTGGTGCATACCATCCCCTGTGGTATCGCTGGCATATTTTCTTGGCACTTCTGATTCTTGGTGAGCTTCCTAGGCTGCGCACTAAGATGAGTGGGTGGTACAGACCCAGGGATATCCTCAATAGACACCCCTACACGAGCTCCTGACTCCACAACTCCTGAGCTTGATGGACCCATCTGCACATCATCCTCCTCTGCCCGCGCAGACGTTCTAGTGTGCCTCTTCTTCGGTGTTGGGGAACTAGGATTCTGTCCCTTCCTCTTCTTCTTCGGCACCAATGATGATCCTATCATCATACTTGCAACTTCTTCCTCAATGGTTACTAGGTCGACTGATGATTCCCTTTCACTCGAAATATCCACCGTGATTGGTTCACTCTGCATGTCGCACCAGTGCCCCGCAATGCTCAAGAGTTGCTCAACCTCACTGCACTTACCAACCAACTCACACAACTCACTATGACTCTGCTCTACAACTCTGTAACTCTGCTCCATCTTGCACAATGGTGTCTTCCGACCACATCCGACCCCTTCTTATAGCATCAAGTCAATCCATACCCATCATGACCAAATCAACGGGATCCACTTTACCTCATCATGACCAAATCATGCATTAACTTCCTGAATCCATCGTTGATCCTATCAGTCCAACGGTCGGATACGCTATTAATACACAATGCTTCAATAAGCGTCATTGGTTAACTGCTTTAACTGTCTACATTTATTGTTGATTTGACTATGTCATGACCTTGTAGCTGTCACGACAGACCTTCCTAACTACGCTACAAACTCACCTACTTGTGCATCCACTTCCTCCTAGTACAGCATCCTTCTATCTATCTATCTTTCCTACTTTATCTTCTTTCTTTCTTTTTTCATAGGGTAGTGCCTCAGGCATCGCGTATTTCTAGGCTTGTCCTATAGGGCTTCATCCTACTATCGTTCACTAGCTTTGGCAGCATCGCTCCATCTAACTACTGTAGTTGAACTGATCCTCCTGAAGTAATAGAATTAATAAGAAATGGACCTAACCAATGCATCTGTAACTTACCTAGATGCTTCATAAACTTTTTCGAGTACCAAGTCTCCTAGCTGAAACTGTTTGTTCTTTATATGGCGATCATGCCATGCCTTCTGTCGATCCTTCTCGACGCGCTGGTGAAAACCTACAACAAAGTGATATTCCTCAAGATTTAATAACTACTCCAATCATTCTTCCAGTGTTGCTTCAGCATCCATCCATGTCTATATTGTGATGCATAAACTAGGAACAATGTACTCCATAGGCATGACTGCCTCTTTCCCATACACCAGTTTGAATGGTGTCTTCCCTATCAATCTTTTGCAAGTGGTGCGATATACCCACAAGACTGTTGGAATCTTCAAATCCGAGTCATCATGGTTGGCGTTACATACCTTTGTAAGCATATGCTCGAACACTTTGTTGAATTCCTCCACTGTCCCATTCGCCTATGGATGATACGAGGTACTTTTCTTATCATGTATCTCAAGCTCCTTTCTCACTGCACTAATTGTGTGATTGATGAAGTGAATCCCCTCGTCACTCATCAATATCCTTTGGCACCCGAACCGAGTCACAATGCTTTCAAGCAAGAACCTCGATGGTGTCACAGCGTTGCAATCCACAACACGTGCGGCCTCCGCCCATATTGTCTAATAGCCAATCCTTGTAATGATGTACCATGCACCAGTTCTCTTCCCAAGTGGTTTGATTAGACCCACAAATTCCACCACCTATTTATAAAATGGTTGTAATGTCACCTGAGGTACCAGCGGCATATCATCCCTCCTTTATGGTTTTTCAATTCGTTGACAGACATCGCAGGTTCGATCATAATCTGTCGCATCAATATGAAGAATGGGCCACCAAATCCTTGCACAAAGCACCTTCCTCATGCTAGCTCAACCTCCATAGTGTCCACCAACAACTACCGCATGTGCCTCTGCCAAAATCTTCCCTTGTTCATGCGATAGGACACAGTGCCGCAAAATATCATCCAATCCTAGTTTATATAGTTTTCCAATGATCAGCTGGAAATTCGAGGCCTTAACCACCAACTGCTTCTTCTAACTTGTAGTTAGGTCCTATGGTGCGGTTCTCCTCGCCAAAAACTGAATGACTTGATCATAGTAATCATCAACCATATCAACTTTGAACAAATACGCATCTGGCAGTCCGTATTTAATGTTTGTTGGTTCCTCACCTGTCTCAATTCGGTATAATCAAGACTACCATTCATGTGACCCGGCTTCACAATTATCTCAAAATCAAACTCCTGAAAAAGAAGTAACTAGTGGCATATCTTCCCCCCCAACATAGGCTTATTGACTAGGTAATTCAAAGGATATTTGTCTGTGAACATCTAGAAATGACCGCCCAACAGGTAATGCCTAAATTTTTTTAGCGCATATACCATCGCCAGACCTTCCCTCTCTATGCTCGTATAGTTTTTCTCTGTAGTTGAAAGCTTTCAACTAGCGAAATAAATTAGGTGATATAGATCTCCTTCTCCCGGTTGCGTGAGCACCACTCCCAACGCAACGGACGATGCATCCACATGAAAATGTAACTCCTTGTTCCAATCAGGAAATACTAGTATTGTTGCAGAATCCATCTTGGCCTTTAGTGTATCAAAATTGTTTTGACACCCTTGACTCCATACAAATACAGCATCCTTTTTCAGCAACCTATCCATATGAGTTGTGATCACAGCATAACCTCGTATGAACTTGCGATAATACCCTATGTGCCCCAATGTCACTCTAATCATATTCACATTCATAAGCGGCGGCAAGCTCAAAATCAGTGCAATCTTCATAGGGTCAACAACCAATGCTTGCTTGCAAATGATGTGACACAATAGCATCCCAAAAGGTGCACAAAAACTACACTTTTTTAATTCAATGCGATTTTATGTTGTCGACATCTCTCCACCATCAGTCGCAAGTTTTCCAGATGGTCCCTGATCAATCCATAAACTGTCCAGTTATCCATGTATACTTGTAGTAACTTCTGAATAAAATCCTAGAATGCAGCAACAACAACTCGGGAAAATATTGCAAACGCATTTTTCAACCCAAAAGGCATCATAGTGTACTGAAAACAGCCCCATTCAGTAACAAATGGTTTTTTGTGGCGGTCCTCTTTTGCAATTTTGATTTGGTGATAGCCCAAAAACCCATTTGTGAAAGAATACATCTCCTGACCGCGTACTCCTTGTAGAACTTCATGAGTGAATGGTGTCAGAAATGGATCATGCATACATGCATCATTCAATGTTATGAGGTCGACACAAATCCGAACCTCAACCATCTTCTTATCTTGGACCACCATGGGACTTATCCATTCTAATTCTTCAACTGGATCAATTATTCTAGCATCTGATCAAGCTTAGCTTTGAGCCTCTCCTTGTATCATGGATTCAGGTGATACAGCCTCTGTCTTACTAGTTTCGCATCTGAATTCAACAGAATCTTCATCTCCCCTAAATCTCCCAGTATCCCCTTCATCTCAGAAAACTTCATAGGGAAAATATATTGGAATTCATGCAATAATTTTGTGATCTTTGCCATCGTTTCTTCATCCCAGTAGTCCCCAACATTTGCAAACTTTGGGTTTTCATCCGTCCCAATGTTGACCTTCTTCATCTCCAATGGTTGATTCATTAGATCCGTCAATACATCCGGTGTTGTGACATCTCGACTCCCTTATGTTTCCAAAATATTGATATTGCGTAGATCATCATCATCCTTAGGTCCTCCACTCACATTATAACATTCCATCATCGACTGCATTTGATAGTGCACATGCGGATCCACTGGATATGCGACCGACACTACCTTTAGAACAACATCGTGGATGAGTTGCAGTGCATTATGAACATCTGGATTGGCATCCGCGAAACTGAAGGTGTGAGTAAAGTAAATCGTCATTTCCTCCCAGGTAGTGATCTCTCTGTGCAACTCAGCTAATACATACCAAGAACACAGAATTTCATCCAACGTGTGGACAAAGGCATGGACCCACTCATCCTTAGGTCATGATTCCCACAAAGTTTGACACTCAATCAGATGATCACCAGGGCTATTTCTCCCATCGTACCTTCCATCATGGTACACTTCTGCATCTCTAAAGCGAACTGTCATCAATATTCAACACTGCGACCATCTAGTGATCGAATTCTTATGGGATTCCCACCAGCGTGTTGGGGTAGCCTTCAGTGCTTCCTCCAATGCCAGCGACCGCTGTGGTTCTAACACCTTATCTTTGAATTCAACAAACTCAGATAACTTAGGAAGTCCTTCATAAATTGGTAATTCAATGGTCTCAGACACGCCTCGACACAGTGACTGCGTAATCAGGCCACACTTTCTTAACGACACCTCATGCAAGCGGTTCTGGCAGTTCTCTAAAGCATCATCAGAATGAGAAGACGTTGAGCTAGTGCTGCGCCAATTTAGTTCCCCATCGACAGTCGAACGGATATAATCTTCTGAAATGTTATATGCATGATCCCATCCCCTGACAACTTCATCCTTCACTGGCTCAACATACCTTCGCCCTTCCTTTGGATCCATTGGAGCGATGACTCTGATGTCTTGATTCTCAAAGGTCATTACACACTTCTTAAAAATAATCACTGCCATACTATCGTTGGCCCATCCAATCCCCATTAATGTGGGATAGGAGCATCCACCATCAACAACTTTAATTATGTCAAAATTGGCATAGGCCTTCATGCCTTCAACTTCCACAGCATTGTGCAGAACTCGCTCAATAGGCATTATTATGGCCTGGTTAGCCAATCGTAGCTGCACGGGAGACCAGATCAGTGTTGGGCTCCCCATCTTTTTCTATGTATGTTTTGTCAGAATATTAACATCTCATCCTAGATCCAGGATGATTGAATCTACCTCATAGTCCCCAATCTGAATGTTCATGTGCATCTCTTTCCTTGTCTTTTTCTTATGCAAAGAGTTCATTGCGGAATCCATATGCCCCTTAGTCGATCGATGTAACAGATTCTCAATCTCAGCAAGAACATAGGGATCTCTTGCTAGTGACAAATAAATTTCAAAGAAGTTCTACAACGTACCATTCTATCGCGATGGTCATGCCTCCAAAGTTGAATCAAAATCCATGGGAATTTTATAAATATGTAACTTACCAAGATTCCTTTCGATCACATCACGTGCTTCAAAAAATGTGTCTTTCTCAGCTTCGATGTCTAACTGCACCTTCTTCTTCCCAGCCAACCAAATTTGTGGATGTGGACTATCTTCTCTCATCGTTGCATCTCCGCGAGTGATGACTACGACACCAGCATCCTATTTCTTGAGTTCTGATGAGATCGTTGCGATAGTTGGTCCCTAATTCTGGTTCATTTGTGGATTCTCAGGATATTCACATTCTGATTTGTATTTTGGTTCTGAATTGGAATTTAGTTCTGATTCTGATTCTGCAACATGTTATGGTTCTGCACTTGATTCTGGTTCTGCAACTGGTTCTGATTCTGCAACTGGTTCTTGTTCTATAAATGCAGAACATTTCCTGCCTACCACCTCGCAATCAGTTGTGGACAGTTCTCAACAGTGTGATCAATAGTGGTACAATACATACACATACACCGCAACTGTGGACAATCTCTCTGATAATTCCCCAGTACACCACAATTATAACATTGCACTGGTCCGCGACCTCGTCCTCCTCCTCAACCAAAGCCTCCACCTCCTCCTCCTCCACGGAATCCTACTTGTTGCTCACACTACATTTGATTAAATTGTTGTTGTGGGGGATTCAGTGGTTGTTGAACATACTGCACTGACTGAACATACTGTGGATGTTGTGGAGCCATCTGCATCTGATTATACTACGGCTGTGGCACAAATTGTTGTTGCGGTACAAACTGCATCTATGGTTGTTGTTGCGGTACAAACTAGGTTAAGGTGGTGGTTGCACCACCTGCAGCTACGGTTGTTGTACCTCTCCCTTCACATAGTACGAGTCATATGTTCTTTCTTGAAGTAGGTCATATGCACGACAATCCTTATCTTCATGCCCAACAGAACGAAAAAATGTACAATATAAGTTCGTCGGCTTCATCACCATCCTCTTCATGTATTTGCACTCTTCATGTCAATTCCCGTATACTTTCCAAATGCGGAACCATGGTACACTGCCACAAGTCAATGGGTTCGGCGCTCCTGACAATAGTTCGTTTAGAAAATCTAGGCAATTATCCTTGCTATGTCCACATGCGTGACATCGAGTACACCAAAGCTCTTCACGATGCTCTTTTCCTTTCTTGATATCTTGCAACTGGAGCATCAAGTTCGCCAGCTGTGTCTGAATTTGGTTCATACCGGCTACATTTTCTCCAACAGGTGAAGCTTCCAACTTCATTGCAATACCCAGATCCTCGCTCTATGTTGCAATCTTCTGTTGCATGAGCGGTAGTTTGATATGAGTTAGTAACATTGCAATGAATCATTCTTTATGTTGAAACTCTCTCATCTCAAAACTAACTCTTGTCATTAGTGTCTTGAACCTTTAATCAAAATCCCAAACGGTCTCGTTTGGATATTGCTTAATTTCCTTTAGTTCTGTAATATATTGTGCTTCGGATTTTGGTTTTCTAAACTCTTTAATAAGTCCTTTCCTGACTTCATCCAATGTCTTCGTCGTAGTCCCCGTAGGAAATTATACAAATTTCATGAACTAATCATGTCCATGACCTCGAAGAGTTGTCTCCAATTGGCCCTTCTTGAATTCATCATCCACAGTTTGTCTGACAGTCCATATTGCCTCACACAGGAACCAATATTGTTATGGATCCTCAGTTCCATTTCCATGAAATAAAGGTAACTTCGCCTCGTCTCCTGCCATTCTGGGCCTTCTTCCTACAGGTGTTGATATACTACTATTAGAGTGTTGTTGGCACGTTGGACACATCGGTGTTGAACTTATGTTTCTTCTTAATTGCGATTTAGTGCGCGGAGGTGTGGGTATGTTGCTGTTGGGGGTTGATCTTGCCTCTACCCTAGTCATATTCTGGTCATCCTTGTCATCACTATAGGGTCTCTTCGTCTCGTGTGGTCTTCCTTCGCAGTCTTTCATTTCGATCACAGCAGGACCTTCCCATGTCCTCTGCCTCTTCTCTTGTCAAAACCTTTCTCCTCCTCTCATAAGACCACTTTCTTCCTTTGCTTCCCTCACAATTTCATCGTAACTTGTACCCACATAACACATATTATTCCATTCATCTCCCCCCTATCTTCGTGGTATCCACAGCCCCTAGACACCAAAGTTCTACTACTCAAGGTGCATCTTCAATATTCCCTTTTCACAAATGAGCATCTTAATGGACAATTGCAAAGACAAAAGGAACCTACCTCGTGGCTCGTTGAAGAACCATGTCTGCTTCACTATAGGATTTGGTTGTATCAACCATGAACTCGGTGATATAGCCTTCCAATATACTGTCGAGCCAGACTTCGATAGCCCACCATCCTCTGCTGTTTACCTCTTGCAACTCCTAGATTAATTTTGGGGTCCAGGACGTTGGCTCACCTCCTTGGAAATTTGTCTTTCAATAGGTCAACCAAGCCAACCACTCATACAAGATAATCGGGAATTCAGAGAAAAAATACTTATGTGGACCGTCGTGTATGTACTTAGCCAGCCACTTATCCGTCATCAGTCCAGGATTCTGATTTTCCTTCTCAGCAAACTCTCATAGCTTCTGGTCGAACTAGTCTTGAATTTTTGGTCTCGTTGAATGCCACAACGTGTCCTCCTTTCAATCACACTAAGGTCTTGGTAACGAAACCATTTGTTGACACAAACTCAGTCAACAAAACTAGTCAACATGGGTTCCTACTCTGTCGACACCCAAACCACCGTGATCTTCCTAAGCACCGGCCCAGACAAGTTTTACCCCATCCGACAACACCCGCAGAGCGGATGAAGTCTCACTTGATATGTTCAAGGGAGAGCTAATGGAACCAAATTTCCATAGAATGAGAGAGGAAAATGTGCATCTACTTATCAACTTAGCGCAACATTAACATATCTGATCATTCAACTTATACTGTAACATAACCTCATTATCATTCAATAGATTGCATTATTATATCAGAAATGCAATAAACTCATCAATGCACAAACAGATCCACCAGAATAACATCATTTAAAGCAAGGAAACATCGCATCATTTACAGATCCATGTCGCAGATACACATTGCATTCATAATTGAGTCACAGAAAACAGTTAAACGGGAAAAAAGAAAAGAACACAATGATTCAACTCAACTTTCGTCATGTCATATTAACTTATGCACAAAACCACAGATTCCCCAAAATAGTTCACAGATCAACAAATTTCCAATTATGCGCAAATCTCAACAACCAAAAACTCAAACAAAATCAAGCTCAATCCTCAAGAGTGTTTTACACTTGCAATTGAACATCTACTTATTGCATGCGCCTATACATTCAAGCTCCACTTAACCAACTTTCTAACTAACTCTTAACAGATTCTACAAAATATGACCACAATCTGCATAATGTGGTACAAAATGACCAAAATACATAAAATAATACAACTCCGACTTGCACGGTATCTTTGAGCTTGCGCAGCATCCGCGATGTTGCGCAACTAACTTATCCCAAAACCCCTGCCAACAACACCATCCACAATATGGTAATTTTGAACTTGTTTAAAGGGGGGGGACTTGCTTGAAGGGATTCAATAAACTTTACCATGTCCCTTCTTTTATGGCTCCACTAAGATCCTTCAAATGGCTTTATTGCTTACAATATTTCAAGCAACAACTCATTAAAATATTTCATGCTTAATAGTTCCAAAGCACCACAAACTTTATTAAGATAGAGAATTTTTCAATCAAGGAAAGAGATTAACTACCACACACTAGTGGGTTAGATTATCATCATAAGTGTCACGGACTTCTTCAAGCTATATAGTCATCTTGAACATATGATCAATGTAATGGTAGTATCAACTATATTCATGATCTTCATTATAGGTATCAAGGACCCATGAGTAAGTGGTTCTAAGACCAAAAACATTCCAAATACATGATCAATGATCATATAGTGTCTGAGGGTAATCATACCTTCATGTGTATGGATATCGATCCTTCGCATGCACTTATGACCATCAAGACCCCAACAACTCACAAATGACCACAGAATGGGTCATTTATACCACCTAGTGCTCCAAAGCACAAGCAACCAAGCCATGCTTGCCATGTCATCATCCTTCAAGTGTATAAGGACCATTAATTCACCTTTTGTGGGTCCAAGAACTTATTCAAAGGCTTCTTCATCAAGCAAGACGCTTCATGGGCTTCTTCAACCACCTCAACCACACAAGAGGACCTCCATGGGTCAAGATCCATCATGCCACCTCCTGTGGGTTTTCCAAGCCTTCTCCTAGGGTACCATGGCCCCATCAAAACATAAATGACCACATAATGGGTCATTAATGCTTCTCCAACCCATCAAGGGATTCTCCATTTTCCATAAGGGCTTCAGCACCATAACCAAGGTTTTCATCAGCATTAGTAGGGTGTTCAGCATCATCTACAAGGAGTGGCTCCAAGATCCAATCTTGTGGGTTCAAGGACCTTGTCAGGCTCCACAAGGTGCTTCAAAACACAACTCATATATGTATGGGATTCTCACTGTAAGAGGGACTTGGCGGCATCAATGACTACCTGAGGGGCCACTACAAGTCCCATGTTGGCATCAATGACAATTCAATCAACACTGCCTTGGAGGACACAGGGTATTCGACATTGTTTCGGAGGGGACATGTGTACATATTTCAGATAAAGATGATCTAGGACATGTTTATATATACTCGGAGAGAGAGAGACTAATTGATCCACGGTTTATTGGTGATTGGATCAGTGAGCTTTACAAGTTTAGTGCACATCCCACTGTTGATGAATCAGAAAAGGAGCAGGAGGATCCTGAGGCTGCAGTGTTGCCAAGTGTACAGTCTCGAGTTTTGATGGAAGAGAGGAAGTCTCTTCTGAGTATTGGCAGGAGATTCAACCAGTATGAATGGACCAATGCTCAATATTGGAGAATGGATGACCAATGCTCAAATGGTGACTTTATTAAAATTAAAAGCAATCGATTTTGGAGGGAAATTTTCTCAACCATTGATCTTGTAAAGGCAAGATTAAATCTTGGCCTTTGGAGTTAGGGATTTGGGAAGGTGAAACGTCACTTTCAATTTATAAGAGAGAACCTAGGGTAGTGTGCAAGACAAGGAAAGCATTTTCCAAGAGTGAGCATTTAGCTAGGTTAATTTTTAGAGGGAGGGAGTTGTTTTCTCAAGTGGGCACAAATCCCGAGGAGTTGGGCATGCATCCCAAGAAGTTTTTTCATGTCGGTCGAACCGTATGGACTGTTGTACTACATTGTTGGGTCATGCTGTACCTTTCTTTCTGCACATAAATCGAGGTGGTCCTACATGTTGTACAGATTTGTTGGGCATGCAAATAAAGGAGTTGGGCACGTAAATCAAGTAGGGTTGTTGTGGTGGAGGTCGTACTGTTCTTTGGGCATGGAAATTGAGGTATTGTCGAATTTCGAGGTGCTGGTAGAGTCACTAATTTCTGAATTGAATGTTGTTGTAAATTGATATTTTTGCCTGAAAAATGCTGAAATAAAATTCTCTAGGACTGGTTTTCCCCTGGGGGGTTCTAAGGTCATATTGACCAAAATTTATGTTGTTTAATAGGTTTATCAGTCTATTATTTTATGTTATTTTTCCGCTATAACAGACTTAGTTTTTCAGTGTTTCAGCTTCATGGCTGTTGGGTTTTATGTATGTGAAGTAGTTTTACTTAATGACAGTTTAAAGTCTAAAATCTGGGTTAAGCTAAGTGTTTGACAAAAGTCTGTTTTTTTTTCAAATTCCTACATGAGGCAAACAACTAGACGTTCTATGGTAGCTTCTTAGGCCATGCATCCTCACACTACACAAAGTGAGTGGATAGTCAATTATGGATGTATACATCATATGGCCAAAGATGCTTCTATATTTTTTCCCTTACGTGGAGATAATATTTGAAATAGATGATTAGGCACTCATTGTTGTTCAGTGTGGTGGAATTGAATTTCAAAATGGTGTGATCACTAATCTATATCATGTACCCGGCTTGAGTGTTAATTTGATGTTTGCACCTCAACTTTTCCAAACTTGCAAAAAGGTTGAATTCTAAACAGATCAATTTGTTCTAAAAGATGTGTACAATGGGAAAGTTATCACCGAAGGGTTTCTTGATCCTACATATGGATTACGAATTTCATGATGTTCCAAATAAATATTGTGAACAAACCGCACCCATAGCTCAAACCAATGATCGTAGTGGAGTTTTATAGCATGAACAACTCACATATCTAGAATTTTGAAGCTTGACATTGATTATGAAACATCACAAAGTTACTTGACTACCCAAAATTGTTCCTATGATAGAGTATGTTAAAGTTGTATGATGGGAAAGCATCACCACACTACCTTTAAGACACGGAAAACATGGAGAGAAAAGACTTAGTTGGAACTTGTCCATGGTGATCTATATCCTTTGAACAAATAATCACTAGTAAATGCAAGGTATGTTTTAACCTCAATTGATGATTTTTCTAAATACACTTAGTATATTTATTGACGAATAAGTTGGGTCTTTGAAAAGTTTAAGGAATTTAGGGCATTGGTCGAAAAGCGACATGGCCGACCTATGAGATGTTTAAGAGCAAACAATGTTGGAGAATATGAGAAAATAGGTCTTCAATACTACTTGTCACAACATGGTATCTAAATTTAGCAAAGACATGTCAAAATGGCACAATATTTGGTTCTAGCTAAAGGTTTTCCAACAGGTAGCTTCTAGGCAAAAGTCTACTAATTAAACTACCTATTGAACTTTATTTTGACTAAAATTGTTTGTGATATGATTCCTATTAAGATATGTAGTGGGAAGAAACATGTAATTAAACACCATAAAACACTTGAATATATTGTGTGGACACACATCAATCAAAGAATCAAAGGTTTGTGAACTATTTAATCCAATCAAAAAACAGATTATCATTAAAAGGATATGTTACCTTTGATGAAAAGACCTTTGAGTATCAAATGTTGAATTCATCTTCTTATTTGGTAAGCAATCATCCTTTTGAAGTTGTGACAAATATAATCAAGTAAATATTATTTTGGAGCATTAACTCCGCAATCAACTCACATGCATGCCTCGACTTGTAGTCGATCATTAACTACATAATCAATTACCAATTTTAGAACCTCGGAGTTGTCCTTTGTTGAATTGGTTCATACAAGTATCTTTTCATTGCAGAATACTTATCTACTCGACTTGATTGATAAAAAAAATTGATGTTGTTAGATCCAATGCAAGAGATATCAATAACTCAAGGAAGACTATAATTCATAAACAATGTGGGTGTTGCTCTAAGGGTATGTGTACTAGAGACATATAATCAAGATACATACATACATATATATAGTCAAATCGAAGGATGTTATAGTTGAATAATACAATTCCTTGATAAAAAAAATCAAATATGAATTAATTCCTTAACATCAAAAAAAATACCAATTTCACTTCTCAATGAGTTGTTGAAGACAAATTTCATTTGGTTTCAATGAGTTCTTTTCAACAAAAGAACACCAAAAGCATTTAAATATAATAAAAAATATAACATCTTAAATTAAAAATTTATTATAACATTTTATAAAAATAAAATTCTTAAAAAACCTCATATTAAATAAGAATAATAATATTAATAATCTATTGTTAATGTCAGCACAGCGATTTAATTGCTAAAGTCTAAAGAGGTGTACATACACTAACCCCCCTCTGGATTTGAACATGTGACCTCCTACGAGGAAACACATACTCTTAACCATGATGGAATATCTTATTTTAATCAATGTAAAACATTTTTATAATTGAAGAACTTATTATTATTATTCTTGTTATTATTATTGCATTAATATATAAAATTGTGTATTTTGGTCATTTGGAACTTTTGTGATAAAACATGCTTATTCCTTGTCTTTTGCTAGATATGGTTGATTATATAGAATATTATTGACATAAAAGTTGATTATATAGAATGTTAGATTATATGAAATATTGTTAGCATAAAAGTTGATTATATAGAATGTTGATTATATGAAATATTGTTGACATAAAAGTTGCACATTATTATATTATTATATAGCATCTACAAAATATTAACAAACCATGTTTTATGAGTGTAGAAAAAGACCAAACTAATTTAGAAAAAAAATGTATTATTTATTTAATTAAACATTTCATTTTATTGGTTAAAAAAATGATATTAATTTTATTTAAAATAAATATAATAATAAATTTATAATTATATTATTTATTAAATTAAACCTTTCATTTGTTAAATTTGTTGTAGAAGATGTAAAATTGATATTGATTTTATACTATTTTATACAATTTGGCATATCGGGACAAGTCATATATTTGAGATATAGAAAAAAACGAGAAAGGAAGAATTATTTTTAACCATGACAAAAGAATTGTCTCAAGTTCCAAAGAATCCATTTACTTAATAGAAGGAAATAATGAAAAGCGAAGGTTTGCATATGGTATATCTTGCGAAGGAAATAAAAACGATGATCAAGATGACCATGATGAAGAAGAATAAAAGTAAAAGGGAGTATCAATCAACTTTACCTCAATTCTATTTTTATTTTTATTTTAAGGTTCATTTTTATGGCATTATCAAATTTTGCATTTAAGTATATTTGATTATTTTTTAATCGACATAAAAGGTTAGTCAAACCATATTTATATTTATGCTTATTTAATTTTCTTTGTTTTTTTGTTGAGCAGGTTATCAAATTTTACATTTAAGTATATTTGTTTTTTAAGACAGAAAATGTTAGGTCAACTTTATACTTATTTAATTTTCTTTGTTAAGCAAGTATATTGAAGAACTATATTAAAAAAAAAAACCTTTAAATAAAATCAAATCAAGTAACAATTACAAGAATCAAATAAATTCCAAATGCAGATTAATAAATGTAGATTCATATTTTTGTTAAGCAAGTGTATTGAAGAACTATATAAAAAAAGAAAAAGCCTTTAAATAAAATCAAGTCAAGTAACAATTACAAGAATCAAATAAATTCCAAATGCAGATTAATAAGTGTAGATTCATAAAATTAAAAAAGATTAATTATTATTTTACAAGCTTAAAAGATCCAAAAAAAGAGAAAAGAAAATGAATGTAAAAATACTCAATTATTAAAACTGAAAAAACATAAGATGTAGATAAAAAAGGGACTCTAAAAATACAGTTATTAAAACTGAAAAAACTCACCATGTAAATAAAAAGGAGACTACCTCATCTGAGTGGGGAGGCTCCACAAGGAGAGCACTTTGGTATTAGACATAAAGGAGTGAACTATTTTTTAAGCGCGGCATCTAAGTGGACTTGTTCATGACTGTTTGCATAAAATAAAGTATTATTGTTTCATTGTTCTTCTTATTAAATTTTATGTGCATTTTTGTTTATTTATTTAATTTGCTTATTAATTTTTATGTACATTTTTTGTTTATTTATTTAATTTGCATATTAATATAAATTTAGCGGTAAATTTGGTAGATTGTAGGGACATCTTCATTTTTGTTTGCATATGAATTAATTTTGTGTTCTCATAAATTGATCATGCTAGTAAGGATGTTGCATAA
>LPNX010805827.1:333909-349181 GCA_001517045.1 Pseudotsuga menziesii | reverse complement strand
GTTACTGTCTCCATCCGGAATTTTGTAGTCCATCGCTGCATTATTGATGAGGGTGCCTCCACATGTGTCATGCCCATTTCCATCTGGCAGAAAATGGGATGGACTAGGGTGAAAACCCTAGTCCATCCCATTTTCTGCTGCCACATCCGCTTCAGCTGCCACATCATCAGCACAAGCTAGGGTGAAAACCCTAGCTACAATATGAACTTTTTCAGCGTTCACGTATTTACCTTATGAGTGTAATCACCTTCACCTATTATTTATTTACAGTCATTTGAAGGGTTAATTGTACTTAATGAGACTATTACATATTTTTGTATATTTATTTTTTTTCTTATTGCAGTTAGTTTTGTGCTAAGGAATTTTATATACACATAAATAATTGTAATTATTCGAAGGGTTGGAAATCAAGTGTATGCACAAGGTTGACTAAACAATTAAATAATTATTTATTTATTTATCGGTTGCATGGTTTGAGCTTAAATTTATCATGAATGATGGTGGATTTGTCGACATGTTATGAAAATATATTTTATGCACTCCTATTTAAGAGTTAAGGCCCTTGATTTGAATAGGATAGGTTTTATTTTTCTTATCTTTTATGTTGTGGATTCTAATTAAAATTAAATTATAATAGAAGAAAAATGAAAAACAAAACTACATTAAAACATCTTAATTGTGGCAACTATGCCCTTCACCAGTCGGAAGACATCATCCCAAATGTAACCGGTTCTAACTTGGGACTTGCAATCATGTGTTTTTCGTTATTGTTGACGTGGGTCTTTTTCACCCATTAACAACAATGTAGCCCATAGAAAAGTTGAAATTGCATCGACCAAACCAAGAAACATGATGAACAAACTTCGAATAAGGTAGAAATAAAGAAGACATATTGCTATTGTCAAAATTGGTACACATGGAGATGATTTGTTGGAGGAAGGCTAGAAATATGTCAAAAACCTTGAAGCCGACATATCAACTAGACAATCGTCCAATGTTCAAAATCTACTCCCAAAAGGTGAGGTGTTAATTATTTAGCTCTAGAGGCACTCAGCATGTTTTTGCCTTGTGTAACAAACATAAAATAATAATTAAATAATCAAATAGTTAATACTTAAACATAATTAATTATAAATAAGAATCAAAAGGCATGAACTTTCATACACAATTCCCAAGCCATATTTAAGGCGGGCCATCATTGTAATCTTTTATCTATCAGTTTATATATATATATATATAATTTTATATCTACAGATATGTGGGTTATTTCAGAAATTGTGGGTTTATTCCGAGTTAATTAAGAATATCCAAATACATAAATTACATCTTGTATGCGGAAGTGACCATGCATTAGCTAGACTACTTGACTTTGTAATGGTATTTTATAAAATTTTAAAGTGACTCTTATGTAATGGAACTTATTATAAAGTATTCCCGTGTTTTAATTTTATAAAGTGACTATGAGATAATGTGCACTTGTTTCATAAAGTAAATAGTGACTTTATTAAAATTAAGAGGGTGTATTAGCTATTTAACTCTGAGGCACTCCCATTGCTTTGTCTTGTATGCGGAAGTGACCATGCACTAGCTACGCTACTTGACTCTTAAAATTTTAAAGTGACTCTTATGTAATGGGACTTTTTATAAAGTATTCCCTTGTTTTAATTTTACAAAGTGACTTTATGAGATAAAGTGCACTTATTTCATTAAGTAAATCGTGACTTTATTAAAATTAAAAGTAATAGATTTTGGAGAGAAAGTTTCTCAACCATTGATATTGTAAAGGAAAGATTAAATCTTGGCCTTGGAATTTAGGGATTGGGGAAGGTGAAAAGTCACTTTCAAGTTATAAGAGAGAGCCTAGCGTAGTGTGCAAGACTAGGAAAGCATTATCCAAGAGTGAGCATTTAGCTTGGTTAATTTTCAGAGAGAGGGACTTATTTTCTCAAGTGGGCACAAATCCCAAGGATATTTTTTTCTCAAGTGGGCACAAATCCCGAGGAGTTGGGCACACACCCCAATAAGTTTCTTCAACTAGACCATTGTACGTAATATTGCACCGTACTGCTAGGTCGTGTTGTAATGGCTGTTGTACCATACTGATGGGTCATACTGTACCTTTCTTTCTGCACGCAAATCAAGGAGGTCGTACATGTACAAATTGGTTGGGCATGCAAATCGAGGAGGGTTGTTGTGGTGGAGGCCACATTGTTGTTTGGGCACACAAATCGAGGTGTTGCTCAAATTTCAAGGTGTTGATACAGTCATTAATTGTTAAATTAAATGTTGTTGTAAATTGATATTTTTCCCTGAAAAATGTTGAAATAAAATTATCTTGGATTGGTTTTCCCCTCAAGGGGTTCCAAGGTCATATTGACCCAAATTTATGTTGTTTAATGGGTTTATCAGTCTGTTATTTTATGTTATTTTTCTATTGCAACAGACTTAGTTTTTCAGTGTTTCAGCTTCATGGTTGTTGGGTTTTATGCATGTGAAGTATTTTTACTTAATGACTGTTTAAAGTCTAAAATACGGGTTAAGCCAAGTGTTTGACAAAAATCTGATTTTTTGTCAAATTCCTACACGAGGCAAACAACTAGACGTTCTATGTTAGCTTCTTAGGGCCATGCATGCTCACACTACACAGTGAGTAGATGGTCAATTATGGATGTATACATCATATGGCTAAAGATGCTTCTCTCTTTTTTCCCTTACGTGAAGATAATATTTGCAACAGATGATTAGGCACTCATTGTTGTTCGGTGTGTGGTGGCATTGAATGTAAAAATGGTCTGATCACTAATGTGTATCATGTACCCATCTTCAGTGTTAATTTGATGTTTGCACCTCAAGTTTTCCAAACTTGCAAAAAGGTAGAATTGTAGACAGATCAATTTGTTGTAAAAGATGTGTAGAATGGGAAAGTCATAGCTGAAGGGTTTCTTGATCCTACATATGGATTACAAATTTCATGATGTTCCAAATAAAGATTGTGAACAAACTGCACTCATAGCTCAAACCAATGCTCATAGCAAAATTTTAGCATGAACAACTCACATATCTAGAATTTTGAAGCTTGAAATTGATTGTGAAACATAACACAGTTACTCGGCTACCTAAAATTGTTCCTTTTATAAAGTATGTTAAAGTCGTATGTTGGGCAAACGCCACCACACTCCCTTTAAGACGAGGAAAGCATGGAGAGCAAAGACCTAGTTGGAACTTGTCCACAATGATCTATATCCTTTGAACAAATACACTTGTGTATTTATTGACGAATAAGTCAGGTCTTTGAAAAGTTCAAAGAATTTAGGGTATTAGTCGAAAAGCAACATGGTTGACCTATGAGACGTTTAAGAGCAAACAATGGTGGAGAATATGAGAAAATAGGTCTTCAAAACTACTAGCCACAACATGGTATCTAAATTTGGCAAAGAATTGTCAAAATGGCACAATGTTTGGTTCTAAGGAAAGGTTTCACAACATGTAGCTTCTAGGCAGAAACCTACTATCAAACTACCTATTGAACTTTATTTTGACAAATTGTTTGTGATATTATTCCTATTCAGATACGTAGTAGAGAGAAACATGCAATTAAACACCATAAAACATTTGAATATATTTTGTGGACACACATCAATCAAAGAATCAAAGGTTTATGAACTATTTAACCTAATCAAAATACAGATTATCATTCAAGGGAGATGTTATCTATGATGAAAAGACCTTTGAGTATCAAATGTTGAATTCATCTTCTTATTTGGTAAGCAATCCTTTTAAAGTTGTGACAAATAGAATCAACTAAATATTATTTTGGAGCATTAACTCCACAATCAACTCACATGCATGCCTCAACTTGTAGTCGATCATTAACTACATAATCAATTGCTAATTTTAGAACATTGGAGTTGTATCTTTTCATTGCAGAATACTTATCTACGCAACTTGATTGCTAAAACAATTGACATTGTTAAATCCAATGCAAGAGATATCAATAACTCAAGGAAGACAAGAATTCATGAACAATGTGAGTTGACTAGAATTCATAAACAATGTGAGCGTTTCTCTAAGGGTGTTTGTACTATAAACATATAATCAAGATACATACATACATATAGTCAAATCCGAGAATGTTATAGTTGAATAATCCAATTCTTCGATAAAATATCAAACATGAATTAATTCATAAACATCAAAAAAACACCAATTTCACCTATCAATAAGTTGTTCTTTTCAACAAAAGAACATCAAAAGCATTTAAACATAATATAAATATAACATCTTAAATTAAAAATTTATTATATCATTTTATAAAAATAAAATTAATAAAAACCTCATGTTAAATAAGAATCTGATGGAATATATTATTTTAATCATGTGTAAAACATATTTATAACATGATTTTTAAGTATATATTTTCTAAACAAATTAAAAACATTATTATTATTATTATTATTATTGATATTGATGTATTAATATGTAAAATTGTGTATTTTGGTAATTTGGAACTTTTGTGATGAAACATGGTTATTCATTATCTTTTGCTAGATACACTTGTTGATTATATGTAATGTTGATTATATGAAATATTGTTGACATAAAAATTGATTATATAGAATATTGGTTATACGAAATATTGTAGAAATAAAAGTTGCACATTATTGTATAGCATGTACAAAATATCACCAAAACCATATTTTTATGAATAGAAATAGATCAAACTAATTCAAAAAAAATTAAAATAAACATAATAATTATATTATTTATTAAATTAAACATTTTATTTTGTTTGTCGCCCATGTTTTTATGAGGAAATAGATCAAACTAATTAAGAAAAAATAAATTATTTAAAATAAATAAATAATTATATTATTTATTAAATTAAACATTTTATTTCACCTGTCACCCAAAAAAATAAGAATAATAATGATTTTATTTAAAATAAATATAATAATAAATTTGTAATTATATTATTTATTAAATCAAACATTTCATTTGTTACAGAACATGTAAAATTGATATTTATTTTAAACTATTGTATTTTATTTATTTTTAAATAAATCTTAAATTTTATTTTAAAAAATATTCATATTATCATCGTTCGATAAATGAGGATATTTTTATAATATTTCACCAAAATGAATACCTAGGAAAATTAAAGTAATAGTTTCAAGCTATAATGATCTGGAAAATGCCATGAAATTTTCAATCGACGCCGTCATAAAAATAATATGGATCACAGACATTTAAAAAAATGGCAAGCACAAAAATATGAAACTTGTACTGAAAATCAATATATTGTGTTCCATGATAATATTACCTTTTGGAAATGTATTTACAGTACTGCCATGTTAATAAATGTTAATAAATATTACCTTTTGGAAATGTATTAACTTGTACTGCCATGTTAATAAATATTACATTTTGGAAATGTATTTACAGTCACCCGTGCATTTATCGATCATCCTCCAACATTTCATTCCTATTCAAACATATATTTTTGTGTGCTTGTGAACATTTATTTTGAGTTCAACATGCGAAATATTGTTATCGATCATCCTCCAACATTTCATTCTTATTCAAACATATATTTTTGTGTGCTTGTGAACATTTATTTTTGAGCTCGACATGCGAAATATTGTTATCGAAATGTAACAGGCTAGTAACAAAGCAACAATTAGGTTGTTCATCCGCTGAAATTTATTGTTGTTAGAAGGATATAGAGGGTTAAAACTATCATCAAAACATGAAGAAACTTTCTGCTACATGTCAGCACGTGACATGGCCTTTCCCACAACATTGTTTTACCAGCCATTCCACCATCCCACCAAGATTTTGAATGGTTTTGAGTAATTTAGAAATACATTGACAAATGGAGGGGCATTTTCTGATCGCCAATTGGAGAACTTCCTATGTTAGTGGGATTGTTAAAGGCTGTGGAAGCACCCCCAGATTTGGGTATTTTATACATACAATAATTTAATACTCCGCAACTGAATTAAAACAAGAAGAAATATAAATAAACCAATCTTATCTTCAGTGTGACATAACTGATATTGTACATAATCTGCTGGTTAGTTCAACAATTGAACAAGAAGCAGAACGTAGCTTAAACCCTGCAAGCTGTACAATCTCCCTAACAAGCATCCGAACAATGATGACCAATTCCCTCCCATCATGATGAAGTACCATGGCAAGAATTCTTAGGCGATAAAAACAGGCTGGAAATCGCTGACGATCTCCATGACAGAACCCAGTCCGACCCCCATCTAATAATCCACCTGCTCGCAAAACATGTTTCCCAAAAATCTTTCCCCAGCAAGATGCTCTTCAACAAGAGGCCAATGCTTGATATGTCATTCGAAAGCCGAGATTATTATGAAGCACTTTTGTCTCTGCAAATCTGCAAATTAAAATCTATACAATCGAAGAGAGCTACATGTTCTTGGCGGAATTATCAGAATAACAGCTCATCCCCCAGCCAGAGCATGTAGGAGTAATCCAATGGATTAAAACCATCTCATTTAATGCTTCCCAAACGTTTCGTCATAATGCATAATGATCATTGAAGAGCTGGCAAGAGAAATTTCAATTAATAGATGCAGACTTCGAAAGTTCATATCTATGTCGTTGTTTGCCCAGAGACGCCTGCATTCATAGATTGCTGCGTTGAGGAGACCGAGGTCATTGGCTGGCTTTCCTGAACAAGCCCCAAAACCACTAGAGTTGCCCTGACCAAGGATTATACAGGGTGCTATTGAGAAAAAGTATGAAAGTAGAATTTCGATGTTAGCAAAAAAAATTGAAAAAGAAGCCTAAAAGTTCAAAAAAGTAATTACCTTGGAAGAGGTAGACGTATGCTGGGTTGGCTAGCATATGAAGCAAGAGGAGCCCTGAGAGTCGGATGCTTGTTCAGTGCATTTTCAAGCTGTGGTGCGGGCAACTGCAATTACGGAACACAGAAAGTAGCTAACATATTACGTATGAGAAAATTCAAAAAGTAAATGGGTAAATAAGTAATGGGTCTCCAGAAAAAATAAACCTGTAATAGCACACGGTATGAATGTGGCTTTGTCTGGTATGCACATTTTAAGAACCCCACCCATAATTTGGGCAATTTCCAGATCTGTACCAAGTAAAAAGATGTCCAAAATAATGTCGTCATCTTGTGCATTTTATTGCAAAAATTAGGAAATGCGATTAAATTGCCTGATATATACAATATCAAGTAAAACACTGAGCTGGAAAAGGCTTTTCTAGCAAGACGAAGAGCAAAAATGCTGAAACACAAACAACAAACCAAATTTTCACATCCTATACGCAATTTTACTATTTATAAGGCAAAATTGAAGTTGCAGTAAAAGATACAACATTCTGGCATGTTTTAATAAAATAATGAACAAGAGAAACTGAAACAAATATCTAAACCGCAGAAATAATAATAATAATAATATGTGAATGAAATAAACGCAAAATGAGTAGAAAGGAATATGTATGTCAATGTTGGATAAGTTCACCTGTTTGTTCACTAAACGGGACAGTATCTCCATTACAAAGTCTACCTGCAAACTCCAGAGAAGAGAAACAATGGTTGGTCCACATGAGAGAGTTTAATCTGTCATCAACATATAATCCTTGTACTCCTAATCAAATAGAATTTTTCAAATGAATTAATGTTCAAAGCTAATTATAATCACTAACTTCCTTACTTGGAACACTTGTTCCAGAGCATAGAACAATTTATTAAGTGGCCCCATCCGGGGTGGGGGGTGGGGGCGAAGGGGACGGAGAGGATTGAGGAAGATTTCTCCAATCAGTATGGAAAATAGAATACTTTCTTGAATTTACAGAAATTCAGAGGAAAGTAAATCATCTTAAGCATAGAAACAACCAAGCAGTTGGTGCTAGACTCAAAACAGATGGAAATGCCCAACCCACATATAATTTGGATTCCCAATCATTCCAAGCATAATCTATTTAAGGTTTATCGAGTACTCAGTAAACTGATCAAACATAATAGCATAATGTAATGTAATGTTATATATAAGAGAATCTTATTTCAGACAACATATACTCCTTGTATTCTTCACCAAACAAAGAATTCTCAAATGTTTAAAGAAGTAATCTTCAAATCTCATTATAATCACTCTTGAACTTCCTTCTATGGAACGCTTCTTCCACAGATTAATATTTATAACAGCTTCTTAAGAGACCCCTAATGGGGAATGGGGACTGTTTCTCTGATTGCTCTGGAAAACAGAGTGCTTTCTTAATTTCCAAAAATTCAGAGTAAAGGAAATAGTGATAAATATAGAAGAAACCCTGCCAAGCAGATGCTAAATTCAAAAGACATGAAAATGCCCAACCCACAATTTTTTCGGATCCAAAGTCATTCCAAGCATATATATTTTAGCCTTTAGCATTGATGAGGAAATTCTTAAAACATGATAGCATACTGTAATGTAATATAAAAGCATAATGCATCTTTAAGTCAGTCATATGGCAGCGTTGCTTGTTGAATGTTTTCAACCGTAAGTCACTAGTCAACATTAATGCATTTCAATGTACGTAAAACTCTGTTGGTAACTGAATATACAGTTCTTCGAGGGGCTAGACATAAATACAGACTCATATTTTGTCGGTAAACATTCAGTGAAATCAATGGAAGCTCCGACTCAGCAAGTTCTTAAGAGGAACACACTCTAAAATGCTCCATCCACGCTTCCACATCTCTCACATAAAAAACCCAATTATTATTTTTAGAATATTGTCACACTTATTAAGACTTCATGACGTGACTATTTAGTATTGTATTAGAAGACCATTTCTAGATATGAATGTTACCAGAGCAGGAAAAGTTCCAATTGCTTGAATAACAGTGCGCATGAACAGCAAAGGCAGTGGAGTCTGTTCAACCTGCCCAAACAGCAGATACCAGTTAGAATTTCAGAACCACTGGTCAGAACATACAGTTTTCAAAAGAATTTAGTTTACCTGAACATATTTAGGTTTGGATGCCAACATCAGCAACATATACAAAATGAATTAATAAATCATACATCAAAATAAAATATACTACTAAAATGTATACCAGCTGATTCAACACTTTTGCCAAAACTTGCTGGGTAAATACAGTACGCTGCTCAAAACATGCAGAACATGCATCTGTTACCTGAAAAGAAACCCATTGCACACATCTTAATTTCCATGATACATCAAACAAAACATTTGCAGGATAACAAAAAATCGATAGAAAATATTGAAATACAGAATTTAAAATTTGCATGCCTTCTTCAAAGGTATTCCATCTTTTTCTGGATCAATTGCATGGATTGCAACCAAAACTTCAGCAGGAGTCAAAGCAGGACCTGTATGAACTGAACCCTACATAAAAAAACACATTCCTGTAAGAAAGGACACATAACTGGATTGGGTATCACATCTAACCTAGTTAAGATAGCTCAAACAGTCAAGAAATATGACTCTTAGCAAGAAAAATAGTTCCACAGGGAAGCATCGGAAAGGGTGAGACACATGCCCAAGCTTTCCTGAATCATGGGGATGGTATGAATCTGTGAAATGTCTCCTGCATCCGAGGACAGCAGTTTTTCATTTTCAGGTGTAAATTTATTGTTCTCATCAAACCTAAAATAGTTTGTTCTTTCTCTCAACAAACCTTAAACGGTCAATATTAATTTAACACATTTATGTATCGAAGACCTAAAGACTATGTGACCAGGATATGCATATCGATCCAGATATGGATTCACCAAACTTCTGAAAATCCAGGATCCAGATATGGCAGGGAAACAGCAAGTACAAAAAGATAAAAAAAATATTTTTATAAAATTTAAATTAAACAAAAGAAAACAGAATAAAAAATCAAAACTATTCACGAAACACAGAGTAGAACCATAAGTTATCGCCAAACGAGAGTTTTCATGCAATTAGGCATTCATGAAGTCGGGCTGTACAGCAATTTCAGTTGCAAAGTTTTGGCATTCTCAACAAATAGTACACCCCCAGCTAATAGACTATCTTGGGGCCTTGTCTAAAGACATGAATGGCAAATAAAACCACTCAAATCTATTACAATCTGCTTAGCAGGCTGAAGAAAACACATCCTGATATTTTTCATCTATAGAAAGAAGTTAGAACCAGAAGGCTTCCAAACTAACATCAATCCAAGGCACCACATTAACTTGACAATCTGATTCCGTTATTGTCATATTTCATTTTTCAGATAGAATGCATGCTTCTCCTAGAATTTAGTGTAAAAATATTCTGTAGCAATAACTGTACCACAAGTTTGAAAGATGACCAATTTTATCTAGTGTAGAAAGAACCACTTAAAAAAATAAAATTAAAAGGAAAAATAACTGCAAGAAAATTACTGCAAAAGTCAACCTTCAAAACTTTAAACACAGGAAACGTACCTGAAGTATTCGAGCAAGCGCAGTTTGGAACTTGTCAAGTGGAAGATCAACAAGTCGAGGAAATATTGGCAATACCTGAACCAACATATCAACATTAAATGATCTGTCTCAACAGGAAAATGCATTTGCAAATATATGTACCTAACTCAACAGCTTTCAGTTAGCTATATCTGGAGCTTTTAATTTCAAATTGGATAATTATTAGCTTAAAAATAAGTATATCTGAAGCTTTTCATTTGATCTTGGATCAAAATCAGCTAAGACAGTACTTTGAGATCCAACATGCTTAGAAAAAATGGATATATGAGCTGAGCAATTTATCAGACAGTACAGGATAACCAACAAACATAAAATGAAGAAATGCTAAATATGACAACGGTTTTAGCCTGTCAGCGTAGCTCATAAAAGAAAGTAGTATTTGTTGACATTCACAAGAAATAGTGAGAATTAAATGGAAACAGCAAAATCCCAGATTCCGCAATAATGATAACAGACCAGCAGGACCACAACCCTAGAGGGAGAGTGAACACACAAACAACTGCACTAAAGAGAGAAATAAGCCCAAGCACAAAAGACCACCACACTTGATAGGTGCCCTTACAGCAATCACTTTACTAAGAATAAAAAAGCGTCACGTGCTGATAAATTACAAATGAGAGGTGTATTTATAGTAACACAACTTAAGAGAAAGGTGCTTTCCCTGAGAGGGGTTGAGTGCAATGAACAACAGTTCATTTACCAGAAACTATCCAACATAAGAAGGGTGATATAAACAATCCAGATAGGATATAAATCAGCGGTACATTTATCTTGTTGGCAAAATTATCACCGAAGGTTCGAAATAACACTTTTGGCAATATTGGGGAAAATATCAGAAATTATCAGGAAACTTAATAAAATACAATAATATTTTTCCAAATTTTTAAACATTTAAAGCAACAAAAAAACAAACAAACACATTGCTAAATAAATTTTAAATAAAGATGATATATAAGACGTATAAGATGTCATGTGGTATATCAAACATCAACACTAAAACATGACGAGTCATAATATGAGGTCATCCTTGTTGGACAAAAATACTCAAGGGTTAAAGTGGAATTGGGGGCACATCATGAGGCTTGGAGGTGCTCTAATATGAGGTCATCATGACTTTATTTTTGCACGCATGCAAGCCTTCTTTCATATTGTGTGCTTTTTGATGTCTGCTCCGATAGCCTTCTTGATACCCGCTCGAACCTATGGGACTTAAATACATTAACGGGTGTCTCAAATGCTTATTTAGAAGAGGACATTACATGCCATCATTGTCAAGAAAAGCCCAAACCTAGGGAATCATTTCATCTAATTACCTATGACTTTTGGGCTCTAGGGTTAAGCTTTGTCGAAAGACCAAGGCTTTGAATAATCCAAGAACAATAATTTAACTTTGAATAGCAATGACTACATATTAAAATCAAAATCTACACGCCATTCACCTGAAAAATTAAAGATATGCCTATTTCAATCTCTATGATATAATACTTGAGAAAACCTGCTATTGGATGAACTACATTAGTTTCAAGTCACCTTATGGCTTTGTTATAAGACCCGCAAGGTCTGCAGGGTGAATCTGCAGATCTGCATTTCAGTTCCAGATCTGCCAATATCCATGAAGGATCCGGATCATGCCCCACAGGAAACAGATCATGCAATTAGTTGGCAGACCTCATGACAACAAGGCCCACACACACCGATCCAATGGCATTTCCATGTTAAAGTCAATGCTAGAAATTCAGTAATTAATCTATAAATAGAGAATGCCCACATGTGCAGATTTGATAATTGTTAAACCTCCTTTAATTTTGTCTCCATCTTTGTCACGAAGTTATATATTCATGTTACAAGGATATATAAAAATTAAGTACATTAATGAAATCCAAATCAGAAATAATTGTACTTTAGCTTTTATTAACATTTGGATTGATAACTGAGCTTAATAAAATAACTTTGTATTAACATTAGTGTACTTTATTATTTATACTAACAATAGCTTTATCACATTAGATTAATGAAATATATTTATAATATAATACTATAAAGTTATTATGCTATATAGTTATAATATTAATAATTATATTAAAGATTTATAAACTTGGTGTTAAAATTTATGAACTTATATATTAAGGATTAAACTTACAAATTATAAATTTATATATATTCATAAAATGTCCTCATTAACATCTAATACAAAATTATTCTATACGAGTGTTATATATTATAAAATTAAGTTTAAGCTATAAAATTATAAAACTGTATTGATATTGTTTGTTTCCCACCATATCCAGATCCTGGCTTTTCAAAAATTTGGCAGATCCAGATCTGAATCCTAGTGACTTAGCATTATGGACAGAAATTGCATGATACCTATCAAGGACAATAATAATTTACTAGTTTTGACCCCTCTCTCTCTCTCTCTACACACACACACGAAGATGACTTAAATATCATCTGATTTTTTCTTTTATTCAGATAAAACAACTAGATTTGAATAGAACAAGCAATAAGTAGAAACACAATGTTCAGTAAGCTGTAGAATTTAACCTCTTCTTTTGACAGTGATGATAACATTGGAATAAGAATTCCCGCATCCTGCAATAAAAAGGAAGTTTCAGTGTATGAAATAGAAATTAAACTAAATCAGTGTTATTTCACTACTCAACTTTTCATAAAGCTAGTTTCTTCTGGGAAACACTCAGATCTTTTAAACAACCTTTAGTTTGCTCTCATATAGCTGTTTGACAGTTATAATCAGGTCCCTAGAAGGAGTTCTCCCTTCTGTCAAAATATGCAAGACCTGCTAGAAATTAAGCTTTCAGGAAGTCATCATCTCCAACCATAAAACATAACTTCGATCATGGCTGAGCAAATATAATGCTTGTAACCATGGAATAACGCAAACAGAAGAGGATGAAGGAAAAAATGAGAACCTGCATGAGAAGATTTTCACTCCCTTGTGGAGGATCAGATATAACCTGAAGCAGTTCCGATGATGAGGAACCAATGCTCCGTACAAGATTAGGGATATGCCGATGGACTGCCTGCACCAAAAGTAAACTTACTAAACTCTAGAAAACAATTCAGGTTATAGCCATAAGATTCACAAAAGCTATCAAGGTAGGCCAGACAATAAGGATGAAAAATACTCATTACCCACAAAGAGCACTGAGCATGTTAAGTGAATTGACAAATAAGAAACATACAGACATCAGAATATATCAAATTTTTTTAAATGTTTTAAGATCAAACCTGCTTTACAGCCTTTGGTGCTTGTCCATACACACAGAAAACTTGGTGAAGAAGACCATGGTTCTGAAAGTGATTTAAGCATCACAGACAACAACAAAATTAATGTATGCAATAAAAAGGCTGCAACGGCAGAAACAAGAAGAATTTCAGCTGCCGGCTAAAATATAAGTCACTGGTAATACATGAAGCAATATCTCAATTAGCATGAAACCAGAAAATTTAAGCATAACCAATCATTTCCTCCAAAGATAGGGGCAGTTATAAAACCTTAGAACAGAGAGCAAAGTACAGTGACATGTGGCGTTGTGCTTTGGTCATAGAGACAGCTGATGGATTCTGAGCTACCTTCTGTGAATCATTTTCAGAAGTGTTTTCTGAGGTGATTCCACTACCTTCTGCTGTGATTTCCTCTAAACTCGACATTTTTTTCTCAACATCTTCCTGTAATAAAATATCATATGTAAGTGAAATGTTGCTCAATTTGTAGCTACTATATAAACAAATGGTTGTCCACTCAATTCCAAAATGAAAATCATTGAGCACTATTACAAAAATATTCTAGATGACAAATTCCTCTGCTGATCTTTAAACTCCAGAAGGCTAAGACAAAAAAAATTAAGTATTTAAAGTTGAGAGAAGGTTGATTTTATCATTCCAGACATCATCCTTTCAGTTATAGTTTTTGCCTTGAATTCATTTGAAAGGCAAAAGATTGATAGCAAATCACTAGCAAGCCAGAGTTATCAGCAATTTTCCAAACTACAGTTATAAAATATTGTTGAAAAAACATTCATCGGTGCATGAGATGAAAAAGGTTTCAATGCCATACTGGTTAGTGAATTGAGGTATCTTTAGAGACGAGCTAATACGAATAGGAAGTTCACATAAGAAACCTTATTCTTCATGACACCTATTGGGACCATGTGCAAACTTCTATCCAATTTAAGAGCCCTTACTCAACATCCTTGAATTCTATGATACAATGTGCCCGTGATGGGAGATTTTTAAAAGAATTGGAAATATAATAAGACATAGATGCCAAGTTGGATGAACCTATTAGAAGATAATTGTTTACAGATGTCATAGATACAAAATAAATTGCATTTTGTGGCATATATATTGACTCAAAAATAATGATGAGGGCTATTTAAGTTAATTTGTGGTAAGAGGGTGACTCCAAACAAAGATAAGTAGGTAGTGGCTAGATTTAGGGAAGATATAGCCAAACATTATCTCAAACAAAAACAAGTCCAAACTATTATTCAGTGTTCCACGGGGACACGTCCCCTAGGGTGGGGAACGCGCCCCCTCGCTTCCCCACGCTTCCGGGATGGGGNCAGGGATGGAACTTGAGATGGGTATGCATCCACTTTGATTAGTGTTTCACGGGGACGCGCCCCCTAGGGTGGGGAACGCGCCCCCTTGCTCCCCCATGCTTTCGTNTTCACGGGGACGCGCCCCCTAGGGTGGGGAACGCGCCCCCTTGCTCCCCCATGCTTTCGGGATGGGGAAACGTTTCCCCACGTCCCCCTTTTGGGGGAAACTTTG
>LPNX010805827.1:302925-333797 GCA_001517045.1 Pseudotsuga menziesii | reverse complement strand
TGGGGAAACGTTTCCCCACGTCCCCCTTTTGGGGCAAACTCCGGGAAACGCGATCCCCGTAACGCATTTCCCTTGGGGGGGCTTCTAGGCACCCCCCCACCNCCCCCCCCCCCCCCCCCCCCAAATTTTCATTTTTCACAATAAAAATAAATGCAAATTAAAATATAAAAAAATGTTTAAAAAATTAAAACATAATTAAACGAAAATTTAATTAAATCCTAGACTAACCTAAGAGTCTAAGACCTTCCTGACGCTATCCTCTCACGATTTCATTTCATAATCATATTGCAACTAAACTTGGAGCAATCGTCATTGTTCTAACTTCTAACTTCTTTGTGTTCATTGTTCGGTATCTATTTGACTCTTTCAGACTTTAGCATTTGTTGCATTATCTTTTAGAAATTCAAAATTTGAATTTACATATACATTGCATAATGATAATTAAGATATTTAGTTTTTAGTTTTTATATGGATATAGTAACATAGTTCAGTATTATTTACAAATTTGAAATTTGATATGCTAATAACTAATAGATGTACACCCCGTAATGATGAATTTAGTTTTTAGTTTTACTTTTTACATGGTAATAGTTACTATTGGGATTTATCATTTTTATATTTCAAATTAATGTTTATGACTCCAACGTCCCCCTGTTTCCCCAAAATTTCCCTAAAATTTGGGGTAGATTCCAAACGTTTCCCTGCCCCAACGCTCCCCTGCCCCGGAAACTCTGTGGAACATTGCTATTATTCAATGTTCCATGTGGACACGTCCCCTAGGGTGGGGAACGTGCCTCTTCGCTCCCCCGCACTATCAAGACAGGGAAACTCTTGGGGAAACGTTTCCCCACGTCCCCCTTTTGGGGGAAACTCAAAGAAACATGTTTCCCCACGTTTCCCCAAGTGCATAACGTGTTTCCCCCTAGGGGGGCTTCTAGGCGTCCCCCTGTCCCCCCCCGTATTTTCATCTTTCACAATAAAAATAAATGCAAATTAAAATATTAAAAAAATGTTTAAAAATTAAAACATAATTAAACAAAAAATAAATTAAATCCTAGACTAACCTAAGAGTCTAAGACCTTCCTAAACGCTATCCTCTCACAATTTCATTTCATAATCATATTGCAACTAAACTTGGAGCAATCCTCACTGTTCTAACTTCTAACTTCTTTGTGTTCATTGCTCGGTATCTATTTGACTATTTCAGACTTCAGCATTTGTTGCATTATCTTTTACAAATCTGAAATTCAAATTTAGATATACATTGCATAATGATAATTATGATATTTAATTTTTAGTTTTTACATGGGTATAGTAACATAGTTCAGTATCATTTACAAATTTGAAATTTGATATGGTAATAACTAATAGATGTACACCCCATAATTTTGAATTTAGTTTTTAGTTTACTTTTTACATGGTAATAGTTACTGTTGGGATTTATCATTTTTATATTTTAATTAATTTTTATGACTCTGGCGTCCCCCATTTCCCCGAAATTTCCCTAAAATTTGGGGTAGCTTCCTCACATCCCCCTTGTGCGTTTCCTCGCTCTCACGCTCCCCCACCCTAGAAACTCCATGGAACATTGCTATTATTTTGAAATGTCCATGTATATTTTGTTGGTGCATGACGGAGCAGATATCATGTTGGACTTATTCTATCCCTCAAACCCCTAAATTGCAGCCCTTAGCTATTCAAGTTCTTTCCAACAATTTCAAAGGGAAAACTAGAGCACATTTATAGTCATTCATTCTTTAGAGAAAAAATGTTGGGGTCAAAAATGGCAAAAGAACTTCATATGTGCACAAAATATTCACCTTCTATTAGGTAAGGAAGAGGACAACAAAGTGGACCCATTCAAATATCTCATTGTGAAACCTTCTTTCAGAATTACCCATGTGAGCTACAACCTCATCTAAAGGCCCATAAGAGGGTGCTAACAATATAATATGGAATTTGACATAAGATCTATTGTTGCTTTTACTAGTGCTTTTGCATTTGCACCAGGTTCCAATCTTTGGACTTGTCTCCTTTCTCCACAAAATCTGGACACTTGGAGGCTCTACTTTCCGTTAGGTATTGGTATCTCTACCTAGCACTTTGAATTTTGAAATTCAAAGGAAATTGTTTCCACAAGACCCCTAGGTGGAAGCAATGTTGGCTTTTGAAGGTTTCTAGGTTGCTTCATTCAATAGTCATCCCCGATCAACTTCCCTTCATGAAGGTAATATTTAGGTGCTTCGAGTCACCTTCTCCCATTAAGGCAAGAATTGAAATCGATGATCACAGTGGATATTCATAGGCAATACATCTAGGTCACTTGCATAACTCCCCCACCCACACCCAAGGCCTTAGCCCTAAGCTAGCATTTTATTCCAAAACCTCTATGCAACTAAGAGAGAGTGTCGTTGTCAAAGCTACATGTACAAGCACAAATTGGATGCATGGCCTCACAATCACCCTTGTTCCCTTTCAGAGTAGGCTCCTATCAACTTCAGGTTGAAATTGATCACCACATCCCACAACCCAAGAGGGCTTTCTAGCTATATCACCTATAAAAGATCAAGTCAAAGGAGCACCTCATTTCAAATCTCCCATTTATTATGAGATCAGAAGGAGATTTCACAAGAGTAAGTAGATGTCATAAAGTCTTAGTCAAATCCAAGAATTGGAGCTACAAACAAGATTTTATGCTCTACCACTCATTGAAATGGATATGGTACTAGGTTTGGAATGGTTGATGCAATTGAGCACATATTCCATCGAACTTGAAGAACAGTTCAATAAAGGTGAATTACAACTAAAGAAAAAAACACATGAAGTACATACAAACAACATTAATGGAAGTGATACCGCTGAAACTAGCATGTGTGACTAAAGTCCTGAAGAAGCAAGCTAGCCGAGGGAAACAAAGAGGAAAGGCCAATGTCACCACACCAATCCCCTTAACACTTTTGGTTGGATCTTCTCAAACTCAAGGGGGACTTCCCTAAATAGGATTACTAGAGTGATAGGCAATCAAGTGCAAGGTGAAATAAAACTATAGGAATATAACTATGTTACATTGTTTTTAACTTTTGGGGATGAGGGAACAACAGGAACAGGGGGAGGAGTCCCCGTGACGACGAGAGTGCAAACCCAATTTGTCAAGCAAAGAAGGGTTGGGGACAACAATAATATATATATTAAGAAAAACTTTTAAAAGTTGGAATTCACCATAAACAATTGTAGTTGCTCGTAAGCACGACAGTCTGTATTATACACCCTTACACTTGCTAGTTTTGGAAAAGTTCAGGCAAATAAGAAAACGATTGAATAACAACTTTTCTTGTCCCTGTATGGAAGGGATAGGCTGGATGAGGTACTACTCTTTGAAAAGAAACTAACCAAGATCACCCATTGTCTGGCTGACCTGACTTTTAAATAAAAACTCAGGTCAAAAATGACAAGCTGGGTACCTTCACTGTATCTCCTGAAGATGGGTTGAACTAGTCTGCCCAAAATCTTGAGAAATTCAATAATTCACCACAGGATTCCACAAGTTTCAACATGTCTACCTATGAAAGCATTAATAATATTATCTTGTCCCTATATGGAAGGGATAGGTTGGATGAGGTACTACTACCTGAATTTTAAATAAAAACTCGAGTCAAAAATGACAAGGCAGGGTACCTTCACTGTATCTCCTGAAGATGGGCTAAACTAGTCTTCCAGAAACATCAAGAAATTCAATAATTCACCACAGGATTCCACAAGTTTCAACATGTCTACCTGTGAAAGCATTAATAACAACAACTTTTCTTCCGTCAATTTCTTGTTTAAGATGATTAGGTTAAAAGGCATTCCCTTCTCAACAAGTTCTGTATATTTTTACAGTTGTGTTGTGTTAAATTTTAGCATTAGCAAAAATACTTAAAGATTTCCAGATGAACTTAAACAGATAACAAGTGCAGTAAAATAGCATTCATCACATCAGCACAATGGACACAAGAGTTTTTCACTTGAGAAACCTTCAAAGGAAAAATACCCCAAAAAGCATTAGTAGCTCATCTCGTAAATGAGATGACTTAGGAAATTCTTCAAAAAGTTCCTCAAACCCAAATCTAGGTTTGACCACAATTTACAGTAAATTATTCTCAGCAAAAATCAGAACAAGGGTTTCAAACCCTAGTTACCCAAAATTCCAAATATACCCAGAAAGATCAAAACTGCTTAAAAATAGCNCCCCAGTTTCAGGAGGGGGCGTCTGGAAGCCCCCCAGTTTTAGGAGGGGGCGTCTGGAAGCCCCCCAGTTTCAGGAGGGGGCGGGGGGGCGTGGGGACGGGGGGACGTCTGGGAGCCCCCCTTCACCGGAGCGCGCTGCAGAACAGGGGACGCGCCCCCTCCTGCGTTTCCGAAAGTTTCGCTTTTTTGGGGGAGTGAGGAAACGTTTCTGGAGGAGCCCCCAAGCCCCCGGGGCGTGGGGAGCGAGGGGGGCTAGCCCCCGACCCTGGGGGGCGAGTTTCCGTGGAACACTGAAAAATAGTCTGCCCAAATTTTTATCAGAACTGCCCAGAAAAATTAGGGCTGCCCAAAAATCAAAAAATGACAGCCCAAAATTTTATGACAGTTGCCCAAAAATTAATTACAGGCCGCTCGAAATTTTCGAGACTGCCCGAAATCTCTGTCTGAGCCTGGTAGACTATTTTATGCCTGCCGAAAGTTGTACGGTTGCCCGATCTATTGTAGAGTGGTCTGCATGGCTGCCCTGTGGTCTGTCTGGTTTCCCTGTGTTCTACCCGACTACCCTGTGGTCTGCCCGACTTCCCTGTGGTAGCTTTGTTGTTGCTTGGCAGCCTGTCCAAGACCTCACGAGTTGGCTCGTGGGCTTCCCAGAGGGACTGTGCAGCCTCGGGCTGCTACAACTCCCTCACGGGTATGCCTGTGGGCTGCCCAGCAATACTATAGGGCCACGACATCCCTTGTGGGTCTGCCCAAGGGTTGGTCATGAGCCACACCCTCACAAATATGCCTATAGCAGGCTGCCCGTGGGTGCCAAGAGGGCAATGCCCCTCCATGGCCTGCCCAAAGAAGGAAAAGGGCTTCTGGTAAAAGAAGGTTTCCCGTGAAAGCTCCAGATGCCCAAGAGAAACACTGAGGTTGCCCATAGATGGAAAAATGTCTGATGATGATTGTCGCTGAAGATAAGGGTTTGGCAAACCCTAAGACAAAAAAGAAGAAACCCTAGTTGAGGGTTTTACTAAGAGATATTTAGTAGCAGCAGTACCTATGTGAGAAAGTGAATGTGTAATAATGAATTGGCTTGATCTTCTTTTATAGCCTTTAGTCACCTGTAAGTGGACCAAAATTAGGAAAGATAAAATAATAATATTTTATTATTTTCCTAATTTCACTTTTACCTTTTACAAAAATGGTCCTTCTAGTAACTTTGACTTTTACTCAAAAAGTTCTTATGTAATTTGACTTTCACCTGTGGTCCAAAAGTCCTTATGTATTTTTTACTTTTGACTTTAGGCTTTTTAAGTGCCCCTGTGGTCTTTTTTATTCCAAAAGTAGATCATCATAAACCAAGAGAGTTACTAATCCCAGTCTGGGGCTTACAGTGCCTTCTTGGTAACATACCAGGTGCCTCCATTCTCCAAAAGAATGGCTACTCAGAACTAAGTTGAGTCTACCAGTACTAGACTGGTCCACATCGTGGTCCCGAACCAGATGTCTAGCATTCAACAGAATGGTCACTCAACACTGGGTTGAGTCTACCCAATGCAAAGCTGGGTCTATATCATGGTCCCAGACTAGATATCTACCATTCAACAGAATGGTCACTCAACAATAGGTTGAGTCTTCACCGTGGTCCCGGACCAAGTGGCGGACCAAGTGGCCCCATTCTCCTAAGAGAATGGCTCTCGATGCTGCTCAGAAAAATCGACATGTTGAAAACTACTACAAAACACTTTCAGATATACATGCTTGCATTCTGTGAAGAGATTAGATTCAAATTTTAGATTAAAAAGGATATTGAAAAGGAATTTACTCAAATGTTTAGTACCCAATCTAAATCTTTACTAACTAATTAATTTTACCATGCTTGAGGTTGGGATGGGGAAAGAGTTGGTCTTGATTAACTCCTAAACACCTATGTACAATATGTAAAAGCTAACATAACCCTTAAAATGAGAAGAGCAAGAAAAATACCTAGAAGGATCAGACCTTTGGGTTGTTGCATTCCTTTGTTTGTTGTTATGGAGGATTTGCCACTTGTAATGATGTTGCTAAAAAGACAGCAGTTAAATCACCAAAAACCTAAATCAAAATCCATCATACACAGCCCATATTTTGAGCTACAGCTTGTACACATTAATATTTAGATTCAAAATAACATAAAAATATGGATGGTATAAATGATCATATTGTCCAATAATCAATATCCATTGTCTAAAATCTACCTGGAAATCCTCAAAATTTGTTGGGGACGCTTTTGGTATAGCCAACAAATCCCCAAGTCCCCGATGAAGTCCCCTGACAGATTAGGATTGTTTCCTAGGGGTCCCCAAGTCCCTGCAACACGGGACAACAAGCATGTGACATTTTTTTGGGAGGGGGAGACACTTCCCTATGCAACATAGGAATATAATATACGTGATGGGAAGATAAAGGGACCACTCCAAGGACTAGTGCCAATCTGATCGAGTGAAAATGGAGTCAAGGGGTCGCCAACTAAGAGACCCTTGCTAAATAGGTCACCAAAAAGAAGATAATTACATCCATCAACTCCAATCTAATCGGTGGATTGAAGGTGAACTAGGGTTTACAAGGGAAGGGATCAAATGAAGCATCCACTTGCTTTCTAGCTCTACTGGGCACATCCTATAAATAAAGGTTTATGGATGAACAATCCGAACGACGTCAAAGATACAACACATAAATCCCATATAAACAGAATGCAAGAAAGGATGAAGAAGAAATTACCTTAAAATATCTTTCTCCACTAGGGTAGTAGTACGCTTTCAATGGCCCAAGCGAAGTATAGAAATGACAATGTAAAACACCTAACACAACTTACGACCGTGAAGCTCAAGACAAGAGAGATGTGCCCACATGAACAAGCGAACCCTTAAGACAAAATTCGCTCCAAGAAAAGTATCAATTAGACTCAAGAAAGAGATAACTCGAAAATATCCAACCATGAGTGCAAATGAGGAAGTGGCTCTCTTATATAGGAGATGAACTCAACTTCCTTTACAATAGAATAATCATAAATCCTATATTTAGCCTAGGGTAGACTAAATAATGAATAGATCCACTAAACCCTAGCAAACTCTAACAAACATCCATTACTCTAAGGTGGTTAAATGCCACATGTACAATGTCAAAGATACATAAGACCCCAAAAGAGGGGTGCCTCTATTAAATGAGGGAACTTGATGTCAAATAGAAACAATGCCGTAGCCTCCAAAGGCTCCAAAGATGCAAAGCTCCAAAAAGAAGTGGTCCAAAAGTGATGGATGAAACCTAGAACTAAAGGTTTTGACCCTAGATCTCCTCTAAATGTGAAACAACCCTCCTCAAATCATGCTAAATCAACTCTAAAGTGGACACTCAAGGGAAATAGCCTCCAAATGAGTGGAACGACCTCATAAAACCCTAGTCCATGTGGAAGGATCTTCAATACAAGTGCAACAAACTCCTCCATAAGCATGAGTGAGTGTGTTAAAGAATGCACGAAATACAATAAAACCTCTTAGAGGGGATGGCCCCTCCTAAAATAGCATGGCAAGTGGCAAAGTGCATGAACATATGTGCAATAAACCCCCATATGTAATAAGAAATGACCCAAAGTACATCATGTGCGCCATCATGCCAACTCATCAAAACAACAACAATATAACAAGGCCTCCACATGTGTGCCAAGAGAGGGCGCAAGGAAGACAATGTTTCTACTCAAAAATAGTCCTCAAGATCATTGTCAGGCATAAAAATGTGTAGCAAGATGACCCTAAAAACAAGAATTGGACATCTAGAAAGAAGTTGGCATAGCTCCAACACCCTTGGGAACTAGGAGGGGGATTTAATACCATTGGAAAGGTCTCGAAAATAGATTTCCATCCATATATCATACACCTCCAAAAGAGATAGGAAGTGAGAGAACGACCCTCTTGAAGACAAGTCTCCAAACTGTTGAAAACTACTCAAAACCAAAAATCTGACCCCTGAAGAATAAGGTTGAGCATTCTACACTATTGGAAAGGGCTTAAAAAAAGCTTTCCAACCATATACCATATGCATCAATCTGAGATAGGGCATTGGAGAACCAAGGGTTTGAAGACAAGGTCCTTTTTGCACAATTCGCCCAAGAAATAGTATAAAAACCAAGTGCAAACAGCAAACCAGTGCCAAGAGCTATATATGGGCCATCCACAACAAACAACATCATCATGAAGTAGCCATCGACCCTTCACCAAGCCATGTTTGAGCCCCCATATGTGCAAAGGAATGAAAAGTTAGGAGAGTGCTCAACTGAAAATGATACTCCATAGAGTAATGAGGACATCCATAAGATCAACGACTAGAGAGCTCCACATGATAGGACTCCAAAGTCCACCCTAATATCCATGCTACCCATCCAAGTGAGAAAATCAAAGGACACTCCAAGGGGATCCAAACACATCACAAACATACAACATGGCACAACCATGTAACAAATGTCTATCATCAACATGTCACACCACCAAAATTGTGATGATGAACACACATGCAAACTGGGGGGTAATAGGAAGCAAGTTAGGTATGTACCCAAGAAGCATCAAGGCTTTATGAACAACAACCAAGTCAAACGACTTGAAGGAATGATACATATACTATAAAGGAACCTTGCCAACACTCAAATGATGGACGACAATGAAATAAATAATACATTAATTAATGTAAATGAAAGGTCAAAGGAAACACCTCTTACCTTGTGTGTGTGTATGTGTGTATGTATGCAGAAGTCTTGTATATATTGGTAGTAAATAGGATATGTCTATTACAATTTACAAGAAGTAAAATATTCCCCCACGTGGCGTGGATTGTGTGCCACAGGAGAGTGCTACATAGAATAGTCATGCAAAACCTCCAATTAACAACCCCCACATGTGAAAAGACTCTTATTATTTGTAAATTCCACAAACTAAAATGATTATGACCTTATGCCTTGTATTGCTCCACATTATTATCTTTACTGGAATTTGATTCTTGGTTCAACTATGGCTACAAGAATGACAAAGGAACAAGGCTCCTTGCAATTGGGTAACAATCCTAAGAAGGTATCACATCTTGGGAAAGAAGCAACTAATATTTGACAAATAGCCAAAGAAGAGTCAAATACCGCACATCAAGGAAAGTGAACAAGTGGATCATTAGATTCTCTTGTTTATGCTAAAAGTAAAAAAGTTATAATTGACCAAAATATGTTAAGAAAGCCCAGCACAAACATTAGGAACATATGTGTGGTGTCATGTGTTAGGAACATTAGTGTGCAAGCATGCACTGTATGGGTTGAGATTGCATTTAAAAATAAATTTCTTACAATAAAAATCATGACAACTTCCACAAGCACTACTTCTAGGACACATACATGAATAAGCAACATCTCTAAATTGAGTCTAATGGTGGTTGATATCATTATATCGAATGGAGAATTGTGAAATTTGGAAATATTGATGAAAAATACGATGGCCATGAGAAATTTATCATGTATGATAACTAAACTTCAACAAGAGGCAATAGATCCCAATGTTATCCTAGCACGTAGTGCTAGAGGCAATGAAGTTCATGAAACCTACTAGTAATTGACTTTATTGCCCCTCACATTCAATGGGATGCATTAGCTCACTATGCTTGAAAAATCCTAGGAGACATGTATTAATCCACCGATGTTGCTAGATGTTTGTATTTGAGGAGCAAACTATAACTAAAAAATGTTAGACAATGAAAGTGTTGAGGAATGCATAACGAAGAGGGATAACATTTTGAAATAGTGAAAAGCCTTCAAAGAAACTCCCACATGAAAAGTCAAAGGAAACACCTTTTACCTTGTGACAAATCAATGAATATTAGTACACCACCACAAAGCTTGTTGTAATCATCTCATCTTATTCATTCTTATTCGGTAGTAAATAGGATCTTTCTATTACAATCGACAAGTAGTAAAATATTCCCTCATGTGTCATGGATTGTGTTCCACAAGAGAAGGCTACATAAAAATAGCCATGCAAAGCCCTTAATTAACCACTCCCACATGTAAAAGGCCAACAAAATGTTAGCCTACAAAATCATTAAAATAGCCATTAAATGGTTAAAATCTTAAATCAACCTCAACATGTGTTCACTAAGGGTAAGTTTTTAATCAAACCATAGTCCAACCTCCAATTAGTCACCAATTGATTAAAACATCAAGAAAATGTTGGCCAATGAGGGGTGGGTGCTTCATCAAGTGTTATTCCATGTTTATAATTTTGAACCTAGGCTTTAACCACATAATGACAAATTAGGAGCTATACCTAGGTTTGAACCTAGGGTGCACCACCAAAGGACTAATACAAGATTAATAATTCATCAAACCTTAGGAAAAAGCATGATCATCAAAAATGTGTTCAGTACACCCATTTTCTTACTCAAGCATGGAAAATATTACATCACAAGGGTAGTAAAATAATCATTTAAACTCTCCACCTAGATTATGTCTAGAAAATGTAACAACACAAACTCGTATCACCTAGGGATATACCATCAAGGCAAAATGCACCACCACAACATGTCAAAGCCAAAATCCAACCACATCATGTATGTCCCCAACATACATCCAGCCAAGGAAACCATCAAAAACATCTCCTAATGACATCAACCACATAAATCCACCATGCAAACTATCACTAGGGATTATCCATATGTTAAAGGAAATGAAGCAAGTGTATGAAGGCAACATCCACCACAAAGAGGTGAGTCTCCTCCACCAAAGGTATTCATCAAATATCCATCATAAAGACAAGAAAAAGTTACATGAAGATGTAGATCCCCCAAATCCATTGAGATGTTCCATGGTACGAGGCTACCAGCTGAAAAACCCCATACAATACTAGGTCACACGGTTCGGGTTCAGGTTTGGGTTCGGCAAGGATTAGGTTTGGTTCAGATTCGAATTTTCGGATGAGGTTCGACAATAGGTTCGACTATATATATATATATATATATATATATATATATATATATAAACTTTCTTCATATACTCCCCCTTAACTAATTTTCCACACCCCATCGCCCATAGGATTCAAAGCACTTAGGTCACTATTCATAATTTTGTCATATATACTTGTTGTTTATGACATTTCTGCTTACAAATTTGTACTTCTAAGAGTAGGTTTTTGTGGTTTAACAACAGATTTACATGCTTCCCACAACAGTAGTTTGTTCTTAGGGGTAAATCTATGTTTTTACTTGTTGTTTGGTGTGTTCTTATGTAGACTACAAGTATGATATTGCAAATTACAAGAGCATTTAATTTATAGACAACATAAATAAATAGAGAGCATTTAATCTATAGACATCATAAATAAATCAAGAGCATTTAATTTATAGACAACCTTATATTTATAAATAACATAAATAAATAGAGAGCATTTAATTTGTAGACAACATAAATAAATAGAGAGCATTTAATTCATAGACAACATAAATAAATAGAAAGCATTTAATTTATAGGCAACATTTAATTTATTGGTATTATGTGTTTTTTTTTAAATTTGAATTTTTTTTTCAGTAAAAAAATTGAACCTCAAAATTTGTTTTCCTTTAGGTTCGGGTTCGGCTTTAGGGTCGCCTTCAGGTTCGCTTTAGGTTCGGGTTCGACATTAGGTACGGCTTCAGGTTCGGGTGCGATGAGGTTCGGGTTCGGGTTCAGATTCAACATTAGGTTTGGCGAAACTGAACGAATTTCAAATTTTTTTTGAGGTTCGCCGAACCTCGAACCTCAAGGATCAGGTTCGGCAAACCCTGTGACTTAGATACAATATGAGGTGTAACACAAACCAAGTTGGAGAGAGAATTAAAGGTGTTCATCAAACAAATGAAACAGGTATTCTGAAAGACTCAACTAATAATATTTTGGACAAACAGTTTGAAATAACGAAAACAATAGCAAACACCACAAACATGTGTGGTACTCTATGTCAATTTCAATGATGCCCAACTCTACGATGATTACAATAACTTTCCTATTTGTTATGGATGACCTAGGAAGCAAATGGACTAAGCTTTCTCTCGAGAAAATTACTATTCATAGTCATCAAGCACACAATCCTTTCCCACTACCTCCTCAAGCCTATTAGATATGTGGTTCCCATTCCAAGCGATTCCAGCAGATTTCCATATCAATAATGCTCTAATAAAATGTGGCCAATGGTCAAGATAACACCAGATTTGATACCAACATAATAACAAAGAAACTAATGATGATAATAATAATAATAATAGTAATAGTAATAATATATTATTCATAATAACTTCATTGATATTTTGGTTTTTTTCATTCTTCCAATTTCTTTGCCATTGAGTATTTGGAGACAATATTTTGGTAATAATTGACCACATGCTAAAAACTAGTTGAAATGGCCAAAGCCCAAACAAGAGAAGCTCTGATAAAATATGTGGCTGAAGGTTGGGATCAAGGTTGTTGAGAGTGGCAGCGAGCTGTAGGAACAGACGCGGGAGCAAAAAGTAAAATTTTCAAAAGCTTCTATTTTGGGAGCATTTTTTATATAATACATAGATTACAATATTTTGATGCAATTATATTAAAAAAACATGTAGAATGCCAAATTAGTTGTATAAAACATCAAAACATAGATCTATCTATTGGATCAAAACATTTAGTACAGACATGGCATCAATCATCTAGCAGCTATAACTTATAGCATTATCATCATCTGCCATCAAAAAACTCTAATAAATAACATTGACCACAAAATCAAATAGAGCATTATATTCATTACCAAAGAGTTGTAAGATGTTATCAATAATTCAATCTTCAAACATCAAAGGTAGGTTCAAAATTTAAACTTCAAATTTAAAGCTGACCATCAAGAACATACCTAACCTATGCCCAAAACTATCCATCAAAAACAATGTCCTCCGCCTCCTGAAATTCATGTCAATCAAATGTCGATGCAACCCTATCTTTCCAGCCATGCCATGAATCACTTGAGCAAGATTAGCCAATGCCTCTTTTTACCTTCAAAAGGCGTTTGAAGGTGAGGAGGTAACTAGCAAATCTAGTTTTTGCAATCTTAAGTAGCTCCAACTTGGAGTGATTGTAAGAAATGTGATGGGCCATGATATGATTGGTAATAAATTTTATCGTTGTCTTGCTTCACTTGCACACTACACCATTCTAATCGTAATCAGGGTCCTTCATCTTAATAATATCATGCATAAAAAAGTTCGTTTTGTGAACCAATCACCTTGACGAAAAATCCGTTAGGGCACATATCCTCAATGATTGCACACATTGCCCTACAATTAGCAACATTATCAAAGATGACTTGAATGGCATTGTACAACCCAATCCCTTGAATGGTTTTGAATGGTCTTGTAAAACAGAGGTCATCGGCTAAAAGGAAGAACGCACCACTAGCAAATACACCAGGAATATTTATTAATGCCCTTTCTTTAAGATTTGTCCAATCATTAAATAAAATGTGAATGGACACCCCATTTTCGATCTAATAATTTGTAACGTGTCTTAGAGCATTACGGATTTTGGCTTTTTCCCTATCAAGTCCCATGGTTTTGGATTTGTCATACTCAGGGCTCTTGTATCCTTTTCATGCCAATAGGTTGTTGATGTTTGGGGCAGCTCCAGGCAGCCATGCTCTTGGATGTATCCATGGTGCTTGATTTGATGGGTCATAGTGGTTTGACCTATGCAAGATGATGATGGTTAACTGACTAGTGTATGTGAGGCCCTGGATGTAGCCTTTCTTGGTGATGGTGCTTGGCCAAGTGGTAGAAGGCTTGGATGCTTGCAGATCTACTACCTAGATCAAATGGTATAGGACTTGGGTTTCCCATCATATGCATACTTGGCTCTGGTATTCCTTGTTATGTACATTAAAGAATAGTAGAGGGTATGTGCAAGTAAATAAATATAAATAAGAGAAAATAATGAATTGCCCATCAGGGTGTAGCCCAACCGGCAAGCCTGTGTAAGCCTTGAAACATAGGTCGCTGGTTCAAATCCCGGGAAACCTATGCCCCATTGTGGTGGCCTCAGTGGTTGCACCTAGGGGTATAGTGGTAGCAGACGGGAATGGACCACTGGACCCCATGTCACGCAAGTACCAGCTCCATCCCAGTTGTCAATTCCCCTAGTTACCAAATAAGTAAAAGGACGTGCCTTTTACATTTGAAAAGGCACGAAGAGACCTATTTAATGGTCCATGTATTGTATTGAAATCATCAATTTTTCAATCAATCATTCATTTTATTTAACGTGTAACATATGGTTGAATCTTTCATTGTATAATTATTTTATGAAGAATCTGTTGCATAAAATTCATAAGATAAATAATTATCAGATCTGAAAGAAGGAAAATCAACATAGGGTGAGTGAAGAACACTGAACGATACATCACATGCATACAAAAACCTGAAAATTTTTGCATCCGCGTTAACCCTGCAACTTTCATTAAGGTAATCTAATATTGTTTTAAGCATAGGCGAGAATCCACTACCATGGAGGGATGGGGATCGAAAACCATACATTCTCTGTGAGCTTGAGGTATCGAATTCAACCCTTGAATTTTTAGATTTGTTTCGTGTGGGCTCCTCTTCCTTCTTGTATTTGATTTTCTCTTTCACTCACACAAGGTGACATGTTTTGACTCCTAGAGTCTTACCTGCATTCCTTCACATAATCCCACATAGATGCTTTCTCACATGGTAATATGAACCTGTGTAAGTATTATTTCAATGGGAGCATATAAGCTTCGTGGTTCCACCCTCCTTCCCTCGCCAGAGCCTTGTGACATACATCCAAAAGGGTGTTAAAGTATATTTGTGTTTTGGTCTATCGTCACTACTAACTTCATTATTAGCATCCCCTTCCATTTCTTCCTCCTCTCTAGGGTATGTGCCACTGCTTACTTCTTCCTCCTAACCACTTGTATTTCAACTTCCCAACACCACCATCATAATCAGAAATGGGGCAAAAAGGAAAAACCACATAGTCATCAAGTTAGGAATGATGGAGAAGAAGAAATGGGAAAGGGTAGGAGAAGAGAACATCAAGATTAAACACAGTTGAATTATAAAAAAACAAACACTTCAAGAGTGGGATTTACAGCCAACTTTTTTTACTCTCCTACATTGAATGAATATAACTATAGAAGCCTTCAATCTCCCTTCCAAACTCTCAAGAATTCGCTCATTAACAACTGGCAAACAAGCCACTCAAAAAAATAGAAAAGAGGAATGCAATGAACGAAATGATAAATAGAATGAGAAAAAATGGAGTGAGTGGGTGCTTTAATACACTAAAGGAACCCTGGCAGCAGCAATGTTTTATTTGCTCTAGTTATTTTTCTTACAGTTACAGTTTATTTAGCATTCAGTGGAAATACGCTAATAAAAAGAACTAAGTTGTAAGATCTGTTGTGACAAACTGTTCCAGTGGAATATCCGCATCAGTTTACGAACCAGAATCTCAGATGTCTACAAAATATAATAAAATGTTGGATAATTTATAAGATTTATAAGATTATTACAATGACAGCCCTAAGCATAAATATATTCTTAAGGGTATCTATATGAGTCATGCCTCTTCATTAGTAAGCTCTTTACCTTTTATTATTATTATAAAGTTATTAGTAGTATTAGACTATTAGTATGTTCGTTATTATATCCATTAAAATTTATATTCTTACAGCGTCGAATCTCAAATGCAACGATGAAAACGCAGACAGGGTTGCAACTTGCACCTACTGATAATGTAGAGGTAAAAGAAAGAGTCGTCAAGGCTCTATCAAAAATGTATTCACCAAAGAGGCCACTTCCATTTGAGGTCATTTTTTAATCTTTGCATGTTAAAGAATTCAGGGCAAGATTGACACAAAAGGATTAAGCAAAATTGGCTCAAAGAGATCTTATTGGTTGGTCTACATTGCATGGACATGAAAGAGTAATGATTATGAAACAGAGTAAAAAGTAAGACTATATATAGACCTCATGGCTTGACTCATGTCCCACTCATGTTATAAATTAATACTTGTTCTATCAATCATTATGTATCTTCCAACTAATGGAAAAAATAGTAATTACATCATAACACTTGTACATCACAGTTACTAATTTGAAATTTCAGGCTAACAGGTTAAGGGTAAATAAGAAAAAAGTTGACATTATGGCTTCCAAAAGATCCAAAAAGAATGATCATACATAAATGTAATTATTCCATGCCTATTTTATCGAGCTCAGAGGAAGTAATTCAAACATGCCTTCAACAACTTCACATTGATTTTGTATCACAAATGACAAAGAAACGATCAACAACAAAAGCTGGATCACTGGCAAAGTGTACTCACTCATTACATGTATATTTTTCAAGTTTGGTGTAAAAAGTCAGCAGAAAATATTTCCTAACAATTGGTCTTCCCTTCAATCCTTGTACGAATTTCATTACAAGCCAAAATATAGTTGCCACAACCAACTGCACTATACATACTTGTTGGGTAGCAAAGGACAGGATCAACTTGGGGCTTAATCAACTTGGTTATCCTACTCTGTATGATTCCTTTTTTGTTAAATTCATGGTTCTTGTATTCTCATCTGAGTATTCTTAGTTTCTGCTTGAATAAAACTTTACAACCAAGTACAAAAAAGATTTAACAAAAAATATGATTAATGGACATCAGTCAACAACTCAAGAAATGAAAGCGAAAAATTATACTTGTTTTTTATTATGAAGGTCTTTCAAAACCTGCAAAAGTAGTGTAGCTAAGAATCATCACTGTTTAAGAATCTAATACGTATTATAATTTTTAATTTACTAATAATAAGAAAACATGTAAATCATCCCATTTGGTACAAATGGAAGAATCTAATTGAACAATTATAGTCTGCATTGTGCAATGTGCATGAGTGCATCTTGTTTTTTAAATATTTAATGATCTTATGTAGCCATCCCCCACTTCCCCCAACATGAAGATCCCAGCAAATTGGCTGGCACCCCCCACCAGACATAAAGGAACCTCTTTTCCCAAATCACAACTTCCCCAAATTACAGGGTAAGATACACTGAACATTATGGTGGAAAGAAAAAGAAGCCAGCTTATTGACAACAGAAGTAACAACCTACCAGCCATTACACAACTAAAACAAGATTGTAGAGCTAGACTTTGAATGTTTGCTCTGAAATTAACAGATACCTTGTTTTTTTCGAATTTTGTTTCATCTGTATCCTTATAATCTTGTCGGCCATCTGAAGACTGTTTTCCATCTACTACTGATAGCAACATTTTCGTTGCAAACTGCTCAATATTTTGTGAAAGGTACTCGAGAGGATAGAGCTTATTAGCCACCTATGCATAACACAGCACAGATAGTGTCAGCGTATGAGAATACAATCCCTTCTACACAACACCCTACAAAGTCTACATTATTATAATCATGCAGATGATAAAATTATGAACAGCATGAGCTTTAAAAAAGCAAGAAAAAGTTGTGAATGGCCTTTATCAAGTGCCAAAAGAAAATAATACCAGGCGGATAGCCTTAGCCCGTACTTCATCAACCTCGTGTACTGCACACTGCCAGTTATCAAAGTTGAAAATTTTAAATTCGTAAGTACAAGCTACAGCCACTGAAAAAGTTGATTGAATAGAAAACAATAAAGCTACACTGGGAAACAAGGTTGTATTGACTCTAATATAAATAATAATAAAACAATAACAAGATATAATATTAAATAAAATAGAGGAAGAGAGATCTAATTTAAAGTTTAGGGTCACTCAATCAACTGCAGACATTATAGGATTAGAAACCTTAAACATTATAATGGGACTAGAAGCCTTAAACCTTATATTTTATAAATATTCACTTAAGAACAATTCATGATATTCCCAACTTGTACGATCGCATTATAGCAAAATCCAAAACAGATGCTTGTTTGTAATTATTATAAGTTATCATTCAAGAAGGATTTCACCCAAGGACCAAGATTAATAATCATATTTACATTTCTGCAGTTAGTTAGCAAATACAGACAAAATAGTGTAGTCTGGCAAATGATAATTCAATTCAAAATGGATGACCTCCTTACACAGCGGTCCACATACATAATAATTTAGGAGGACAAATGTTTACCCAGCCAACAACTTCCTAAAAGGGACTTCCTAATGACTACTTTTATAATGATAACCCCATGACTTAACTAACAATTCATTTCTAAAGTAATAAACCAACTGCATCATCATCACAAAAACTATATTCCCAACCAGATGTATAAGTCACTAAACCAAAATACACTAAAGTAGCCATTACTTAAGACCATCGAATGCTTGTTAACTCTTTTAGGGGTTCACCATATTGGCAGAGTTCATTACAAAATCGATATTTTAAAAGCCATCCATTTTCTTCACTTTATCTTTAAATAACTCCATCTTAAATAATAGATTGCACAAGTTTTTGGGAAAGTTGCAAGGGGGACAAAGCTGTCTAGGGAATCACCTCAACTATGCTTTCACAAACATATTTAAAGACGCCGAATTGATTTATACTTAACTCCAAACACTAATGGATAAATGGGGAAGATTTTAACCACAACTGTTGACTTCACGTGCTTCTTTGGAATTCATAAGAGTAAATACGGAAGCATTTTATCAAAAACCAAAATACATAAATAAAACTAAATAATGCTCAAACAATGCATTATTAGTGAAATTCACAGAAACAATCCTGGCTGCTAACCTAAAGGGGACTGTGGAAACGACTCAACTTGAACCTTTTGCACTACCTCACCCTCCTCAACGTTGGGCTTAATTCCATCACCTAGCATTGCATCTTCATCTTCTAGCTCTACTTTGTTTTGACTTTCTAAATCAACCCCCACACCCCACGATATTTACGTTGGAGACAACCTTTGCATTCCTTATCAATTATAGGAATGCAAAAATCAACCTTTGTTCCTCGTCTTTGTTAAAATGAGACTGGATCTACCCACAGCTACAAGTTTGGAAATGACAAATAGACATAGTTCACTGAAACATTGTGAGTGAAATGTGAATTCAATAAATAATATAAAGAAAATGTAATCAAAACACCATGCAGAATGTTGATTTTTGTACCTAGGAAAGTGTTCCCCTAGGTGACTTTATCCTTAGTCACTTAAAAGGGGGAAATAAAGTGACCCTTGCATTAAATGACTTGAGATGAGCTTTTAATTTGACTTTAGAGAATAAAGTCACTTTTTGGAAAATTTAAGTGAGGTGAGTGAATTTAATTTTTAAACGAGATTTAATGAGTATTTAATCTCATCCACTCATCTCATCTAATCTCCACCGTTGGATTAGATGAACCCAAGGGTTCTCACCAAAAAGGCAAGGAAAGGCATTTTTACTCACTTTTGCAGATTGAAGTGAAGGAGAGAGCTGAGAGAGAAAGGAAAGTTTTTTTCCACAGAGAGAGAAAATTTTGCAGCACGCAAATCAAGGAAGGAAACAGCAAACTCTGAGGGCACAATTTTCGAGGAGAAGACCGGGCATGGTTTTCAAGGAGCAGCATTTATTGCTGGCAGCCTGTACAGTCCGTACTGTACGGATCCATACAAGGGCACGTTTCTTGAGGCACATGCAGGCAGAAATTGGGCACATTTTTCAAGGCAGGGTTGGACACGATTTTCCAAGGCATTTTCCAGCTGCGTGAATTTCGAGACAGGCTGTACAGCAGGCGGCCGTACAATCCGTACAGCAGCACATTTTTCGAGGTACCTTCAGCAAAATTTCTGAGTTAGATATTTTACTGTTCGGCACAAAAAACGAGGCAAAAAATTTTCTCTTCTGGGTTGAGATAAGTTGGTCTTAAAATTTCTGAGTTTTGCTGTAACAATTTCCTGAAAAATAAAAAATTTCTCCTAACAGGTTTTCGTCTTGTGGGTTTTTCCTGGGCAAGTTTGCCAAAAATTCCTGAGTCTGAAATTTCATGGAGTGCATTTAATATTTTATTTTCTGACATTAAATTTGAGTTACAGCAGTGTTTCTATCAGTCTGAAACTTTGTGCAATTTCCAGCCTTATTTATTTCTGGGTTGGGCATTAAACAGAGATAATTTTTTGGCATTTAAACCAGTGGAACTGAGAAAAACTTACACACAAAAGAATGAGAATTGTTTTCAAAGCTCTTATCCAGCTGCTGAGTTTTCCGTCCACATATAGCCATCTCATCAATGAAGATGGAGGTACAGTGCACAGTCACCGAATGATCTTGCCACATTTTACAATGATAACCAAAATTTAAAATAGGGGAACCTGTTTCTTCACATAAATGTCATATGTAAATTTTCAATTGGGAACCAATTGTTCAACAAACTGACTAAGATTTCCTAACAAGGACTACATAATGATGAACTCATGACTGAATTCACAACTCACGCAACAAGTGCATATTAATATATAAAATGTTTCCTCAACAACCGGTGTAAGTCATCAAAGAACAAAACATACTAGAAGCTAAAAAATAACACCAAACAAAGAGCTCATTATCGAATTTGCACATTTTTATTAAATCATTTCATACTTTTATGAAACTAGCACTAGTTGCTTTTGGATTTGTACAAAATCATTGCTCGCAATATTATCAAGTACAACTCACGCAACAAGTGGATATTAATATATAAAATGTTTCCTCAACAACCGGTGTAAGTCATCAAAGAACAAAACATACTAGAAGCCAAAAAATAAAACCAAAGAAAGAGCTCATTATCGAATTTGCACATTTTTATTAAATCATTTCATACTTTTATGAAACTAGCACTAGTTGCTTTTGGATTTGTACAAAATCATTGCTCACAATATTATCAAGTACAACTAAGGGGCATGTCACTAAATATCACTAGATCAATGCTGTCTTTCATCATGTCCTCCACACTCACATAGCCGACCATAAGGGGCAATGTCCATGCATCTCTTAACTCTCATTGTAAAGAACCTTAGTAAATATAGTTCAAATAACAAATGCATCCACAAAATCAAAAACACCATGATTGTAGAGAAAACCCTTTAAGATATGGTAACACCATCAATTACTATTTATCGAAGGAATTTCTCCACAAGCCATGCTTGTTACAATACAATATCGAACATGCTCAATGCAATGATATGCATGTGCATATTTACTCTCTCATCGGCATTCCTTGAAACCTATTCCAACAAGTGTACTCTTTGGAGTATGATCTTTATGCATGCACATCCCTTCTCAAGATGTTCTATGAGTACTTGCTGCATCTTTCTCATCCCTTACTACAACCTTGTTGTCTCCAACTGTTATTATCCATCACTACTGCAATGTGATGCAATAGATCCATCAAATGTTGCAAATTAAATTTATCACACAAAAATGAATCTTAGTTGTCCATCAAGCTTTACATGATAATTATCCCTACTCTTCTTTTCCATTACACATTTCATCATTCAACCAATCCATCATTAGTGCCATAACTACAATCGTTTTTTGTGGTATCTTCAAAATGAGCATTTTCTGACTCTCCTTGGCATTGTTAGGCATACCATTCTTGCTCACAAAACCCCTCCCCACCCATTCTCTCGTTTGAACTTTGAACACAAGCTTGATTTCATATGGTAAGACCTTGTCAAATCAAACTACCCCTCCTAAACTTTGCTCTCCTTTTCCAAGTTCCCCAACCTAAACCTCGCAATACTGTGGATGGCCTAAGTTGCGAATATGGAATCAAATACTATAGTTCTTCATTGTTTAAGGACAATCGTCCTTGATTTCTCAATCTCTAACCCTTTTGGAACTTGGGACGCACTACAATCACAAAGTGGGGTGTGAAGACAAGGGAACTCAAGGAAAATCAATCATCAATAATAGTCTTAATTCTTCTCCTTTATAGAATCATCATATTGGTTTACAAAAGTATCACAGCCATCAAGAGATCAATAAAGCTATTACATGCCAAAGAAAGCTCCTCGAAAGAGGGTGTATGAACCAAATTTTTAAAACTCGGCCAACTCGGACTTGGACTCAATTAAGTTGACCCTCCAAAGTACCAATTCAACCTTCAAACCAGATCAAGGAGCAATTTGGTACCAAACAGATGCGTTCAATGTACAAACTTGCTATTTCGGTATTAAACTAATCCAAATCAACCAAGTTCATACTAACTTGACCGACTGAATACCTATTCGATCCCTACAAGCTACAGTGTCCTCCTAAATAAAATAAGATAAGAAAAATATTATGAATGTCCAACGAACGACCACAAAAGTAATACAATGGGACTAAAGTAGACAACATCCAGTATGAGTACAATGTGGGAGTGCAAATGCAGCTCCTAGAAAATGCCAAAACTAAGACAAAATAAAATGAAGAAATTAAATACCCACAATTGTCCAAAAGCTTAAAGTCACTGGCATTCATTGTATGTCCATAAGCTATATTTGTATTATTTCTTGTAATGTATTCAATTAATCCTGACATTACACAATAACAACTCTCTGAAATAACACAGTAATTTAGATGTAAAAATTTGTAATAACTATAGGTCAGAAAAAAAAACTAAAATGAACAATTTTCTTAAGCACCAATTAGACATCACACCTGCAATGCAATATTCAAACAAGCAATCCTTGTAAGAGGTCGCAGCAAAATTAGGCTCCATACAGCACCAAGACCCTGAGTAACACGATCACCACTAGCCACTTCCTTACTGTGGTGATCAGCTGTGTCAGGATAGCACAAGCCTTCTAGTAGTTTCAGAGCCGATTCAGGTAGAAAAGGAGCTTCTCCAAGCAACCTGCTCAAAGATTTATCGGAAGCTGGAAGTGAATCTCGCAAAGCTTGAGCCTGTAACATCCAATTATAGATTGTTGCAACAAACAAGAAAACATGGATATCATGCTTCCTGGAGTCAAATTCTAAATTAAATACAATAGTTCCTATGCAAAATAGCAAACACTACAAAAGCTACTCTCATATTGAAGGCACTTAATAATCAGTAACAATATGCAATTCATGAACTATGTCCATTACTTGAACCTAATGCAGTCAGCGATAAAGGCTAATACTAAATAGCCACCATGAAGTCCACAAAAAATGCTATGAAAGATAATAAGTGGAACCGCAGAGATGAGAAGTACAGCATACCACAGATAGAAGAAATTTTTCATAGATTGAAGGCACAACTGCAGATGAGAGTTGTTCCTTTGGTAGAGATACAATCTGTGCATAGAGATGGTACAGCACGTGCAAGGTGAGGTCATGTCCCTGCAGGTTTACAGCAAGAACGACTGTAACAAGACCACAGTAGCGAAAATTTAAATTTAGAGAATGACAAGTCAAACAGCAGAGATATCTACACCCCTCTTTAACTAGTATATTTGACTTCAGCACAAAAAATGACAAAATTAAATGATCCCATATTAAAATCTAGCACAATCTGCTGAGTCAGGTATAAAAGGCCTCTGAAGACGGTAATACCTGCACCACTGAACAAACAAATGCAGATGACTTCATGGTGGCCCAAACCATCATCAGTATAATTTCTATACATAGACTAATTTTAAGAATATCAGCAGTCAAAATCACTACCTTCAAATGTCATGATTCTGCCAACTGTGCAAGGATGCATTATGCAATAAGTCTAGAACTGCAGTTGAAAATTAAGAATAAAGCTGACAGTGTTGAAAGTTGAAACCCAACAGCATCACATGATACTTGGTAAATGAATGAAAAAAAGTCAAGCTATCTAAACAACATGCTAAAGTATATAGTATATACCCATCTAGGACAGTAGTAATTTGTAGAATGTAATGTCAGTATGTCTGATGTCACAATGTGTATGCTGCAGAACAAATATATTTAATTGTGGAAAACACTTACTGTCAAATATTAGTGCAATGTATCTAAATAACCTGCCATACCAATTTAGGACAGCAGTAATTTGTAGAATGCAATGTGACAATGTGGATAGTGTACAGTAGGTATATTTAATATTGGATAATACTGTGCAAGGGCCTCTTTCAAGGGTGGGACCTGTAAACACTGAGATCTGTACCCAAACAACTCTCTCATAATAAAGAAACCGAGAAGATTATAAGAAGCAACCATGGGATCACCTAGGATGGTCAGCTGAGGGATTGGCCTCAGAAGAAATGTTTTATTAACCTCATACATGAATCTTGATCATTTTAACTTTTGGCAAATGTTAAAATTTCTTAAGTAGGAATATATCACTATGCAAAAAATTGCGATATGTTTATTACTTTGTGTAAATGAGTATTACTTTTTTTCCTCCTTTGAACTTTTTATTTTCTTAAGAATGTTCCTTTTCAACTTTCCTATGATTTCCATATTTCCTAGCATTTCTCATAGACTCCCACCACGTGTCTATGGTCATTACTAGACCCTATTGGTGTCGATGTTCCAGGTAGCTTGTTACCTGCTGTTTGCATTTCCTATTTCGAAATCTTGGGGACATTGAAAATAAGAGCATCAAAGATTTCAGAAAACCTCCCAGCAGTATTACAGTTTTATTGGATAGATGTGTTCATCACAACCAGAACATAAAAGTATTAGAAGAGCCTCCAATAAGTCAAATCTAATTCTCATTACAATACCTCATTTATCAAAAACAATTTAATAATCCATCATTAGAGGAGCCTCCAATGCTTAAATGAGAATGCCAATAGATTAGAAAAGTGAGAGTTCATATTGCAAAGTGAGAGTTAATTGAATGTAACTGACTCCTAACTTGTCTTGACTAGTCATCAACTGAAGTTAAGGACCCAGTAGTTAACTGTCCTTGTCTAAATCATAACCGGAGTTCTAAAACACAACCAACTGTTACATTTAGTATTAAATAATGGTTAACTGACTGTGGTAGGTGAGAAAAATGCCCCACATGTGTGCAATTAATTAAACCATTATTTAACTGAATGTAGAGAGCTAGAACTGAATGTAACTGACTCCTAACTTGGCTTGACTAGTCATCAACTGAAGTTAACTGAACTTGGTTGGTTTCGGCACTCCCAGTTGCTTCCTAAATTGTAGGGATTGATCTAGGAGACTCCTAAACTTATGCAATCAAGTGCAATAAGTGGCAGTGAGCCTCAATTAGTGTTCCCCACACTTTGGTAACTGAAACATGTGCCCCAATTAGGTTAAGTTTAACCAATGGTGCTAATGACTATAAATAGACTGGATGGACTCCCGATTTAGACATGACTCCCGATTTAGACATATGACCAAATTTGGACAAGGGAGGATTAATAATCCTAACACTTTCCCAAACCACACCCTCTGCATACATCATTGTACTTAGTGCTGAACTCGAGAAATCATGTAACCATGTCCCTCAACATCCTCAAAGTGGATGATGCAGAAGAGCCATCCTCTTATGTCATAGCTCACAAAGCTCATTGTTGCTTCTATGTGTCAAGGCATGTTGGCGATGAAGTAAGTTTGTACAGCTTCCCACATTTGACTCCATTGGTGTATGAGGGAGATGGTCCTATAGTCTTGGGGAATACACGCACATGTCCATCTAGGAAAGACACCCCAAGTCCCATGTCCTCAATCATGGAAACTGATATCAATTCTTTTTCAACCCAGATACAAACCGTGCCAAACTAATTGTAACGACTGTCTCGATTTTCATGCCCACTATTGTACCATACAACCTGTACGAACCTCGATTTTTGTGCTCCCTACTATAAAAAATCACCTCGATTTTCATGCCCAAGAGCTATACAGACTGCCTCAAAATTGATGTCGATTGTTGTACGAAATAATGTCAATTTTCGTGCCTAGAACTATCTCGAAATGTGTGCCATTGTTGTATGGAACAACAATAAATGTTGTACAGACCTCAATTTTTGTGCCCAAAAAACTCCTCAAGATTCATGTTATATGAAAATGCCTTTGATGTTGTTTTATAGTCATTGGAAATCGTGCTCACTACTGCTCTCTCTCAATCTACAATTTCTCCTTCTTCTCAGCTCTTCAACTCTCATGGAAAAAAATTAGTCTCTCATGCCTTCCCTTGCGTTTTTGGTGTCCAATGAGCAAGTTCATTGGTCATCTAATCCAAGGGCCCACAATGGCTTATAGATCAATGGATGAGAAATAATGTGCACTTTATTTCTCTCCAAAATTAATTTCACTCAACTTCAAATTAAATTTTTCCAAAAAGTCACTTTAATCACTACAGTGAAAATTAAAAAGTCATCTAAAGTCATTAATTGCAAGGGTCATGTTATTTTCCCCTTTTAAGTGACTTAGGCAAAAATCACTTGGGGAACACTTCCCTAGGAACAAAACCCAACATAATCCGACTTTCTTGCAATAGTGACCCACCGGTGATTGATAAAAGTAGTACATGGTGTTCCCTAGATGTAGCAATGTTAAAGTTAGTGCAGCTGCGATACCCATTCTCAAAGAATGGTTTCCTAGTCAGTTGACTAGGACAGAGTAAGACCCTAGAAGGTACCCTAGGGCCCCCAGTAGTCTCCTGGGGTTCTTGGTCTAGGACCAAGCAGGTTGCTGCCATGGCAAAGCCCCTAGCATGTGGCTAGGGCCCCTATATGCCTCTAGGGTATTCTGGTCTGGGACCAAGGATGTGATGTCCAAGTAGAGCCTGCAGGTGGAGGCAGAGATATATTCTGGTATAGGACCAGGGACACGATGTCCAAGTAGGTACTGCTGGTAGTTGATCAATTTTCAGAGTGAGACTGAAACTCAACTGAGTACTGAGAACCATTCTGCGAGAGAATGGAGGACCCGGTTAGGGTCCAAGGATTGATCAACTTGATTCAGTGTGAGACTGAAACTCAGCCTAAGGCTGAAAGCCATTCATTAAGAATGGAATATAATGATGTCCCCTCTCCTAATCGTTTATTGCTAGGTTGATTCTCAAGGGACTGGCCACCCCTTGACGATGTCCCTAGTACCTAACCTTTAGGAGCAGTGTCAAGGACAAAAGGATTGTACCATCTATTTGGATCTTCCCCCTTATACAGTGATGACAAAATATATAAAACTTTGTACCTTGTGAGAGAGAAAAGTTTTTGGTCTTGTTGGTCCTATATGATTGCTTGGTTCACTTTGATCCTGTGATTGTTGACTCATGGTCCTATTACTACTTAGTCCTAGCACTCTCACCTGTGTGCACCTTTCATTATGATGACTCTGACTTTATGGAGTGTATTTACCTAATTGGTTATTAAAGACCTTTGGACCTAGTATTGTTATGGTTACCTTATGTTTTGTTAAAAAGACTATTTAACTCACTTATGGTTAACCCACTTATGATTTTGGACTATTCACTTTCTGTTGGACCTTTAGATTTTTTATTTTATGACTTTATTATAAATTATTAATAAAATCATTTATGATTTATTAATAATAAAAATAAAATAAAAAAACTTTTACCTTTTACCCTTTGATACACTTTGACTTTCTATTTTATTGGGGCCACTTTATGTTACCCTAAGTAATCATAAGTTACATGTGGACCACCATCTAGTGTATATCTTTGGCCCATGTAAACATTATAAAAGGAGCCCCGTACATTTACATTAGTTACATACCTTAGCTTTTCGATTTATCCATATGAGCTCTGCGATTTTATTGTATTGGATATTTACGGCCAGCTCTGCGATTTTATTGTTTTGGATCGGCAATATATACCAGCTCTGCGATTTTTTTGATTGGGATCTTTACGGCAATCTATACAAGCTCTGCGATTTGATTTTACTGCTGTCCACGGTGATTTATTTTTTGCCGGCTGCCTGCGATCTGCTGTCCATGTGATTTGTTTCTTGCCGGCTGCCTGATTTTACTGCTGTCCACGGTGATTTATTTTTCCCTGCTGGCTGCCTGCGATCTGCTGTCTGCATGATCGGTTTTTGCTTCACGCTGCCTGGCTCTCGGTTTTCTCCACGCTGCTTGGCTCTCCGTTTTCTCCACGCTGCCTGGCCCTCCGTTTTCTCCACTGCTGCTTGGCTCACGGTTTTTCTCCACGCTGCTTGGCTCACGATTTTCTCCACAGGCTGAGTCTTTCTGAGTCTTTCTGTTTGATCCACCCTGACTGGTTTCTGGAATTTGTTCACCGTGAATCTATTGATAGAGTGCTTGACTACAAATCTTTCACTCTGAGTGCATCTGTGTGATTCTTCTTGACTGCACTGCTAATTTGATTGAAGAAACTAAGGTCTGTTTACTCCCTCTCTCTCAAGGTACGTATATGATTCAACCAGTTTGACTTGTCCTTTCAGTGACAAGATCAAACTCAGATCTAACTGAGTATAAGGCAGATCCAACAATGGTTAAAATTCTTTATCTTCTTGAGAATTAGTTTACTGCACATGTTATTTATTTTTCTGTACATGACAATTAATGAAACATTTCAATGATCAACTTTAACGCAGTGACCAGCAGAGCGTTAAGTTAACGCAGTGACCAGCAGAGCGTTAAAGTTGAAAGAAATGAAACTTATTTTGTTACGTTTTATTACAGTCTAAATTTTATCTCAGTTCTTTACATGTTCATGCATTGAATTTTATTACTGATACTAAAACTCATCTAACCTGCAAAAACTAACAAGCAAGACAAGGAAATTCTGGTCCTTCTACTGCAGAGGATTGTATTTGTTCCAAATCTTTCCATTTTTTCTTTCAAAATTAGCCTTGGAAATGGCACTAACAGCTGGTCTAAATTTCATGCATGTTTGAATTTGCTAAAGATTGCTTTGGATAAAAGAATTGACCAATTGCAGGATTTCAAGGACGTAAACAGGTTATAGAATGAAATATAGGAACTTTTGGACTTCGAAACCTTGCCTTGTTCTAATCACTGGAAGAAGTGCAGGCTGCTGCTCAACAGTTCCTGGTCTTTACCTTTTATGCCCATCAAAGGAACTCACAACACGGATGCATATACTTTAACAAAGTAGGCAGAAACCGGACCTTGGAGGAACCTCATAATTGAAGAATTTAGAGGAGCCAATGCCTTTAATGATCTCTAAGAATCTTCAGCTGCATGCAAGTTGTTGATTCCATCTGAAAGTTAATGGTGGTTTTCTGCTGGTGATGATGTTCTTTCCAAGTTAATTCTGCCAGTGACAGACTCCATATAATGTTATGATATGTTAAGATCTCGGCCTGTATAGGCTTGCTATTAATTTGTTTTTGCCTTTCATAGACCTTGTATAATGTAATGACCTCTTTCTGAGCATCTTCTAGGGGGTAAAAATATAATTTTTTTACGAGGGATTCAACAAAAGTTTATGGACATTCTTGTGACCCTATTTTTTGGATTTAGCGATGTGGCAAGTCCAAAATGAATTTCTCCTCGAAATACTAGGTACGAATTTTTCTTTTAAAAAAAGGAGGCCACTGAATTCCACAATAGTTCTAAATAGATGCAAAAAAAGAAAAGGCATTATTTTCTGCAGCTCTGTGATATCTAAAAATAGTTTGAAGCTTTGCATAGAACTAGCACCTAACAAAATTATTTGCCATGATAACTTATATGTGACAAACACTCAAGTTTCAACTCGGCATTTGACCATATGCTTTTTCATCTTGTAGCACATTAATATCTCTTAAATGCAAACTAAAGTTGAGCCTTCTTCAATGCATGTGAACCTAAGTCACCTGACACAGGGACACAAGACACGGGGATTCGAGGTGTCCGACACGGGCACGGTGACCCCGGAATCAGGACACGTAGGATACGTTTTATATACATATATATATTTTTTTAAATATATATTAAAATTTAAAAATATAGACATATAGATCCAAAAATATTTAGAAACTAGAACATTTACAAATATTCAATAGAAATTAGAATAAAAACACATTAATGATCATTGATTAGTATTACTATTAGTAATTAATAATTAGTAATTACACATTTGCCATTCATAAGTCACGATTCACAACACATTTGTCATTCACAAATCACAATGAGACACATAGATGCATGTCGGAACCATATTTCTCATTAAGTCATCAAAATCAAAATGTATACAATGTACATATATGTCGGAATGCCACTAGGCATTGTCAAATGCCAAAATAGACTAAAGTCTAATAGTAAATACAAAAAGGGGTGGATCAAGATGGGAGAATCCCATACGTCAATAGTCCTCCTCCATGCCTGAATCAACATCAACATACTCATCACTGCCCTGATCCTCATCCTCCTCCCCCTCGTCCTCCTCTCTGCCCATCTGATGACCTACATCTCCTGCTGTGGAGGATGACCCCTCCATACGATCACTCTCATCAAAAGTGACCGGTTCTAGCACTGGATCATTAAGATCCATGTTGGCTAATGCCAACTCCATACTGCTGTCCAAACCCATATCATCAAGAAAGACATCCCACATCTTTGTCTTTCCCTTCACCCACTCCTCCCTCTTCCTGTAAATAAGACGAAGGTTGGAGTGCACATACACCATTGACTCTGCCCTGGACTGCTCAAGCCTACTCTTCTTCACACTATACAAGTTCCCATATGTGCTCCAATTCCTCTCACAACAAGAGGATGATGTAACTTGAGAAACGATCCTCAAGGCTAACTTCTGTAGAATATGGG
>LPNX010805827.1:0-301772 GCA_001517045.1 Pseudotsuga menziesii | reverse complement strand
ATTCCTTTTCTTGTGTGATGGTTGAGCTTGCAATCCTCTCCACAAATCCGCCGGAATGCACTTGGAACCGTTTGGAAACAATGGATAGCCTTCAAATCTTCTTCAAATCTCCTTCACCTGCACATAAAACTCACTCTCAATGATTTGCTTCCTTCCAAATGACAAATAGAAAGACAAAAAGTCAATTTTAAGTGAACGCGGCTGTCTTTTTCGGGCGGTTACGTGTCCTGTTTTTTGGGTACGTGTCCGATTTTCGGGACACAATGTAACTTCGTGTCCGATTCGTGCATGAGTTCGTGTCCCATATTAGGATTCGTTCGAAGATCGAATCCCCCTCGTGTCGGACACGAATCGTGTCCGATTCGTTCCCCACGGGACACGAGAGGGGTATAGGGCGAATCCGGTTTCTTAGATGTGAACCATACTTACCAGAATCAGAATCGGCAATAAATCAGCGAGGCAAAAGAGCAAAAAGTTTGAATAGGATCGGGAAAAAATCGGCAAATACAAAAAATTAAATTTATGAACATTATGAATTTTAAAAAAAATCAATATTCAAAATAGCATGTCCATAAGATATCAATAGATGCCCAAAATATATCAATTCTATCACAATTCTAAATTTGTAATGAAAGTCGACACTAAATTAATTAATATTAACATTATTAAGGTTGAGCAGTTAAGCAATGGAATACCCAAAAATATATCAATTCTATCCCAATTCTAAATTTGTAATCAAATAAATATTAAATTAATTAATATTAGCATTATTAAAATATAAATTATATGCTTTTATATAGTAAAATATCTAATTGAGGTTGAGGTGTTAAGCAATGGACAGCCTGGAGATCAATTTATAATTTTGTAATTTGAATTAGAAGAAGAACTCTATGTCGTATAAGAGACTAATCCTCTTTTTGAGGTAACAGTAGAAAGCTACATATTTAATAAAATTTTGTAGTGAAGCTACAAAAAAGCTAGACTCTTGTGGGTGGTAGAAAGCCACATAAAATTCTGAAATCTCTAAAGAAGCCTTGAAGGCTAGCCTCCTGATGTAAGCTCCTTGTGGACAATTCAAGTTTATTCGATGAGAATAAAGAGATTTTTTCTATTGGAAAAAAATAGTAACATATCATATATAACATAGAACTAAATGCTGTTTCATTTCTCTAGAACCCCCACTGACAACAAATCCCACAAGGCAATTTAGACTGTCCATATGCACAGGCAGGTGAATCCCGCTCATTCACACAGGAGAATCTCGCTTAATCACGATTCATATCTGCCACAATCACCCTTCCCAGACCACCCACAGCCGTCGCATAGATAGGCGAGGAGAGAGCTCAAAAAGCCGATGAGGCAGAGAGAGTTCGAAACACCGTCGCCCAGATAGAGGAGAAGAGAACACAAAAATCCATCGCGGGGCTGACTTAAAAACAGTCAGCCTGAGTTAAACTTGCCCCAAGCCAGAACGGATCGTTTTACTGCCGAGCCGAGTCAAACTCCTGAGTTTTCCAATTTGACTCGCGGCTTCTGTAACTATGATTTGAACCAATCATAGTTGCACACCAAATACATGTTCAAATAAAACATTAAACTACCAAATTCACTTTATTCACTTGTAATCTGATCGTCGGACTATACATTTATCATGTTACTCTATATTTACCAATCTTTAACATAAACAGAAAACTGTCAATTTATTGTGTTTCATAATGCAAATGAGAAAATGTTCTAATCATCTTACTGTCAAACTCACTGTCACTGAATTTTTTTAATGCATACGAGAGCCACTTGCTGCAACTCCTTGTTAATAAGATAGCATCATGTGAACTCTAACTTTTTACCCGATTGTTCATCTCAGTCATGTTCTCAGAAGTCCCACTGACCTTTAATATTTGCAAGCATTGATCTAGCACCTTTCTTGATTTACTTTCAAGTTTTCACAAAATAATTAATCCCAACAAAAGACTTAACTTTAAAGTTTAAAACAACATTTAGTTTGATTCTTCACAGATTGCTCTCTAGGAGACTATGTGCCCGAAAGAAGGAAGTTTCAGTGTAATGCTTTAACTTGGTAAACAACCCATATTCCATGCACACCATAAGATCAGATCAATCATAAAAAAAGATTTAACAGTATGGAAGCCTTAATACCTTATTGCTTTGATAATCTGCCACTATGTGCTTCTGCAGGACTATCACAGCATCATTCCCTGCATCACACTGATGTAAACAAGAAACATAAATTAATAAATAATTGCCTGTTACACTCTATACTTTTATTGAGTACACCAGCATAGAACTATCTTAAATCCGGATCTACCAAGCACAGAGAGGTATCCAATTTCTTGAGTTGTAAATTATTTTTATCCGAAATTTTTTACATGTTTAAAAAAACCTCAAACATTTTGATCCTTTGTTTGCCACAAATAATTGCACGAAGATTCTCTGCAAATTGAAATTATTTTGTTGATTGAATATAATTTTTCATTATGCAGAAATTATATAATATAAATATATTAAAAAAGACGTGACTTTTTAGTTTTGGACATGACTTTTTAGTTTTTTAGTTTTTTAGTTTAGGCCGACATGATTTTTTATATTATGTTAGAAACGTTAGGAATGCATCTACCCATACTCGGCTGTAGAGCCACCTCGCTACTCTCAGTGCAATCAAAATTCTAAATATGAATAATATACTTCATAACTTGTTTCTAAAAATAAAATAAAAAATTGCAAATTAAGGTCAAACAGTAAAATCAATTTTGACAATATTAAATATGTGTCAATGACATGCAAAATTTGTTATTCTTTTTAGATTCACATACATAATATCTTGTTAGCATATCTAACCAGACATGTATAGTCACGTGCATTTGCACAAAATCAGTTCCAGAAGTAAAGGTTCAATCTTCAAAAGCATTTTAAGTTTATGAAAAATATTAAAGACTACTGAAGGAAGATCAGGATTGCTAGACCCAAAGCAGATGGTGGCTGGGGCTTGAAAATATCTTCGTTTTCAATCAGGCTTTAGCGGCAAAAAGCATTTGAAGGCTTCGTTCCAGTGAAGGTTTGTGGGGTTCCTCAAGTGTTTAAAAAAAATGTTAAAAGCAGCACCTCTTGTATGAAAACCCTTGGATTGGTGCTGCATTACATAGGTATCCGCAAGCTGAGAGATATGGCAAGATCGAGCTCTCACTGTGTACAGGGTTTGTCTTCTGCGGGTTAGCTAGGTCTGAATGTGGAGTTAGCTCTTGAATGGTCACATTACACCTCTTTGCTGAAACACAGTGCATAGGATATAAGGCAAAGATCAATGAAGTGAAAAGAAAATACCTGATGGTGGAAGGCAGTTTGGCAGCTGGACAGTCCTCTAAAAACTAAAAAAATTCTTCGGCTTGCTCTTGAAAATAAGATGATCATGGGATAATGGAGAAAAAGTCTGAAAAGCATGTTTGGTAGGGCCCAGATAGGTGCATACTCTGTAAGCTAAGCATTGAATTGGTTGATTATCTCTTGGCCCTCTGTTATTTCACCAAACTTGTTTGTAATGAAATTCTTGAAGCTGCACCCAGCATGGATGGGGCAGAAATGGAACAAAGCTACTCTGCAGGATTGTTTAAGGGGCTGGTATCAAGACAGGTCTATGTATTCACTTAGAGCTCTTCCACGCTATGTGATCTGGGGAATTTGGTTGTCCAGAAACAATATGATCTTTCAAGGAAAAGTTATTTCTGCTAGTTTAGTGGCACACAAAATAAGGGTATCCTTTGAGGGAAGCTCGAAAACGTTCACCATAAAAGTTCCACAGGCCACAAAAGAAATTTCTATTAGCTCAGAGATAGCCTGGGGTTTAGGGACCACAAGTACTGCCAGGGGCATTATTTTGCTTTTAGGTATGGTGTGGGTATTGGATCCAATGGCAGAGTTGAAATTTATGCAGAGTTGAAATTTCAAATTTATGCCCTCCGGATACACTTAGAAATTGCAGTAGAGCCTGCTGCTGTGATCTAGAAGCAGTCGACCAGCTGCTGGTATGGGGCCAAGACTGTCCACGTCGCTGGTCAGGGAGGCATAGAGGTGGTCTGCTGTGTCCTAACTGATCTGCAGTCAGAAGCAGTGCTGTCCTCTGCCAATCTCTTGGTGCCCCTAGAGGAGGGGTACACCAGAAAGAAAGAATTGATCCACTGAGTGGAGGTTCATCCCAACTGCGAATGTCATCGGAGGACAAGGCTTGGATAAGCTACAAGTTTTTGAGGATTTGAAACTTCTCATGGACTTGGCAACTGGCAATTGCAGAATTCAAAATCTGGCTTTAATTTTTATTATGGATAAGGTCATGGAGGTCATAAGGCAGTTTGCTGATATATAATTTAAAGTTTTAAACACATTCATAGAAAAATATTCCCATGCTGCCAAGCTGTCAAAGCAATCTCTATCCCTGCAGGAGGGTCTGCTCATTTAACAGGAATTCAAGGACAATCTACAAGTGTCTAAATCTGCAAAGTCCATCTTGTAGCTGTTTCTCTGTTTTGCTCTTTTAGTCTGCTTCTGTCTAGACTCTATACTGTTGAAAATGATCTAGTTACAGATCTTGTGTCTCTTTGTTCATTTGATATCTTCTGGTATGTGAAGGTTGTTGTTTTTACTGTTCAAAGAAGTTATGGGTTCCATGATCATGCACAGGAAACAAACAACAACTGGACAACTTGAGATTGACAATGATAAGTGGCAATTAATAAATCCCAGGAATAGGCGGAGGACTTGAGTTTTGAGCACCCTATCCCAGCTTTACCTCGTCTCCCCATAAAATTAACAACTAATTGCAACATTTGAATAATAACTTATAACACTAAACCTTGCAAAGTTTCTCGTTCACTGAAGAAATTTAAAATAAAACAGTATGAGTGGAGATAATGTCTCAACTTGATAAGAAACAAACTATATAAAGGAACTTTTCAAAAGTTCAAAATGCAATCATTAAAGCTAGACATTCATAACAAATACAATCATAAAAGCCAAACATCAATGACTACGCTAAGTCAGATTCCAGTATCTGAAGCAATTCAAACAGACTATTAACAAAAACCTTGGGGACCCTTTACCTGAGCAACCAAACGTGCAAGCAGTGCAGATCGCAAATCCCCGCCCCCTGCAAGACCGGCTTGCCTGTAGGCTTCAATGATACGAGTGTATGCCTCCTTGCTTAATACAGTCTGCTGTTCCTCGGTCAGTGATACAAATTTTGGTATTATCGTCATTTCAGGGGATGCATCTTCAGCAGATTGAGTCGTTTCTGGATCAGAGGACATGATTGTTTCAGGATCAGAGGACATGATTGTATCTGGGTCAGCATTTACTTCCATCATTGGATCAGATCTTATAGTTGTTGCAGGACTGGGTGATTGAACTTCTGGCACACCGGTGCTAAGAGGAGTGATTCCTGAATCCATTGATGTAGATGTTGCCAATAACTGACATGAATCATTAGCTTCTTGTCCAGCCTCCATCTTTATTTCCATAGAAACAGGATCACTTGAGCGAAAACTGGTATTTTCAACATCACCCACAGGCTCTCTATCAGAAACACTTTCAATCTTAGTTATAGCTGGAATCGCAGATGGAGTTCCACTAATGCCTGAGCTAGAAGGTGTTAAACGTGCATCCTCCACCTTTGCGGATGCCAGTGACACACCCACAGGTACTGCCATACGCCGAGGGTCCATACGCCGAGGGTCCTAAAACATTTCTATCTCAGTTCACCTTCTATTTAAATATTAATGAAAAGGACAAAGGCCTAGTGCTGACAACTAGAAAACCAGAACAACACCTTGAAATTGTAATTTATAAACCTTTTCTGCAAAAAATGAGCAACATTGACCAAAATGATTTTACTGATTATGACATAGTCATACCCTCCTAGGATCACGCCGAGCATCAATGGACATTTGTTGAGGCTGAATCGCATCTACTGCTGATGAATTCAAAGTTCTTGTTGGTGGAATTGTTTGTGATGGAGTGGTTGATGATGACATGACTTGGGAAACTGTAGCTGATGAAGCTGTAACTTGGGTTATAGTATTAGACATTGACATGACATGTGATACAGCACCTGAAGCACTTGCCTGGGAACCTGTGGATGCTGACACGTTAACAAGTCTACTAGGAATAGGCGGACGACTTGATGGCAGAAACTGCATGTTAGCTATCACTATGTCAGCTAGTAAGTCTGGTTGGATCTTGTTAATGAGGATTTCGAGTGATTCAGCCCCCTTTTCTCCTTCTGCCAGTAATGCACCAATCATGGCAATCATCTGTTGTACAGGGGACATTTCACTATCTAGTAGCAACCCTCCAGCAGATATTCCACTCAAAGGACCATTGTCCGGCATTACATTAGTAGTCAGCTGAGATTGCTGCAATGATGACACGTTTGGGAGACTTGGCCGCAATCTTTTTCCAGATGTATCATCAATCTCACTCAAGTTACCATTATCATGAACTAAAGGCCTCTTTCTTGCTGTTTCTCCAACATATGAGGCCTGACTCGATGCCCTTTCTTCCTGAAAAGATAATGAAACCCAAAACCCCTTTACCTTGAATATTATGATATATTTTTAACCTAAAAAGCTGAAAACAATAACCCGATATTTACAAAGTTAACTGAGAAGTATGTTTATCTACAAGCTAGATTTACTTTCAATAAGTCACCTTTGTGAACCGTGGGTCTCGTAAGGCCCGCTCAGAATTTCTTAGCATCCGGTCAACTTGGCGAACTACTTGTTCTGCTACCTCCCCTGCATTCATTGCTCGCAAAGCTGCTAGTAAACGGTCCCGCCACTGCATAAAAAGATTTGTTAGGCAAAACCATCTTTGTATTCATGTAAGAAACTGCTGGTTTTCTAACACAAAAAAAACCATAGTTTGAGCAAACAATTAGTAACCAGTAAAACTTGAAGTTCTTATTCACCAAGCCTTGAAAAAAAGAGTCCAAATAGAAAAATATGAAGATAAATTACTAGGGATTCAAAGGAATATCTCTGCAAATTACAAAAAATTACCAGAAATTTTCAGCATTTCTTAGGACTATCGTACAATCTCTTATGCATCTAACGTTTTAATAAGGTTATAATATGAACTATTCAGGTCATACAGTTTTAAAGGATCTCTCGAGGTTGCTCACAAGATATTGACAAATCATTACCATCCTTCTGCATTACCATCCTTTTATCTGTTGGTGCCTATATTCGTCTTTTTCACTTATAAAAGGCTCCAGAGATTGTTATCCTTGTTCAATATCATTTTGCAATCCTTTATCACAATTTCTTTTTAACTTATGCAAAAAAACATGCTGACTGTTCCATACTTGACACCAGTATCATCCAGAGATTGTTATCAGGCTTCAAATTTGAAGCCTTCAGAGCCCTTAAAAGGCCATTTTAAACGTCATAGAAGGCCACAAGGAATTTTACCATGCAAAAAAAATTAGTTTCATTTCCAGCCTGTCAATAATAAGATTGAGTAAGCCTGGGTAAATTTGCAACAGAAGGGTAACTACAAAATTTGCCCATCCAGGGGTTTAGAGTGATTCAATGGACTATGGGGGATTCAGGACTCAAAGTATTCCCAAGTGCCCTCGAAAAGTCGGATCATGGATGAGGATCTTGGTCCCAATGGGCACAAACCACAGTGGTCCACTGGGATGCCTAGTTCCAAGTTCAACTCTATTAGTCGGGACTAGGAATCAAGATTCGATGTTCACTTTCAAAATGGCATTGGCATGCATTACTGATTCACAAACTTCATTAAATATTAGTCTGAGAGGATGCCAACCTGCCAACTCGGTTTCCTTCTATTATGTTCTTGTTCATCAAGTCATGTGATCTCACAACTTACAAGTCACTTGAGTATTTGAGTATATTATGTGAAATTAAATGCTCAAATGAGTCATTTCTATGAATGGTGAATTGATTTTATAACCCTCCATTGTCAAGGCTCCATAAGGAAAAACCAATGGCGTTGTTTTTTGGGTTACAACTTACAAGTTCTAATTTACAATGCATTGAGCAATCTTTGCCTGATTCGAACTTAACCTGATCCAATGGGTCTGTAAGTTGCCAGACCAGGGTTTCACCTAGTTCCAGACATTTTTATTATCACCACCACAGGACTGGAATGACAAATATTTGGTAGTAGGCTAGCAGCACGTCGCCTTTTGTTTGTGTTCATGAATCATATCCTATACTAGTTAGTCCAGGATTCCAGGATTTATTCCAATTTTCATTCATTTACTTGGGTGAGAATCATTTGAATCAGCACTCCCTGTCTCCCATGGTCCACCTAGGACGCTTAGTCTGCCCGTCTCATTAGAGAAAGGGGGTTAAGAAGCAGAGACAAAGGAAACTGAAATGAAGGGCCAGCTAGAGAGAAGGGTTGTACAATATGCATATAGTCACCTCTAAAAGAAATGAAAGAATTTTCCCTAAACCTAACTGAAGATTATCATTACTTAATTTGTCGGGATGCTTACGCGGTTACTCCTACGCCAAAGCTGATTATGAGGGATGGTTGTGTCAGCAATGGCTACAATTTGGAGAGGCTCGTTTCTATCATTATACCACCGAATGGATTCTCCTGCAAATATTGTTATTACATCTCCCCTCCTCACTCGCCTCACCTTTTGAATTGAGTCCTCATCTTCTTCTTCCTCTTCCTCCCGTGGGCTCTTTGATCTGCGCCCTGAGCGCCCTCGAAACAAAGAATGATCTCTGAAAGTCTCTGGACACCCCGGGAAAACAATACACAGTCTACCCTCACCTGCACAGATATATCTATGTTATGCAGAAGCAATTATAAAATGATTTTTTTTGTAATAATGTGAAATACACAAACATGCATTTGCCTACCTCGGGCAAGGTAAACCAACTCAGGAGCTTCAGGATATTGGGGAATTGAGATGGTGCTACTTTCAATCATCTTTATGTAGAAGGCAACGATTGCACACTCTAATTCCTCGTTGTATTCTATGCTGGATAACTCGAATGTGCCACCTTCGTCATAGGTAGGAGAAAGAGAAGCAAAGGTAGAACATTGGGTAGGATGGATTGAGCTTCCACGAACTTAAAGAAATTGACGAAGTTTGTGGGAGAACAAAAATTATCCTTGGTTTACGAGTATAGGACAGTCGAAGGTTGGGACTCATCCTCTGAACTCTCCAATTCCATGGTTCAATGTCTCCCTAATTTCTATTTCCTCCAGAAGATTTTGCAGAGCTAAGTTTTCGACTTTGTTATCGTGAATTTACAGGTATGTACAAAATTTTGAACTTGTGTAACATTTTATATGTGGAGAAAAGTTAAATGTGTTGCTTGTTGGAGTGCCTTCTAGTGCTATAAATATAAGGGTTTAAACTTTCTCCATCCAAAATGTTGTTTGAAATTTGTAATGTATTATGCGACCGCGTGTCTGCCAGACTAAGTCTCTATTACTCAATAGATGTAACCTTTAAAAACCTAGCATTTAAATGAAATCATAACCAAAATAATGTACGCTTTTCATAGGATAGGACCACAACTTCATTTGGTGTTAGTTTTTGTACCTAGGAATATGTTCCCTAAGTGACTTTTTGCCTAAGTCACTTAGAAGAGGGAAAAAGGTGACCCTCACATTAAAAGCTACTTAAAGTCACCTTTTGATAAATTTAAGTGGGTGAGTAATTTTATTTAAGTGATTTAAATAAATGGGATTTTTACTCTCATTGAATCTCAGCCATTGGATTGGATCTTTCTCCACCGTTGGATGAGATTCCCACTTAGGGTTTAGACAAAAAGGGTTGAGGGAGGCAAAACTCTTCACTTTTCATTTGCAGGAGAAGGAAGAAGAGAGAGCTAAAGGAGAGTGGGCACAATTTTCTAGACATCCTGCTGAAGAGATTTTGGTGGGCACGAATTTCGAGACAGCCTTTATTGTTTTGCACAGAACCCAAGAACTGTACGGACTGCATTTAATGCATAGTACGGAGTGCCTTTAATGCTGTACGGTCTGCACAGAAATCGAGGGTACGGCCTGTAGGGTACATCCTACATTTAATGTGGCACGGAAATCGAGGTACGGCCAGCATTTAATTGCTGCACAGAAATCGAGGTACAGCTGCATTAAATTACTGCACATTTTTCGAGGGTACGGACAGCATTTATTTGGCACATATTTCGAGGGAGTACGTCCTGCATTTATTGCTGGCACGAAAATCGAGACAAGGTACGGCTGCATTTAATTGCTGGTACAGAAATCGAGACAGTGTACGGTCTGCATTTATTTGGCACAGAAATCGAGGGTGTACGGCTGCATTAATTGCTGGGCACGGTTTTCAAGATTTTGAAATGAAATCTTGAGTGGAGATAAGTTAAAAATTTCTCTGTATTTCTGTCCTGATATTTTGCTGCAAATAATAAAATCTCTCTCTCTCTGACTGGTTTTCCCCGTGGGGGTTTTTTTTAGGGCCATTGGCCAAAAATCTCTGAGTCTATTATTTTTTTATGGTGTGATTGTGAAAATGTGTTTTTCAGCCTGTTAGTGGATTTTTACTGTGTGTTTAATTGTTCAGAAAATTTCTTAAGTAACTTACAGCCAATGCAAAACCGGCAGTAAGTGAAAACCACAGAAATGTTAACATAAACCAGCAAACAGTAAAACTCAGAAATTTCTACATGGTATCAGAGCTTGGGGGCAGAAAACAGTGATAGTTTGCAGACACACAGAAATTTTCAGAACTCAGAAATTTTAGTATTTTATCCTCTGTCAGTGAACAGCACTTTGTTGGGTTGGTGTAGAGATGGCTACAAGACTTAGATTGGAGGATAGGCTAGATGGGAAAAGAAATTTTGTGCCATGGAAGGCCAAAATTTTACTGCTATTGGAGGAGAATGAGTTATGGCCGGATGTAGTTAGGAACACTACAGCTAATCTGATTGTCATACCCGCATCTACAGATGCTGCAGCTCTATCAGTCTTCAACAAGCAGGACTGTAAAGCTAGGAGGATCATTCTTGATGCGGTTAAAGACCACATAATCCCTCACATTTCAGGCAAGGATAGGGCACACGAGCTGTGAACAGCCTTGACCAGTTTGTATGAGAGTTCCAATGAGAACAGGAAAATGGTTCTCAGAGAGAAACTCAAGAGTATAAAGATGAATGGGGGTGAGGGAGTCACAGAATACCTTACCAGGATTTCTGCAGTTCGGGATGAACTTGCAGCGGTTGGGGAGAAGGTAGCCCCTACAGAGCTTGTTCGCACCGCAGTGAATGGGGCTTCAAAGCCCTGGGGTGTTTTTGTGCAAGCCATAGTGGGCAGAGAGAACCTACCTGACTGGGAGAGACTTTGGGATGACTTTGTGCAGGAGGAGACCAGGAGAGGTCTTGTACAGGGCAGTACATCTCACAGTGGGGGTGATGACGAGAATGTGGCTTTGGCAGCTAAGGGCAAGAAGAAAAAGGGTCCCAAGAAGGGTGGGGCCAAGCAGCATCAGCAGCAGCAGCAGAGTGGGCAGAAGAAAGACTTGAGTAAAATCAAGTGTTATGCTTGTCAGGCGTTTGGGCACTATGCCTCACAGTGTCCAAGCAAGAAGAAGAAGAAGGGACAGGGACAGCAAACAGCAGCCTCAACAGAGGTTGATGAGTTTAGTGTTGCATTTCAGTGGGAGTTTTCCCTGTATGCTGGACAGATGGAGAGAGAGAGAGTCTCTTTAGCCACCAGCACAGATATGGATATGGATTGTGAGCATTCATTGTTGGCAGGTCATCAGGGGGGTCCATCCACCTCTACTACTTGGTATATTGACAGCGGAGCCTTGAGCCACATGACTGGAGCTCGAGAGATGTTCTCAGAGCTATCTGGGACAGGTAGAGATGTGGAGGTTGTCCTTGGAGACAACACCGTTGTTAGAGCTGTTGGTCGGGAGACCATCCCATTTCAGAGGGAGTCGATGAGTCTCATGACTCTAAGGGATGTGTTGTATGTCCCTGGGCTGAAGAAGAACCTTGTATCAGTTTCCACCATTGAGGACAGGGGTCTTGGGGTGTGCTTTTCAGATGGGAGAGTGCAGGTGTATCCCAGGGCTACAGGTATGTCCACTGCCATGGACATTGGAGTCAGGTGTGGAAAGTTGTACAAGCTCTTGTTTCAGCCACAGTGTGCTTTAGTACACAGCAGCAGCAGTGAGCTATGTGAGCTTTGGCATCGGAGGATGGCCCACCTACATCACCCAGCTCTCAGATTGTTGAGGAGCATGGTTACAGGATTACCAGAGTTCAGCACTGAGCAGAGTGATGTGTGCAGGGGGTGTGCTTTGGGAAAGTACACCAAGACTGTTTTTCCGAGCAGTGACATGAGAGCTGCCGGGGTCCTTGATCTTATCCATACTGACATATGCGGTCCCATGTCATCTTTGTCTTTGACAGGCTTTGAGTACTACATTAGCTTCATTGATGACTACTCCAGGAAGACCTGGATCTACTTCTTGAGGAGCAAGAAGTCCGAGCTTGTGTTGAGTGTCTTCCAAGGGTTCAAAGCCCTTGTGGAGAAGCAGACGGGGAGGAAGATCCGGATGTTGAGATCGGACAATGGGGGTGAGTATACCTCCAAGGAGTTCGATGTATTCTGCAGACAGGAGGGCATTCAGAGACAGCTGACAGTTCCTTACACTCATGAGCAGAATGGAGTAGCAGAGAGAAAGAACAGGTCGATTGTGGGGGCAGCCAGAGCGATGCTTCATGATCAGGGGTTACCTTTCTTTCTCTGGGCAAAGGCATGTAGCACTGCAGTTTATCTGTAGAACAGGAGTCCTCACAGGGCAGTGGGGAGCAAGACTCCTGAGGAGATGTATTCAGGCAAGAAGTCTAAGGTGGGCCACTTTCGCATATTTGGCTCGTTGACTTACTCTCACGTCCCTTCTGAGAAGAGGACGAAGTTTGATCCCACCGCAGAGAGAGGCATATTTGTGGGATATGACGAGACTTCGAAGGCCTATCGGCTTTACTTACCTAGCTCGAGGAGAGTTGTTGTCCGGCGGGAAGTGAAGTTTGATGAGGAGAGAGCCTTCAGGAAATCTAGGGAGTTAGAGCAGGGGGGGACACCAGCTCCCACACCTCAGTTGGTACAGGCTTCTTCGACTCAGCTTTCAGGTCCACAGGTTTCTGGAGTGACTGGATCACAGGGTACAGGCACAGCTTCTACAGGTTCAGTGATTCAAGTGGCTAGCACTTCAGGGACAGGTTCAGGGACAGGTTCAGGGTTGAGTCCTCAGATTACAGGATCGTCAGGCACAGGTTCATCAGGTACTGGTCCTCGGGGTGTTGGACCTTCAGGTATTGGGACTTCCTCAGATGAGGAGAGCCCAAAACCAGTTTGGGAGGAGCAGTCTTCAAGGAAGAGGAAGCCTAAGTGGCTTCAGGAGACCTTGAAGGAAGCAGAGGCATTTGGTAGGCCGCAGGAGAAGATCAGGACAGTGGTGGAGCCAGACAGGCTTGGTGTGGTGCTGGACAGGGATGATATGGCTCTTGTTGCGTGTCTTCGTGACTCTAAGCCATCCACATTTGAGGAGGCTTCCCAGCATCTAGTATGGAGAGATGCCATGATGGAAGAGTACCATTCCATCATGAAGAATGATGCTTGGGAGATAGTGCCAAGACCTGAGGGGAAGTCAGTTGTGACTTCCAGGTGGCTTTACAAGATAAAGCATGCTGCAGATGGCAGTGTGGAGAAGTACAAGGCTCGGTTTGTGGCGCGGGGGTTCTCACAGGTTGAGGGAGTTGACTATGATGAGACATTTGCTCCAGTTGCTCGGTATTCTTCTATCAGGGCAGTGATATCTATAGCAGCAGAGATGGGTTGGAAGATCCACTAGATGGATGTGAAGACTGCATTTCTCAATGGTCTTCTGCAGGAGGAGGTATATTTAGAGCAGCCACAGGGATTTGAGATCCATGGGAGAGATTCTCATGTGTGCAAGCTGAGGAAAGCCTTGTACGGACTGAAGTAAGCTCCTAGAGCTTGGTACTCCAGGATTGATACTTACTTGACATCGATGGGATTTCAAAAGAGTGAGGCTGATCCCAACCTTTACTTCATTGTGGTTGGAGGAGATCCGCTCATTCTTCTGCTATATGTTGATGATCTATTTATCACAGGTGCTGAGCGTCTCATTGCACATTGCAAGAGAGATCTAGCATCAGAGTACGAGATGACTGACATTGGACTGATGCATTACTATTTGGGGATGGAGGTTTCGCAGGAGCCTGGACATATTTTCCTTGGACAGGGGGAGTATGCAGTTGATATTCTGAAGAGATTTCGGATGGAAGACTGCAGGCCGATGTGTACACCTATGATCACCAACTGGAAGCAACTTCATGCTTCTGAGGGTAAGTTGGTGGATCCCACTTTATATCGTCAGCTCATTGGGTCATTGATGTATCTGGTCAATACCAGGCCAGACTTGTGTTTTGCGGTTAACACTCTTAGTCAGTTCATGGTTGAGCCTAGGAGTGTGCACTGGACTGCCGCAAAGCACATATTGAGATATCTTGCAGATACGGTGGATTATGGTCTGGACTACAGGGGTTCAGGTGGGGTCAGCTTGGTTGGGTTCACAGATTCAGACTGGGCAGGTTGTGTGAGGGATCGGAAGAGCACTTCCGGTTGTTGTTTCAGTTTGGGCTCGGCAGCAGTGTCGTGGTTCAGTCGAAAACAGAAGTCCGTTGCACTGAGTTCTGCTGAGGCTGAATATATGGCAGCCAGTCAGGCTACTTGTGAAGCACTGTGGCTTCGCAAGTTATTGGTAGATTTATTTGATCATCAGCTTAGGCCTACGGTGATCTATTGTGACAATCAGAGTTGCATTCAGCTCTCTGAGAATCCAGTGTTCCATGACAAGTCGAAGCACATTGAGATCAGGTACCATTTCATCCGTGGACCATGACTATGTTCAGAGAGGGGCAGTTGAGCTACAGTATATATCCACTGATGAGCAGGTTGCAGACATTCTGACGAAGTCTTTGGGGAGGGGGAAGTTTGTCTTCTTCAGAGATAAGTTGGGAGTGGTGCAAAACACCTTCCTCGGTAAGAGGGAGTGTTAGTTTTTGTACCTAGGAATATGTTCCCTAAGTGACCTTTTGCCTAAGTCACTTAGAAGAGGGAAAAAGGTGACCCTCACATTAAAAGCTACTTAATGAGACTTTATAAACTTAAATTCACCTTTTGATAAATTTAAGTGGGTGAGTAATTTTATTTAAGTGATTTAAATAAATGGGATTTTTACTCTCATTGAATCTCAGCCATTGGATTGGATCTTTCTCCACCGTTGGATGAGATTCCCACTTAGGGTTTAGACAAAAAGGGTTGAGGGAGGCAAAACTCTTCACTTTTCATTTTCAGGAGAAGGAAGAAGAGAGAGCTGAAGAAGGAGAGTGGGCACGATTTTCTAGACATCCTGCTGAAGAGATTTTGGTGGGCACGAATTTCGAGACAGCCTTTATTGTTTTGCACAGAACCCAAGAACTGTACGGACTGCATTTAATGCACATTACGGACTGCATTTAATGCTATACGGTCTGCACAGAAATTGAGGGTACGGCCTGTAGGGTACATCCTACATTTAATGTGGCACGGAAATCGAGGTACGGCCAGCATTTAATTGCTGCACAGAAATCGAGGTACGGCTGCATTAAATTACTGCACAGTTTTCGAGGGTACAGACAGCATTTATTTGGCACAGATTTTGAGGGAGTACGGCCTGCATTTATTGCTGGCACGAAAATCGAGACAGGGTACGGATGCATTTAATTGCTGGTATAAAAATCGAGATAGTGTACGATCTGCATTTATTTGGCACAGAAATCGAGGGTGTACGGCTGCATTAATTGCTGGGCACGGTTTTCAAGATTTTGAGATGAAACCTTGAGTGGAGATAAGTTAAAAATTTCTCTGTATTTATGTCCTGATATTTTGCTGCAAATAATAAAATCTCTCTCTCTCTGACTGGTTTTCCCCGTGGGGGTTTTTTTTAGGGCCATTGGCCAAAAATCTCTGAGTCTATTATTTTTTTATGGTGTGATTGTGAAAATGTGTTTTTCAGCCTGTTAGTGGATTTTTACTGTGTTTAATTGTTCAAAAAATTTCTTAAGTAACTTACAGCCAATGCAAAACCGGCTGTAAGTGAAAACCACAGAAATGTTAACATAAACCAGCAAACAGTAAAACTCAGAAATTTCTACATTTGGGAGGAGGAGAAAGCAGAAAGAGCCTGGTATTTGAGTTCCAAATTTTTCAATTCTCTTTATCTCCCGTGAACTGTTAACATTGGGTTAAAAGAAAGAAAAATATTTGAATACAAGTGTTTGAATTATTCCAATTTCCTTAATGAAATTCAAAGGTTGAAAGGATAAAATATTTAACAACAGACACTGTAAATGTTGTAGACTCCGACCCCCTTTTTTTTCCTGTCATCCTTCTAATAATGGAAACAAGAAGCAAAAATTGTCGACCAATATTTATAAACAAGGGAATCCCTTAATAGATGTTCATGAATGAGGGACTGGGAGTGCAGTAAGCTTGCAAAGAACATGATTTCAACAGCCTCGTTGTCGCAAACCTCCCAAACGTGTGTTTGTGATCTGTCTTCCTTGTTGACTATGGTAGACACTAGACACCCAACTTGTAGTGATATTTTATGGAGAATTTTAAGTTCTTCCTTGTAGTGGACTAATAAATACTTAACCTTTGCAATAGGGCTGATAAACTCGATATAGATTGGAGGGACTATCCATAATCCACCTAAAATTGGTGCTTTTGTTTGATCACTTCAAATTGGGTGATAAAATGGATATACATTGGAGGGACTATCCGTAATCCACCTAAAATTGGGGATTTTGTTTGGTCACTTTGAATTGAGCATCTAGGGAGGACATGATTCAATTCTAAAAATAACTGTTGAATTTACGGTTGATAAAAAAATTTGCTTCTTGAAAGAATTAGGTATTAGTAATTACATTATGGGGTTTTTCTTTTAGGTAGGCCCAATCGCACTTGACCAATAGAGCCTCCATCGAGCGGAATCAATCCTCCATTCAAAGGTCCTTCCAAATTCCAATGCTTTATTTTATCAACAACCTAACGACCGAAATTTTTCATCGGCCCGACAAATTTGTCCCTTATCTAAGTTCAATAAACTACATGCTCCAGGGACCGAGAGAGTAGAGATTGCTTTATATATGTATGGTCTTGCATTAGCTAAAATGATAATAATGTTGCATCAATGCGTGTGTCTTTGCATTTGTATGAGATCTTGCTCCATGACATGAATGGCAGAAGATGCCCCAACAGTTGCCAATGTGAATTGTGTGAGGGCCATAGAGATGTGAGTTATAGGTTTCCACACAATACTTGACTGTGTATTATATTCATCTCTTTTGGGCTCTGGGAGGTTGAATAAATAGTTGTTGATCCTAAACATTTAGGTGGTGGCAATGGTGTTCTATTCATTTCTGATTTACAATTAGTTTGTGTGCATTTGAAAGCCATAAACCATAATCGAACAAAAAAAATCAAAATTTAAAGTTTAAAATACTTGATATTTGTTGGAGAATTTGAAGTGTTTCTGTAATATAGCTAGGATAAGATGTCAATATTGGAGAGACTTGGAAATGATTTTTTTTATTTCCAATTTCTAAGATTTATATATTTAAGGGTATAAAAGGTATTTACTTTTACGAGGATAAACCCTACATTACGGAGGCCACATAGATAAGAATGTGCAATGTATGCATTGGATGTAAACCATTTCAATGTGTATTGACTTTGGTTCTTGCTTTGTTCTCCCTCCCTTACTATAGTCTACCTACTCACCTACTCTTGCATATGTCATGGATAGATAGATTTGTTCATGAATAGTTCATGAATAGATAGATTGAACCATGATAGGCACTACGGGTATTCCAACTCAATTTCACTACATTATAGGAACTACAGGCAGTGAAAGCAATATATAGGGAGAGGAGAGTTTGTTATTACATAAGTACGATAACCTGTCTTTCATTGTGCATTTCACCTGACTTACTTTGTCCAAAACGATGCCTCTCTTCAATTATTGCAGTGTTCTTTAATGAAATCCACGTTGAATTTTATTATAAAAATATGAGATAGCAATACAAGATTAAGTTGTAGTAGATTAATCTTTTATGCCATTTAGGTTATATACTAGAGTAAATGAGATATGATAATTTATGTTACTTTTTTACATAAAATATTTCCTAGGTTATAGTCAATAACTCACTAATTATTAAAAAATTCTCTTAAATTATTCTTTTATAGTATTTTGTAGTATTTCTAGGTTAGAATTAGATATTACATTTAGTTCTATATTTTATTAAAATAGGTTAATTAATTCACAATTTATTCATTAAGAAAAATATTTAATATTAATAAAAAAATTAAGATTTTTATTCTATTCTAAGTTTAGAATCATTTTAGCAATTTAGGTTGTTTGTTTGAATCACAACTTAGACTTCCTTATCATCTAGCTTAACATTTTTAGGGTTTGGGTTTGGTCTTAGTTATATAGTAGACATTATCAATTTCCTAGTTTTCTCTTGAAATGTTTTGTTAAATATATATTAATAAATCTTTATCCATTACTCAACTTGACTCATTGTCTTGATGATGAACCTTGATAAAGGCTCGTAATGTGAACATATCAAATGGATACCACTCCTCAAACCTATCTACCTAGAATTGAAGAGGAGATTGTAAATATGTTTTTTTGTCAAAATGACATTTCTGAATCATGTAAGGTTCACAAAGAGATTACAGTATATAATAGTCATTCTCAAACTCATTCTCATGTGATATCCAAATACTAGTAAGATCCACATTGAAGTTTGAAGGATACTTTTTCAATGTGTTTGAATAATAATTATATGCACTAAGTTTTGAAAAGAGAAATGGTAATCCCTATCAATCCCTCTCATTTGACATATAAATGTTAGTAGAATCAAGACTAAAGTTTGAAGGATAAATTTTCAAGTGTTCTAATACTTAGGTTATTATGGTAAAGATGATGCTTAGGGATTAGGTGGAGTTTGAAATTGAATGGATAGTTACTCACAACATGGCCCATATGGACAAACATATCAATTAGCTTTGTGATTGTATTTGTAACTTTTTTTTCCGTTAATAGAAACTTGTATTGGAAAAAACTTATGTTTTTAGTTGGAAAGATAATAATACAATGATTTTAATAGCATGTAGAAAAGTTCATTTCAAAACAGGTAAGGTAAAATGTCATGGAAACGCTATTCTTCTAAGTTTTTTACTTTTATGGTATTTCTTTAAACCATTGGTTATGGTAATTATCGAGTGGTCACAACAAGGATCAACAATTTTAAATCTCTGAGGGATGTGCAATGTTAGAAGTACACTAGTTTTAGGTGGATACGTTTGCACTTGACAAAAATCATCTTTCTAGTTTTTGTTATTAATGTTAGGGATCTCATGCCTGATCTCTTTTGGACTTGTAACATAGCACTTCTAGTACTAGAGCTCTTCTCAAAACAATTCTAGATACAAATAAGCTTTAGTACAACACAAGGTTACTTTCATCCCCAAATTAATATTATGTATTGAGGTAAGGTTGCAAGTAGCTCTCAAATACTCTAATCACTTTCACATAATAGGAAATAAACATTTCCCTTTACAAAATAAATAGGCCAAAGAACAATGCAATACAAAAAACCAATACTCCTAAGGGTTATGGCTATGTTCACATTAACAAAACAAGTGCACCAATCTCTTTCTAAATGAGATTTTTCCCAATATTATCTTCAATCACCGGTACATGTTCTTCATTCTCAACCTTTATTTTAGTATCTCCTCCTCTATACTAAGTCTTGAGTAATCCACCATAAAAAAGAATTTGGGCGTTCTAAATCATCATGTACATGGTTTACCTCATTAATTTCATGTAAATGTTGGATCACTTGAGATTTCTTCTTATTGTCATTTTTTTCTATACATTGTTTTTAATAAATAATGAAATTTTGTTGTACACTTACATTTTCAAATGAAAAGAATTATTTATTTTTCCATGTCAACATTGAAGGGTTCAATTTCTCACAACCCTTCAAAGCGAAATGGAACACTACCCTTCAAATTTGATCCCTGATTGTTATCCTTGTTCATATCATTTTGCAATCCTTTATCACAATTTCTTTTTAACTTATGCAAAAAAACATGCTGACTGTTCCATACTTCACACAATTTCTTTTTAACTTATGCAAAAATAGATGCTGACTGTTCCATACTTGACACCAGTATCGTGCTGACTGTTCCATACTTGACACCAGTATGAGTCAAAAAAGAGCCAAAATTTGCTTATGAGTCAAAAAAGATGTAGCATGGAGTATTCTCTGGACAAGGAAATTATATATATGTCCACAAATTGACAAAATATGTCAATGGGACTGCCCCAAACATGTGAGATACAAAGTGGGAGTACAAAGGTCCCTCCTGAAAAGCATGATATAAGCAAATCTAACCTATGTTTTAGAAGACCTAAAGGGATTAAAGTGTACAGCCTCAAAGCATCAAGCGGAGAAACAAATTGACAATACTATCAGGAGGTGTCTTGCCTATGTGGTGATCAACCTCCCCTAATACAATCTATCCTAAGATCCAAGGTCGTAGAAAAGAAACTCATGATAAATGTCTGGTCAAACAAACTAGAAGAGCAGGAAGATATGGTCTAAGACATGTGTCGTTGCCATGGTGCTGCACCTCACTTTTGAGATCCGGGGGACGTATCTTGAGGGACGTATCTTGACTACTGCCACATTATGAGCTATCCTGGGATCTGAGCCAAAATGTTCATAAGGGTCTCATCGGTTGAGCCTCCCAAGGTCGCACAGACATGATGGTTGGTGTAACTCTGTTGTATGCATCAAAGAAACACAACTCACGTGCTACTCGCGAGTAGGGCTGAGTCAAACCCTGCAGCAAGTACTCGCACAGGACTCGACCACGACTCGCTTGGCTCGTTAGACTCACCGAGCACTCGCTGGAACTCGGTCAGACTCAGGCAAAGGAGGGAAAAATAAAACCGCACGATTTTTTACGCAGATGTCAAAAACTCGGGATTCTATTTTGGTTAGGCATGAGACTCAAGTACATGGAGACATTGTCTAATTTGGTTTTCTATTTCAGTTATGAGACTGAACTTTGAACTTGACGCCATTTCTGATTTTTTAATCACTATGGTATATGGTTTATGGCCACTATGGCTTATGATTCATGAATCAATGATCACTATTTAAATTTTTGCATACAAAAATTGATTGTGTTTATGAGATAATGTTATGAATTATTGCATAGATTGTAGTTTATAACTTGTATGGATTGGGAATGCTTTTAACCTCTATTTTGTGCCCAAATTGTACCATATTTTTTTCCTATTTGTCGAGTCTTGCTAAGTCTGTACCGAGTTTTTCCCCGAGTCGTCAAGTCATATGCCAGACGAGTCTTTGTCAAGCCCGAGTCGTGAAACATTGGTATGCATGTCTCTTGGTACCTCTGTCTGTTGGAAGCAACAGAAACAAAGTTGTAATTATTGCACAATACCTTGGCATTGACTTATGCCCCCTATCAAATCCATGAAAAGTTAATAATGACCTATGCTATAAGATTATGGATGGCATAGGATAAGTACTCTCGTCAGATACTATTAGTGAAATGCTAATACTAAACTTGCGGAGCAATTCTCAAATCAATCAAGCTTGAGATTGACAAATTATTTTTTTTAAATGTGCTCAATAGACAACTATCTCGTCACAAAACTCACAACTCGAATAGATTGTGCTTGAATTTTCCAACTATTAGAAGCATCTACGCAATATTTGATGCTCCATAAGATGTTTCATGGAGTAACTCATCTCACTAGTTGGGAAGATTGAATAGGTGTTTATTTCTAGCAAAATCCTTGCTCACAATAAATGCTTCCAATAAGCAAACAATTCCCTTAGTGTGGGGAAGGAATCATCATCTCAAATAAAGGGGGAAAAGACCCTTTTAACTCTTCACACCCCAAAAAAGAAAAAGGTAATACAATCCAACTTTGATCTCGTGTAGACCAGGCACCAAAAGGTAAACGGCATGTACAACAGATATGTTATTAAAAAGTGGAGCTAGGTTTGCAGCAGTAATGACATGCAGCACTCTATGTTGTTCATAAAAATCTTTAACTAAGTTACATATGGAGTAAATGGTCTCATTTACAGACTAAAATGCTCTCCCAAATGGTTCCTTTGCAGTAAGAAAATCCAAAGTAGCAATCCTCTTAGTAGGATGAGATTTTCTAAATCTAGAGCTTGAACCCTAAACTGATAAATAAATGCCCAAACACGTGTAGCATGAAGATACTAAACTAGCATATTAACACTAATTTACCCAAGTTGCCTCACTAGAGCAGCCGTGCTTGCAGATAATTTCTTGTTTTCTACGACAAGTGGTCTAGGTAGGGTTAATACTCCACAAAACCTTATAGAGCAAATGCTTAAAGTGGCCCTCCATACTGTCCTTTGCTGAATGCAATCCACCCAATGTTATCGGTTGAAAGTAGACAATAAGAAAGTTAAAACTTAATTAAGAAACAATATGTATGCACATGACATATATAAAAAAGAAAAAGGAATAAACAATATTCATTCCCGAGAACACAGCGAATGCGACAAGTAATCACCAGAAATGGAGGAGACAGACACAATGACACGTCTACTTGTGATGACAATTCAGTTGGGAAACAGCAGGGCTCTTATATACACTAGTTAGGATTTCCCAAAGAGGAAGGCCTGATGATGCCGTTTGTCTTCAGAATGATTGCCAACACATAACTCTTAATCCACAAAGTAATAGTGTATACAACATAAAATGACACCAAGAGATAAAATGGAATACAAGACAAAATATATAAGCAAATACTGGGGCAGAACACCCTTGTTGCAAAGCGTGGGATTTTTCTATTTCATTCACCATCAAATGAGTACTAAAATGCACAGTGAATTGTTTGTTGTTCCCAACTACTCCCAAGGAATCTTCGCAGCCTCTGAAGGAAAGGCAGATAAATACCAGTTTAGATCCATATTAACTATGGCTCTACCAAGTGCCGAGAGGGATCAAGTCTCTTGAGGTGCAAACCCTTTTTAATATACAAAAATGTCTACTTGGAAGGAAATGGCCACCTTGGTTAAGTAATTTCAAAATAGGGTAAATATCAGTAGAAGAATGAGATGAGTAACATTAATAATCATATAATCAAATAGTTTTCCAAAAATTACTTTACTTGACTTTCTTTAAAACTAATAATGACTATTAAGAGTAGTTAATGAGTAAAACAACCCATATAAAATTATAAAGTCTATATTTCCAGAATAAATTGGAATTTGAAAATCAATTTACCATCAAATCTATTATTATGCAGATCTAATTTGGAACCGACAATGTGACAGACAAGACACATCTCACATATTAAATTATATGTGTTTTTCTTATTTTACGAATACTTATTTTTGGAGCCGACAATGTGACAGACGGGACACATCTCACCCACATGGGGCTGTAGAAAGCGCCCCTCAGCACAATTAACTTCAATGGGGCAGTAAAAGGAAATTCTGGTCTCCAAAGCAATCTATGTGGGAGGAATGGCAGAAGCTACAAACAAAGAAGTCAAAGTGAATGCCTTTGCCGAGCTAAAAGCTTGTCAAGTGCTTGGTTTCCAAGATAGTGTGGTAGCAGGGGACTCCCGGTCAGCTCGTCATTCAAAAATATTGAAGCTCATCAAGCCAAAGAAATGACGACAGAGTCACAGATTGGGTCATAAGTCAGGCATTTAATCTGGAAGATACATATTATATATCTTACAATATTCAAAACTCAAGAGGTGAAGAATCAAGAACAGGAGGGAAATTTAGAAAAACTTCTAGGAGAGAGACTGAATCATATCAGATGAGTATAAGCATAAGTAAAAAGAGGGAATTGAAGAATAATGGTATGATACATTATAATCACCCTAGGCTTTGATAAAAGAGAATTGGAGACCAGACAAGACCTAGCCAGAGACCTCAATTTGTGCTCAGTTCACAGTGTCATTATGATTCTTAAACGAAAAGGTTACCCATTGGGCTAGGAAATATCATAGAAACATAGGCCTGCTTCTTAATAAAATCATACAGGATCTGGACTCTGGAGGAGATTTAGTCTCAACAAGAAATGGGCCTTCCCTCACCTGAATCACTGGAAAGGTCAGATATACTGGAGTAGAAGCGAGCAAAATCTCTTCTTGACAACAAACAGAAATGGCAGTTAAAAAGTCAGGCTATCTGGATTGAACACTAAATCTTTCCAAAGTTTTGCAAACCATAGGAGGAACCGAAATACCATCTGAAATCTTTGTCACAGAGGTGGAAACAAGGTACAAGGATTTAATCAGCTAGCAATTTGGTAGTGAATCACTTCAAAGAAATCTTTAAAGAACCAGACCATGTAAATATGGAGGACGTCCTTAAAATGATGGGACTATTCCTGCCATGATTTTATGATTTATCACCTATCCCTTTGTAATTGCCTGTATAAAATAATTGCAGAAAGAATAAAACTTGTTTTGTCCAAGATTGCTTCTATGGACTGATTCAGGTTTTTAAAGGGCAGACTTAATAAGGCTACTGGTAAAGTTTAAGAAACAGTGCATTCTATAAAGACAGTGTGTATCCCTGCCAGTGTATCCCTCCTGTTGTGGAAAATGATTTGCCCTATTACACTAAGATGATATAATAAACTTGACATTAAATTTACAAAAAATATATACATGAAAATTACAGAAAAAAGTTGCAAACAGCAGTCTTGTCATTTGATCCAAAGTGTAACATAGAAAAATGTCTAAATTCATACCGCCATTGCCCCAGGTTGTGTACACTTCAGAAATGCAAGAAATGCAGTCTTAAGCGCGTGTTGGACACTTGCAACTTGGCCTCCTTTTCCAGATTCACAGTTCGGATCTAACCCCAGCAACACTGGCAAAATCCGACCATAAAGAGCCGGCCTTTTCTTTGCAATGGCTGCAAGACTAAAAGACGTGCTCATTTAGTTAGATAAATGAAGTTTTTCAATGTAAGAAAAGTTCCAAAAGTTCATGCAGTCACAATAATAAACAAAAATTTAAACAGTCAATGTAAGAGTCTAAAACAACAGAAAAGCTTTGTGGCTAGACCATTCAGCAACAAGACTAGCATTTCAGCACTCATTCAAATGCGAAAATAATATGTGTCTATGAAACATGCTTAAAGACTATGGACCGAGGTGCATAAGATGAGTGAAAGTGAATCGCGTCTTATTGACTTTGGTCAAGCAATGGATGTGGTAGATTTATTTGTCTTCCTGTTTGTCTATGTATTCTACTTGCAAAACTACTTCCTCTGCTGTCCCAACACAACTTCTATTATGCCTAAAACCTTCTTCAAGCAATCTTCAACCTTGGCATTGCTTCATTTTAAACACAGTTTTCTTACTTCACTATTCAGTATAGGGAAAATCCAGATCAGTTAAATAGAAGGAAAGACTACGTCCAGTGGACTTCTGAATGCATTATAACCGACATGACTAATATGCCCCAGGTAGGAGAAAGAGTATAGACACAACAAGATTCATAAATGCTGAATATAATACTTGCTCCAAAAGAAAAAATAAATAAATTTCAATCCTAAATTCACCTAAGGAGTGAAGGGTTTTCCAGACTCCAATGATTAAACATTTGAATGTACAATACAAAGAGACATCCTTTATAGGGGCAGCAGTAGTGGAACGGGGAGAAGGGGGTCCTAGGCCCAGAAGGACAAATTGAAATGTCATATTCATGGGGGATTGAAGTCTCTTTGAACAACCAGGCAGAAATGTATGTTCTGAACATGGGTCAGAGCTGATTGAAGCACTCTATATAAAAAATTTAGTAGTCATTGGGGATTCTCTCCTAGTTATCAAGCAAGCAAGGAGGAAACGCCTAAGGGAAGGAAGCATTCAAAGCAGGATCTTAACGGAATTTCTCGGAATCTAGGTAAGATGAAGGAGGTTAAATTTTTTCGTGTCAAAAGGGCCAATAATTCTCTAGCTGATAAGCAGACTAATAAAGCAGTATTGCTCAATAAGGGGGTCCTGATAAAAAATGAGGACCCCCATAACATGGGGGAGGCCCTTAACAGTCTTGGATGATGGAATTAGTGATTTGGCAAAACAAACAAATGGTTGGAACAATGAATCAAAACAAGTGGCAGATCTATGAAATACATAGTTTAAAGAGGAGCAGCCAAATCACTAATTCCAAATATAGGTTTGCGAGCATGATTTTGATTGTCATGTCGTTTTAAAGTTGCGCAGGGAAGCTTTAACACATGTCCTGACAATGGTAAGCATGATTTTGATTGTCATGTCGTTTTAAAGTTGCGCAGGGAAGCTTTAAAGCTCCCACATGCCTCAGCGCTCAACATTCAGATGTTTCCAAATATTAATCCAATCTCTCATAGATCTTTCGCACTGTTCCTCTAGTCGTGGAAGACTCTGTTATTGGCATTGGTATTCAGAAAGGACCCTGCAGATTTGAAGGAACCAGGTTCTAGAAGAAAGAGGTTGAATTATTGCCTGTTTCTTCCTCCTTTTTTCAATAATTACTTCCAGTTTTGATAGGAGAATTTTGAAACTAAGTGAATGGTATGGAAATTCTTTAGGTGTGTTGTTCAGTGGATGGAATTATCGAAGGAAAGAGTAAAAGCTAGTAATAACTGTGTCTCACTGTGCTTTTATGGCAATCAAGTAACTGTGGTAAGTCCAAATTTCAATATTAACACAAAAATATGTGGCTTACATTTTGAGTATTTTGTGGCTTCTTTAAGTTGCTGCATTTGAGATATAGTGGTTGGTTTGTTGAATAACTCATGGTATATGTGTAGAGAGGTTTTGAAATTCTAAAGTAGGTTGAAGTTGTTAAATAGACACCAAAAAATGAAGGTGGACTGTATAACAGAAGAATTCATAAATCTACAAACTCTTATTGCAAAACTCATCTTCTTTTTACTTTATAAAGACTTCAAGATTACCAATTGTCACAAACTCAACTTCATAGAAGATTTTGAAACTCTTGGAATAAACTATGAATATGTATCATATGAACAAGAAGAGTGTGGGCTTATCTTTGTAGTGTCTTGGACTAGCTTCTACAACTATAAAATCATTTTCCTTTTATTCTTTAGATTACAAGATTTTATATGTTCAAATTGTAAATAATACAATTTACAATCTTCCTCCCAACCTCTACTTGGGTCATGAGCCTTTGGTGTGATCTGCATCATCATGAGGTGGTGTTTTTTTCTCTCCCCGTTTCTTGTATGCGAAACTGTCAGACTCCATTTCTCGTTCCGTTCTTGTTTCTTGTTCTGTTTCCCTTTTCTCGTATCTGGTAACATAGACAGACACTGCTTCAAATAATGTCTCTTACTCTCGATGTATTACACTTGTGTATTTTAGTTGGGTCTGTGTATTAAATAATCAGTTTTAAATGTATTTGGACAGCAGCATGTATGATCAGAATAGCTCTTAGTGAGGAAGAAATTTGCTCAAATTCCCTGTTGTCCAGAGCAAATTTAATATGGACAATGTATAAATCTCAAATGTTTTGGACTTTTCTGTCTTTATAATAATATAAAAATATCTGTTTCAATTCTCACGAAACCAATTCTCTGGGTCCTTCGGGGTTAGACTCCCAAAACTGGAGCCGATAGGGCGAGGCCCCTTCAGGTGGGCACCCTAAAATTATTACTGTGGATGTAGCAAGCCCCCCTAAAAGGTGAAATACTATTGAGGTCTAGGATGCATACAGCAAGACAAAAGAATTAAAACATCTGTATTTACAAAGACAATAAGCACTAAGAGGCTTATCATTTCCTTCCTGCTGAGAAGAAATTGTCAATTTTTGGGCTTGACCCATTGAAAAAGAAGAGAAGTAGGTATGTCAGGATAGTCAATAACCCACTCTACTTCTCCTCCAGAATGGTTGGTTTCCAAAATGGCTGGTTTTAAAGTATCTACATCTGGTTCCTTCTCGTATGCCCTAGCATGACGGCTTACTAGCTAGGGCATCACTCTTCTCACTCACAGTCAGCAGCAACAACCCTAAACAGCTAGGGCATCATCTCTTCATCCCTCACGAGTTAGGGCTCTTCTCCCTTTTCCTCACGGTGAGCAGCAAACTGAACCAAGGCTACCTACTTCCATTCTGGGCAGCCTTCATGGGCAGTCTATCCTACTCTCGAGTAGGTCTTCTCTTCATCCCGGGCAGCCACAACACTTCTGGGCAACAGCACAGAAAGTTCGGGCAGGGCTAAACCAGATCGGACAGTTCTGTTTTGGTTCCGAGGAGCCCTATATTGGCTTAGGGCAGATCTGGTCTGAGTTCCGGCAGTTGCTGGCAGGTCTGGGCAGCACCACAGAATTCATGGGCAGCCCGGATTTGACCTTCAGCAGCCTGCTACTCTTCACGGGCAGGTGAAACAGTCTCGGGCAACAGACTATTCATCTCAGGCAGCTGACCGTATATCTCGGGAAGCTGCAGATCCAACTCGGGCAACTCAGATTGAGTTCGGGCAGCTTCTGGGCAGCGGCAGATGATTTTCACGCAGTAGGGTAGCAAAGAGAAACTTTGGACAGCAAACCCTAGTTTGCTAATCCTGAGATATTTGTCTTCTTGTGGAAATATTTGGTCAAGATCTGTTAGTGATTGAAATCTATGAAGACTGCTAGGGTTTGACAAATTATTGAAGAATATTCATCTCAGAATTCTGAGATTGCAAACTCAGTCATCTCATTTAAGGGATGAATTACTAATGCTTTTGGGGTTTTTGTCCTTTAAAGGTTTGTTGATTTTTTTAGCAGCATCGAGAGCCCTTCTCTTCAGAGAATGGGACCACCTGGTCCGGGACCACGGTGAAAACTCAACCCAGTGTTGAGTGACCATTTTGTTGAATGGTAGATATCTGGTCTGGGACCATGATATAAACCCAGATCTGACCTGGGTAGACTCAACCTTGTGTTGAGTAGACATCTGGTCCAGGACCACGATGTAGACCAGTCTGGGACTGGTAGACTCAGCTTAGTTCTGAGTAGCCATTCTCTAGGAGAATGAAGACACTGTAAGCCCTAGACTGGGTCCGGGCATGTGTGTGGCACTTTGACACTTGATCTATGGGCTTGGTGTGCTTCTCCAAGGATTAGCTACCCTTGGTTAAGTTACCCTGGTACCAGATCTAGGTGTCACACAGTGTGTGAGATAAAAGCATTAATAACTCTCTTGGTTTATGATGATGTACTTTTGAAATAAAAAATAAAAGTACCCTTTTTGGTAAAAGGTACCACAGGTAATGACCACAAGGGCACTTGGTAAAAGGCCAAAGTCAAAAGTCAAAGAAGAAAAATAAAAGTACCCTTTTTGGTAAAAGGTACCACAGGTAATGACCACAGGGGCACTTGGTAAAAGGCCAAACTCAAAAGTCAAAGAAGAAAAATAAAAGTACCCTTTTTGGTAAAAGGTACCACAGGTAATGACCACCGAGGCACTTGGTAAAAGGCCAAAGTCAAAAGACAAAGAAAAAAATAAATAAAAGTTTTTTTTTTTGGTAAAAGTGAAAGTGAAATTAGGGAAAGAATAAAAATATTATTATTTTTATTTTTCCTAATCTTGTCCACTTAGAGGTGAACAAAGGCTATAAAAGAAGATCAAGCCTTCTCATTTGTTACACACACTTTTGCTCTCAGAGGAGAAGAAGACTGTCTTATGTTCAAACCCTCAGCTAGGGTTTTATCAGCAAAGTCCATCTTCAGCATTTTTGCACAGCTATCTTCAGCATTCCATTTTTTTGGGCAAATTTCAGCAGTCTGAATTTTTTTGGCAGATTTCAGCAGTCTGATATTTTCAGGCAATTTTCAGCAATCTGATATTTTCAGGCAGTTTTCAGCAGACTGAATTTTTTGGGCAGATTTCAGCAGTCTGATATTTTCAGGCAATTTTCAACAGTCTGATATTTTCAGACAATTTTCAGCAGGCTGGTTTTTTTGGGCATTTTCAAACAGTCTGATATTTTCAGGCAATTTTCAGCAGTCTGATATTTTCAGACAGTTTTCAGCAGGCTGATATTTTTGAGCAGTTTTCAGCAGTCTGATATTTTCAGGCAGGAGAGAGAAAATCTCAGTTTTTCTGAGAAAGCCCTAAATTGGTAATTTTCTGTAATTCTGAAAATTGTGGGTAAAATTATCAGTCTAATTTTTACTGATGAATTTTACAGTTACTGTGGTCAAAATCCAGATTTGGATTTGAGGAATTTTTTGAAGAATTTCTTAAGCCATCTCATTTACGAGATGAGCTATTAATGCTTTTGGGGTTTTGTCCTTTGAAGGTTTCCCCAGTAAAAAATATTGTGTCCATGTGTGCCGATGTGATGAATGTGTTTTTTACTGCACTGCTGATCTATTTATGTTTATCTGCAAATTTTTAAAGTTTATGCTAATGCTGAAAATTTAACATGGTATCAGAGCTTAGCATGTGAAAAAACAGTAAAAGGATACTGCTATTGTTTCTCACTAGATCTTGGACTAAGATTTGCAGATCTAACATTTGGATAAGTGACAGAGATGGCTACCGTTGGTTTCAAACCGGAAGAGAAGCTCTCTGGTTTAGCAAACTTCAATTCCTGGAAGGCCAGGTTGACAGCCATTCTTGATGAGAATGATTTGGATGACATTGTTCTTAATGTCACAGAAGAGCCAACTACAAATGCTGGTAGGCTTGCCTACAAGAGAAAGCAAGGTAAGGCTAGAAGAGTTATTTATGATTCTATCAAAGAAGAATTGATGCCTAACATCACATCCTTGAAGACTGTTAAAGAATGCTATGACACATTGGTAAACCTCTATGAAAAGAAGGCTCCCAGTCAAAAGAGAGTCTTAAAGAAGAGGCTACGAACTTTGAAGCTCAACAAAGATTAAAGTGTTGGTTCCTTCTTCACCAAGATCAAACAAGTAAGAGATCAACTCCTTGCTATTGGTGTTACTGTTGATGATGATCTTGTATAAACAGTGGTTGATGGTCTCCCAAGCTCTTGGGAAACCTTCATGGCATCCGTCTGTGGACGAGAAAATCAGCCAACCTTTGAAAGGCTTTGGCATGATTGCATACAAGAAGAAGCAAGGAACACTGACAAGGTAATCAAGCAGGATAACCTTGCACTTGCAGCAAAGACCAAGAAGTTCAAGAAGCCTTTACCTCAGCAGAAGAAGGGTAAGAAACCTCAGGGTAAGTTTTTTGACATGTCCAAGATTGAATGTTATACTTGTCACAAGTTTGGACATTATGCTAGAGACTGCAGGCAAAACAAGAAGAAACCCAAGAGAAGGTTTCAAGCATCTACTGCAGAAGCAAAGGAAGAGGAAGATGAAGAACCAAAGAAGAAGAAGAAAACCAAGGCTAATAAAACGGATGAGCCTAAAAGAGAGTACTATTTGATTTCTGCTCTAATTGGTTCTTTCTCAGCTTGCTCCACTTCTTGGTTGGTGGACAGTGGTGCCTCCAGGCACATGACAGGTAACCATGGTACCCTTACCAGTTACAGAAAGAAGAAGTTCACCATTCAGGTAGAACTTGGAGATGACTCCACTTACAAGATTGAAGGAGTTGGCTCAACTTCACTTCAACTTGACTTAGGTACGGTTCTTCATATTGATGACATTCTTTATGTTCCTGGGTTAAAGAAGAATCTTTTATCTGTTGCTGGTTTAGAAGACAAAGGCCACAGAGTCCTCTTTATGGACAAAAAGGTCTTTTTATGGGCAAAAGACACAGATCTAGACTCAGCAGTTCAGATTGGGGTTCGAAAGGGAGACCTCTACAAGGCCTCCAAAGTTTCCACTCATGCTTTGGTACATCACACAGTTGATCCTTGTGAACTTTGGCATAGAAGATTTGGACACCTTCACTACACAGCTCTCCCAGGATTGCAGAAGATGGTCACAGGTATGCCAGAAGTTTCTCCAAAGCATGAAGGAATTTGCAAAGGATGTGCTCTAGGTAAGAACACTAAGAAATCCCTTCCCAGAAGCAAGAGTAGATCCAAAGGCAATTTGGATTTGATTCATTCTGACATTTGTGGGCCCATGTCTTCACCCTCCTTGAGTGGGTGTTTATATTATGTCTTGTTTATTGATGACTACTCTCGGAATTCTTGGATTTACTTCCTTAAGGCCAAGAGTGAAACCTTTGACAAGTTCAAAGAGTTCAAGACACTGATTGAAAATCAGACTGGCAGGCACATTCGTATCTTGAGATCAGATAACAGAGGTAAGTATGAATCTAATGAGTTTGATGATTTTTGTCGAGAAGCAGGAATCAAGAAAGAGCTGACAGTGCCTTACAACCCCCAGCAGAATGGGGTTGCAGAAAGGAAGAATAGAACGATCTGTGAGGCCGCTAAAGCCATGATCACTGATCTAGATCTTCCTTTGTCTTTATGGGCTGAAGCTACCGGAAATGTAGTGTACATCCAGAACAGAAGCCCTCATGCTATCTTGGGTGAGAAGACTCCAGAAGAAGTCTTCACCAAGAAGAAACCTGCAGTTGATCACATGAGGATATTTGGCACTCCTGTGTATGTTCATGTGCCAAAAGAAAAGAGGGCCAAGCTAGAGCCTTCCGGTAAGAAAGGATTATTTGTTGGGTACAGTGATTGCTCGAAGGCTTATCGAGTATATATACCTGGACAAAGGTACATTGAGGTTAGCAGAGATGTGATCTTCCATGAGGAAGCGGTGTTTCGTAAAACACTAGAGCTTTCACCGGAAGATGCAATTCCTCCACTTGAGTTTCCAGATTCAGAAATTCAGAGGGAGGAAGAGTTTGATGATCAAACTCCAAATGTTCCTGAGAACATTGAAAGTCCACTAGAAGAACTACTTGAAGTTCCTCCTTCCAAAAGGAGACCTGCTTGGTACCGAGAAAAGGTACAAGAAGCCGAGAAGCATAAAGTTCCTCCAGGTACTTTCAGAGAAAGAATAAAACCACAGAAGTACTCCAGTCTTATGAGTCAGCTTATCAGTTCAGAACCTTCATCGTACGAAGAAGCAACAAGTAAACAAGTATGGGTTGATGCCATGATTGAAGAGTATAAGTCAATCATGAAGAATGATGTTTGGAAAGTTGTTCCCAAACCTACAGGAAAGTCAGTAGTGACTTCCAGATGGCTTTATAAGATCAAGCATGCTGCAGATGGCAGTGTGGAGAAATATAAAGCCAGATTCATAGCTCGTGGCTTCACTCAGAAAGAAGGCATTGACTATGACGAGACATTTGCACCTGTTGCCAGGTACACTACCATCAGAACTATCATCTCACTTGCTGCAATATTCGGATGGAAGTTACATCAGATGGATGTAAAGACAGCATTTCTCAATGGTAAGATTGAGGAAGAGGTTTACATTGAACAACCTGAAGGCTTTGTTACTCATGGAAAGAAGACCCATGTATGTAAACTGAAGAAAGCCTTGTATGGACTAAAACAGGGTCCGAGAGTCTGGTATGCCAGGATGGATGGATTTCTCCATAGCTTGGGGTTCTCCAAAAGTACAGCTGATTCTAACTTGTACTTTAAAGTTGTTCATAATCATGTCTTGATACTTGTTCTATATGTAGATGACTTGTTTCTTACAGGTGATGAACAATTGATTGACCAATGTAAGAGGGAACTTACCTCTGAATTCGAGATGAAAGATCTCGGGATGATGCATTACTTCCTTGGCTTAGAAGTCTGGCAAAAGCCAAGTGAGATCTTCCTAACACAAGGAAAGTACGCAATGGATATCTTGCAAAGATTTGGGATGCAGGACTGCAAGTCCATGAGCGTACCAATGACTACCAACTTGACAAAGTTGCGAGACTCCGCCTCTAGTTCACAGAATGTGGACTCTACTCTATATAGACAGCTCATTGGTTCCCTGATGTATCTCGTGCATACGAGACCAGACATCTGCTACACAGTGAATGCACTGAGTCAGTTCATGTCAGATCCAAAGCACATACACTTGGTAGCCGCCAAACATGTACTCAGATATGTGCGAGGGACTATCACTTATGGGCTCAAGTATACTTCCAGCAGTGGAGTATTGTTATCTGGATATTCAGATTCAGATTGGGCTGGCAGTGCAGTCGACCGAAAAAGTACCTCTGGTTATTGCTTCAGTATGGAATCAGCAATGATCTCTTGGTCCAGCAGGAAGCAGGGTTCCATAGCTCAAAGTACAGCTGAGGCAGAGTATATTGCTGCAAGCGATGCCTGCAAGGAAGCAGTTTGGCTCAGAAAGTTGTTATCTGATCTATTCGAGGGAAAGCTTGACTCAACGATCATCCATTGCGATAATCAGAGTTGCATAAAGCTTTCAGAGAATTCAGTGTTTCATGACAGATCGAAACACATTGAAATGAGGTATCATTTCATCAGAGACCTAGTGCAGAGAGGTGCTCTGAAGTTGCAGTACATTCGTACAGATGAACAGATTGCAGATATCTTGACCAAGCCTCTAACAGCATCAAAGTTCGTGTACTTTCGTGACAAGCTTGGTATGGCAGAGAATGCCTCTCTCGCTGAGAGGGAGTGTTGATTTTTTTTAGCAGCATCGAGAGCCCTTCTCTTCGGAGAATAGGACCACCTGGTCCGGGACCACGGTGAAGACTCAACCCAGTGTTGAGTGACCATTCTGTTGAATGGTAGATATCTGGTCTGGGACCATGATATAAACCCAGATCTGCCCTAGGTAGACTCAACCTTGTGTTGAGTAGACATCTGGTCCAGGACCACGATGTAGACCAGTCTGGGACTGGTAGACTTAGCTTAGTTCTGAGTAGCCATTCTCTAGGAGAATGAAGACACTGTAAGCCCTAGACTGGGTCCGGGCATGTGTGTGGCACTTTGACACTTGATCTATGGGCTTGGTGTGCTTCTCCAAGGATTAGCTACCCTTGGTTAAGTTACCCTGGTACCAGATCTAGGTGTCACATAGTGTGTGAGATAAAAGCATTAATAACTCTCTTGGTTTATGATGATGTACTTTTGAAATAAAAAATAAAAATACCCTTTTTGGTAAAAGGTACCACAGGTAATGACCACAGGGGCACTTGGTAAAAGGCCAAAGTCAAAAGTCAAAGAAGAAAAATAAAAGTACCCTTTTTGGTAAAAGGTACCACAGGTAATGACCACAGGGGCACTTGGTAAAAGGCCAAAGTCAAAAGACAAAGAAGAAAAATAAAAGTACCCTTTTTGGTAAAAGGTACCACAGGTAATGACCACAGGGGCACTTGGTAAAAGGCCAAAGTCAAAAGACAAAGAAAAAAATAAATAAAAGTTTTTTTTTTTTTTGGTAAAAGTGAAAGTGAAATTAGGGAAAGAATAAAAATATTATTATTTTTATTTTTCCTAATCTTGTCCACTTAGAGGTGAACAAAGGCTATAAAAGAAGATCAAGCCTTCTCATTTGTTACACACACTTTTGCTCTCACAGGAGAAGAAGACTGTCTTATGTTCAAACCCTCAGCTAGGGTTTTATCAGCAAAGTCCATCTTCAGCATTTTTGCACAGCGATCTTCAGCATTCCATTTTTTTGGGCAGATTTCTGCAAACTGAATTTTTTTGGCAGATTTCAGCAGTCTGATATTTTCAGGCAATTTTCAGCAGTTTGATATTTTCAGACAGTTTTCGGCAGACAATTTTTTGGGCAGATTTCAGCAGTCTGATATTTTCAGGCAATTTTCAGCAGTTTGATATTTTCGGACAGTTTTCAGCAGGCTGATTTTTTTGGGCATTTTCAGACAGTCTGATATTTTCAGGCAGTTTTCAGCAAACTGATATTTTCAGACAGTTTTCAGCAGGCTGACATTTTTGAGCAGTTTTTAGCAGTCTGATATTTTCAGGCAGGAGAGATAAAATCTTAGTTTTTCTGAGAAAGCCCTAAATTGGTAATTTTCTGTAATTCTGAAAATTGTGGGTAAAATTATCAGTCTAATTTTTACTGATGAATTTTCAGTTACTGTGGTCAAAATCCAGATCTGGATTTGAGGAATTTTTTGAAGAATTTCTTAAGCCATCTCATTTACGAGATGAGCTATTAATGCTTTTGGGGTTTTTGTCCTTTGAAGGTTTCCCCAGTAAAAAATATTGTGTCCATGTGTGCCGATGTGATGAATGTGTTTTTTACTGCACTGCTGATCTATTTATGTTTATCTGCAAATTTTTAAAGTTTATGCTAATGCTGAAAATTTAACAAGGTTCACCCGTGAAAAATTCTTGTGTTCATTGTGTTGATGTTTGTTTATCAACTGCACTTGTCTTATTGTTATCTATCTTACAACCTGCAAAAATTAAAGAATATATGCAAATTCTAAAATTCAACACTAAGAAGTATCTCTTGCTCTCTTTCTTGATTGATATTGATAAGATCTATTCATTTAATGGTTTGATGTTGCTTTTGTACTTTGGGCAAGGTAAAATAGGGTCTTTTATCGGCATCTTGTCAACTTAGTTGAGGAGACCTTCCTCTTGAAGGAGCTCTCCACTGTGGGTCTTGAAATTCATCTTTTGCCCTAATTAGGGTTTTTGGCTACTTTGACCTAGTATCAAGTTACTAGGCTCTTGCCTTAATAAATAGAATGATGCACCCTAGCTAAATAAATGGTAGATCTCTGAGGGCGTTTTCATCCTATGGTTGGATTGTGTTTTTTTGGGTGACATGTGATGACTAGGATTTTGTATTGCAGATCTGTTATTGCATGTACAACAAGTATGTCAAGCACTTTTGCCAAGTTTAAAGGATTGAAAAGTGGGTTTCTAGGAATGTTTTGACGCCAGAGGGGGTGGGAGGTTCATTGGAGGTTCATGTTTTACCCGTCCCTCTTACCTACTATATAAGGTATATCTTACATGGTAAGGTTGACAGTGGACATTGTTTTAACCAATATTATAACAGCAATAGCAATTTAAGGATATATTTCTTGGGGTCCATGATAAGCTCTTTAATCCTCCTCTTTTAGTGTTCTTTATATTTCGTTGTTTTGACTCCATAAGGCATTGATCTTCATCAAGAGGTTTTTTGGGAAACGTGTTTGTGTATTGTCTAGGAAATCACAATTATCGTTCACCAAATTTCTAGGGAATCCCCTTTGGTCTTAGGAATTGACCTAAAGTGTTCAAGAAGCTAGAATGTGGTGACAGAGGGCTTTAGATTCTCTCATGCTTGCCACTCATCGCATCAAACCACTATTTCATACCATCCTCAACAACATGATATAGCAAAAAAAATGAACATGACACTCTTGAATATGGTACACTCCATGCTATTTTTCAAGAATGTGAAATTGATGATCTAGGATGATGTAGTTTTATGTCTAGAATGTGAAATTGATGATTTAGGATGATGCAGTTTTGTGTGTAGAATGTGAAATTGATGATTTGGGGTGAGTATGAAATGTGGTATGGCCACATTCCTTCGAAGAAGCATCTCATGCTCTTTGGTTCCACCTGTTATGTCTTAATTCCAAAGGAACAAAGAAACAGGCTCTGTACTCAAACACCACCACTTGAAATGAATAATGATGCATGTTATTGGGGTACTCAAACACCACCACTTGATAATTTTACCCATGTAAAAGGGGGATCCCTATATTGGGTCAATTGACTATGGATATTTCATATAATTGTGAATTGAATTTATCTACCAACCTACCAACCTTGAACCAACTTCCTTTGAAGAAGTTATTGCTCATGATGAGTGGAAACAAGCAATGTAGAATGAATATGGTCTCATCAAGAATGGGACATAGAAGATGGTAGACCCTCCATTTGGAACCAAACCAATTGGTTGCAAGTGGGTCTACAAGAATAAGTACAAATTAGATGGCTCACTTGACAAACACAAGACGAGGCTCGGGGAAGAGGTTTCTGCATAGAAAGAAGTCATTCACTATGAAGAGACTTTCTCCCCCACATCAAAATGGGCCACCATCCACACTCTATTGTTTTTGGTTGCACAAAATTGGTGGAAAGTTCATCAAATAGATGTGAACACAGCTGCTTTCTTGAATGGAGACTTGAAAGAGAATGTCTTCATGTCTCAGCCAAAAGGCTTTGTCATGAAAGAGCAAGAACAAAATATGCAAACTCATCAAGTCATTGTATGGCTTGAAACAAGCACCCTGCGCATGGTACGAAAAGCTAACCAAGCATCTTCTGAAAAATGAATTCAATCACTTTAATCTTGATGGTGCAACACTGTTTGTCAAGAAAATTGGAATTTCTGTTGTATATCTTGTATTGTATGTAGATAATCCATTGATGACAAGGAACAACAAAAACTACATTGTATCCATAAAGAAAGAATTGAAGGAAGGCTTTGAGATGGCAGATTTGGAACATCTTCATTACTACTTGGGAATTGAAGTAACTCAAAATCCAAAGTACATATTCATCTCCCATAAGTAAAATGGAGAATTGTTGAACAAGTTTGGCATGATACATAGTAACACTCTTTACTCCAATGTAACAGAACTTGAAGCTCACATTAAGGGAATTAATTTGAGGATGCAGCCAAGCACAGATAGCTTGTGGGGAGTCTTACCTACCTTACCACCACCAAACCAAATATTTCATTTGTCATTGGGATCCTTTCCAGGTTCATGGTCTACTACAAAAAGAGTTCTAAAGTACTTGAAGGGGACTCAAGTATTCTAAGGTAAATGACTTCAGACTGATTGGATATTCTAATTCAGAATTTAATGGCAACAAAGAGAATAGGGTGTCTACTTCAAACTACACCATAGTCTTGGATCAACAGCTATCTCATCACGCAAATAGTCTATTCGAGCAAATTCCACAACAGAGGCAGAATATGTGGTTGCTACAAAAGCAACAAAGGAAATTATGTGCCTATAAAAATACTTGAAGATTTGCAAGAGCAATAGATGAATTCTGATCTACTAATTGACAATACTTTAGCAATCAAGTTGGCCAAGAATCATAAATTCCATGATTGAACTAAGCACATCAACACAAAATACCATCTAATTTGATAGCATGTAGAGGCCAAGACAATTCATTTGAGACATTGTTCCACAAATGAACAAATTGCAGACATCTTCGCCAAAGCGCTTGGAGGAGAGAAGCTTGAAAAATTCAGAAAAATGAATGGCCTCACGTACACCCCTTCAGATTAAAGTGAGGAATAGACCCCTTTAAAGAAGGATAAAAACTTCTTTAGAAAATACATTTTGTGCATAGACTTCGAATGGTGTCCCTCAAGGCATGGAAAAATTTAATATTTTTGCTTCTTTTGCTCATAGAAATATAGATTTAAAAAATACATTGCAACTTTGACAATAAAAAAAAAAGCAAAGACCACATTAGCACATTACACAACTAATGTAAAAGCCAAAAAATCTCACCCTTGAGGCATTAATGCATAAAAAATGGCTTTATAAAACAAAACTCATATACCTATTTATAGTAACTATAATCACAGAACTCTGAAGCATTGTAATATCAGGTGATCGCAACTGCTCCAACATGTGTCCTAAGTTCTTGTTTGCTTCCTGGCCTAGCAATCCTGGATCCAGAAGAGGATGACCTCCCACCAACCATGATATATTAAAAGTTCTCAACTTGCCTGTTTTAAATGTAAACAACATATATCAATCTGAATATTTATGCCCTCTAATGCAAATAAACCAAAAAGAGATAATATTGTACCATCATTGTTTTGCTGGGGAAGTGGTGGTTGAGATCCATTTGGATCAGGTGTGAAAAGTAAAATTGTTATCTCTACAAATTTTAGTGCTAGCAATTTCACTCCATCTGTTCCAGGCTGCAGGACAATCATGTAAAGCCAGTCAGCAACCATGGATCTTGAATAGAAAAGCTTCAAAGAGAAACTAATGATTCACCTGAAAAGCAAATGGGTAGACTGCATCCTTGAATTTTAACATCCATGACCATAAGTCCTCAAGCCATTTATCCAACTTCCCAGAATGGACAACCTGGATTTCTCGAACATAGAAGTTAAATGTGGATAATATCAATACAAAACTTAAAAGAGAGCATAGAAAATCAAAGGAGGAAATCAATCGAAAAAGTACAATTGCAACTGACAAAAAAGGAACTAGATTTGGATACAATATTACTCACATTAATGGGATTAATACAGGTCCTAAAAATATTAGGCCTGAACATTTCAACAGAAATAGTTTCAAAATTAATACTCAACTCCCAAATTTTAAGTTTCAGTTTGTTCTACAATATCATTTCCATTCTTTTCTGTTTTATAACCCTTCATAACTGCCAAGAAACCGACCAACTAGATTACAAAAGATCGGATTTGTTTGTAATCTAGTTGGTTTGACCTAGTTTGGTGAGTAGCCTTCTGGCTTGTCCTCATGTTTGTGCTTGAATTTTTGCATCTTCATGGCTTACCTAGCATGCAATTTTAAGAGTTATTTTTTAGCTTTCTTGGTTTGGTGCTTTTTCTTTTAAAAAGTTCTTTTGGTTTCCTTTTTGTTAGTTTTTATTTATTCTTTCTTAGGAATGTTGTTTAGGATTTTAGTTGTTTCTTTATTTTCGTTTCTTTTCTCTTTGGTTTGTGATTTCATCAGATTTCTTGGAGCCAACCCACACCTTTCCCAATGTTTTACTTTTCCTTCTCCAGTTGGTATTTATTACTACATTTTTGCAGAGAAATATTTCTCTATGTATACCTTTGAATTTTCAACTGGATATCTCTGTATATCTATCTTTCCTGATGGGCTGCAACTGGTCAATTTGAAACATTAAATTCAGTGTTATCAAAACCAGACCGGTCAGCAAACCGGTGGACACAACGTCACATTTTTTCCTGAACCCACTTTGTATTTGAACACAGAATAATGAGACTTCAACTATTGTTAACAACAGCAAGCACCAAGGGGTGGCAGGTGGAGGGGGGCTCTTACTAGATCCCGGAGGAAAAACAGAAAAAACTTTTGCTTGGGGACTGCGTCACAAGACGAATAATGAAGCCGAGTGGATGGCTCTCTTGCAGGGGTTAGAACTTTTAGACATGACAGCTACTTCCAGGATAGCAGTCTTTGGAGACTCGAGGCAAGTCATATACAAAATGATTAATGGATACTCCTCAGGATCCATTAAGTGCAGAAGGCTATATGACAGAATCACTCCCATCCTCTCGAATAAAATTAAATTTTCCATATTCTCCGAGCAAATAATGCTCCCGCAGACGCTCTGGCTAATTCAGGGGCCTCCCTTCCCCAAGGTCATATTTGCTTCAATGGCCTAGACATAGGCTTCAAACCCATTCCCTAATGTTTCAAATGTTTAACCCCCTCTTAAGAATCCTCCCTATCCTAAGTTTCATCATGTTAAACAGTATGGATTATGGTTTCTTATCCGTTCCTTCCCACGGCGACGTGTGGCCTCCACCCACCTCCACCCCTTCCACGAACACTCCTGCTTTAATGCGCCATCCTCTCAGGATTAATTGCCCGTTCAGAAGGCACGCTTCAAGTCTTCTCCCATTGTGTACCATGTCTTCATCTCGAAGCTTCTGCCCTTCGGCTCCTTTTGACAGCCACAACCTCATTCATTCTCAAGCTGTTTGTTCGGAAGAAGCTCTGCTTGCTGTTATTTCTGGATTTGATGAAGGCTTTGCTCAGGGGATCCCATGGGAGACCTTGCCTCTGATAAGGAGTTTTGTTAAGGAGAGACTTGCGCTTGCTGCGTTCCTGAACTGTCTTTACTCATCCCACAGCGTTGTCGGTCCGTCGTGGCGCTCAGCCTCAGGCCCTGTGACCAGTGAAATTCTCTCCGGACAGCCACATTTCGAAGGTAATACTCTGACTCTTGGTTGCTATTGCTCTGGTTGGAAGGAAGGCACGATAGGAACGCTCTCTTGTTGCAGTAGAAAAGATTGTGACACCTTGCAGCGAGAAATTGTTATTCTCAGTTCTGTTTACAACAATTTGTCCTCCAGAGATAGCAACTTTTGCAGTGTGCAGGCTTTCGATCTCTCAGGTTCTGTCAAGTTTTTGCTTAATAGGTTTTCAAGCTTAAATCTTGCTAGTTACAGTTCCGGTCAAGACCAGGGAATGGACCGCGCAGGAGATAATGCTGGCTATAGGAATCATGGACAGCAAGGAGACAGCCAAAGAGGTAAAAAATCTTGTAGATGTGGTTGGATATACATCTTACGAAATTAGCAATCATGATGCTAGGATAGATGATAATGAAATGAATTTGAAGGAAATCATGGGGAAAGTAGAGCGCATTCAGGAGGATCTTCAGTGCCTGGTGCAAATGAATCAGGGAAATTAAGCTCATGAAAACCTTCCAGGAGCAGTTCACCACATGGAGGAGGAATCTGTCACTCAGCCCATGGGGCATCCAGGCAACCCTTAATGTGTTTGTTAATAGCTTTTTTTTTGCTTACTACTTAACCAGCAGTACATTCGAGTATATACTACTTCTGTAATTAATCGTAATGTAAGAACACTGTGCAGCTTTTTAAGGTCTAACCTCTGACCTAGTTTTGTCTGCTTTTTCTCTGATCAGCAAGAACTCTACAGATGCTGTTTTTTTTTGTAATGAATGGCTGTGCACAGCCTGTTTAATATTACTCCTTTTTTAGTTTCTGTTAAAAAAAACAACAGCAAGCACCAAGAACATAGCATGGAAATATACCTGTAGGGAAGCATGTTCCAAAGCATTACGAAATAAATTTGTCCCACTGGTAATAGACTGGCGGATAACAGCTGGTGTGTCATCTTTTAGGAAAGCCAACAAGACTGGAACCATCTGAGATAAGTGTTCCAAATTCTTCAAACCAATCTCTTCTATCATCCTGCATCAGCATCCAAAATATAAGTATGGCAAGAAGCAAAATATTCCAGACATAAAATAACAATAGAGGTCAGCAGTGAACTGCATCTAACTAACAAGTTCTTTGTCAATGGCTTCTAAAAATAGCCCAATCTGAAGATTAAAAAAAAATGGGCAATAAATGAAAAAATCAAGTACCCTTTATATTCCTAATGTTTACTAGTTGCATTGACTTCTTATAGGAATCCATGGTCAATAATTTCAAATTTTGGGGAGAATCACATCCTGCTATTACAAGTTAAAAGATATAATGCTGCTGGGGAGAATCACATCCTGGTACGACAGATGTTTCAAATTTTCAAAACCTTATAATCTTCTGGGAATTCATCAGGATGAGAGTTTTAAAAAAAAACAAAGACAATCAAAAAAGCCATATGATAGTAGATACAAATATATATATATATACCCTTTTAGAGCTTAAAAATTGTGGTTTGTCCTTTTTTCAAAATTATTTTCAAAGGATCCACATTTGGCCAGCTAGCTGCCAGATTTGGTTGGAATATATCTCCAATCAAAAAAGATATTACAGTTGAATCATGACACCAGCCACAGATTGCTCTTCCCCTTTATCTCCCGCTTCAAACAATGCCCAAGAATGGTTATAACACTGCTAACACAAATGGAGTTCCAAAGGAGGTTTTATAATAACTTTATCAACAAAAACACTACAAGATAATGAACTCAGGCAAGCCTGACACATGTGGCTATCTGCATCACTATATTAATCTTTTGAACCAAATTATAAATCATCTTAATTCCCTTGAAACAAATTTGTCACTCTTTAATAATCAAATTGAAGATCTTCGAAGTCCATACTAACAACATTACCAAAGGCAATTTATCACTGAGATGTGCAAAAATCCAAATACAGAGAACAGGCAGATGCACACCCCTAGTCTAAGAAAAAAACTTTGTTGGATAAAGATCAATAGACTCCAAGAAAATGCTAATATGAATATCACAGAAGCTGTTCCACTTGTGGTGGTAAGGTAATTTTGCTGACAAAGACTAACCGGTAAAACAGTAAAAGAATTTCAGGGAACCATTTGATAGGTAGCACCTTCTGCTGGTGAGATGTAGCTGGTAGCCATAGAAATATAATTTTAAAAAAATGTATTTAAGCCTGGAGGGGTGAGTAAGCAATTGTTGCACTATGATTAAGTATTTGCTGATAAAATAACAGTTCCCATTTATATTGGAATTACAGTAAAAGGAAGATAAAGTCATGAATAAAAGACATTGAAGTGCAAAATTCTCCAATTCATTTCCTGTGTAATGTGGAATGTGTGTATACAACGCTAACTTGCATGTTTCTTATTTTATCTTAGCTCACATTGACCTACTATTGCAGTCATTCAGTGGACATTAATACGATTACCTTATTTTATATTATCTTAAAATAAATAACACTGTATATTACACACAGGAATGTGTAAATCTACAGTGTGCTCACTTCAAAGTTGTGGGAAAACTTACCTAAACCCTAGACTCAGCTAAAACTCATTGGAACTCACCCAGAACTAGCGATTTCTACCCCCGGCAGGCAAATGAATGATCATATAAAATTCATAAAATAAAAGATTTCATTTTCCTTTATATTTCCCATTTTACCATTTTACTTAAATTTGTTTTATCATTAATAGTTCCAGCATGATTGAAAAGGGTTCCAACCTTATCAGACCTCATATGAAGAAAACAGAATTTCACATTCCATCCAGAATTCAGCCAACTTTCAGAATTCCAGCATTTCAATACAGAATTCTGTAATAACCCATTCTTCATTACCTTTGCTCCAAATGCAGCGATGCCATAACTTGGAACAAAGATAGTCCTTGGAAACAAGACACGCCGCCTCCTTAAAAGAGATCACATTTAAGAATGAAACCAACATCTAGGGATATTGACCAACATGTTGCAGTACCGACCTCTGTTTTATGTACCAACAAAATTGATTGCAGAATCAGAGGGTGTTTATTTGAACAGGGGTTGAATTGTTGAACTTAGTATTTTGCAACTGTTGTTTTATACATTTTATTGATGGAAATCGCATTCTTATTTTTTCTGCAAAAAAAGGTATGTATTTGTGCTTGTTTTCTAGTTGCTGAGTTTCCCCAGGTGTAGAACCAAGTCCCCTAGTTTCCTGAGACCCAGGATGGCCAAGTTTTTGCTGAGCCTGAGCCTCACAACCTTGGTATGTATCTCCACAGCATGTATTGTATGCATCCGCCATCCAGGACTGAAATTCCCAGGACTCCAGTAGTTGTTCAAGAGAGCTCATAGGATGCAAGTTCCAACATATTTATCATTGCAGGTTAGCAGTACTAATGAATAATCAATGCAGGTGTGCAAGATGCATCCCAAGGCATTATAGAAACTGTCCCACTCACACAAGACCGGAATGCATCATTATTTCTTACCTTAAAATAAGAGTTTTCTTGTCAAAACAAGTGTCAACCACCCATAGTCCATACCTTGCCAAGGTTCTGTGTAGTGCATCCAATATGTTGCTGGAGAAGTTTAACAAATGATATAATCATCCCTGACTCGGTCACCTTACATTCCACCCCAAAATTAAAGAATTGAGATTGTCAAAATGTTTTATGTGAATTTTCAGGCCTTCCAATCCTTTATGTTTGGCCAGTCACAAGGATACTTACTTTGCTAAAACATTAATAATCAAACAAGTTCACCACACCTTGGAACTGTTTGGAAATATATCCAAATCTATATGCATTCTTCAGATGCTAAGCATTTCATTATTTTGACAGGCAACTCTCAATTTTACTATGAAATAAATCATGTCAGCAAAGAATTTAGTGCATGTCACTGAAGCTTACTAATAAATATGGTTGTCATGTAATTGCTTAAAGTAATGTGCCACATAAAGTGAGGTACCTGAGAGGTTGCTTCCTTAGGGACAAATAACATTTCAAGACTACATCGCAGTGAACTCAAGTAGTACTTCACACATGGCTTCAAACAAACAAACACACAAAAAGTGGTGATAATCCAACCTTCACTCTCTAAATTGAGGTATACAAGTATGTTGTCTATAACTATCTCTATCGTACCAACCAATGACTATTGAAAGGCCTTCAAATATTTGTTGAGTAAAATTAAGGCAGTAATTATCAATTGCTATGTTCAAAATATATTTGTAGTTAGCTCGTTTTCTGCTATTGATAGAGTAGCAAATTAGCAATAGGAGTTGTGTTCACACTCCTGATATGTACTTAAACTTGATATACTTTTTAGTTCCATTGACCTACTTATTATGGTCATCCATTGGACATTAATTATATTATCTTTATTTAATTTTATATTATCACCATGGCCTGAGAGATCAACATGAGCCTCTCACGAATTTTCTATCATCGATTCATCAATTTCTATCCATTCAACATCTCGTTCACAAGCTTGGCACATCTGGCTATAAAACAAGTATCTTGAACCCACTACTCATCCCATAGTTATTAGGTTTGGAAGATTTGTAAGTTCAGGACGGGGAAGGTTCAAACAGGTTTGGGACTTTGAAAAAAGGTTTGAAGGTTCAGATATATAGAATGTTGAGACTGGGGTTTTCCTAGTGGCAGCGCCACCAGCACGAAAAAAATGATGTACCTCAAGGCATAGGGGGTGCTTATCTCCGAAGCTCATCGGCATGATCAAAAGGTTCTTCAGTTCTGTTATGCGAGCAATTAGAACTGTTGTGGAGTTGGTATCGTTAGTTGAAATATAAAGCAGTCTATCAGGCTGGTTATAGAATCTTGGGCACATATATCTCTGCAAAGCATTCGTTAATAATTTTCTGTATTTTCCAATTTCAATTTACGGGTCCTCGTTCGAGAGAGGGTATGCAGATGCAGTACAAGTATCCATTTCTTTTCTGAGCAGTACATCCATATTAAGAAGAGCGTGTAAAAATTCAAATGGCAGAACCCTAGATTTACAGAAAAAAATGTGAAGATTGGTTTCCCGGAAATTGAACTAATTTGAACAGTAGATATCAACGTTAATGTGATGAAAATTAAATTCTCATGATTTCCAAAACCCTAGCTCGCAATTTGCTCAGTTCGATTCAAAGCCTCCAGGTTGTTTATTGAAAAAACATACGACCTTGATTGAAGTTTAAAAAAAAAAAAATGGCACGGCAAACACTAAAGCATTTAAACATACTCAGCAAGGTATTTGCGCACGAGACTGAACGGCGCGGTTTGCAGCTCCGGCAAGTTCGTTATAAACTCCTTTAACATCGAAGGATCCCTGTGAAGTAAAATGTCCTTCAACTGTTTCAGAGAATCAATCCTGAGACCCATTTCCGGGTGATTTTTGGCGGAGCTGAGTAGAGATAGCGCCTGCTCCCTCGTGTTACCGGCCATCATTCCGACCATTTCCATGCCCTGCTCACATTGACCGGCCTTTTTAATTAGGGTTTTAAAATACTATCCCTGCGACCAAATTTGGCGAGCCCAATAAAACCCGTGTTGCAGAGCGCCCATTCACGACGATGTCGTTGAGATTCCGATGAGGGTTTTTAATCCGGAGATATTATTTGAGAAGAATAACAATAACACCGTGTAGACTGAAATAACAAATTCGTGCATCGAGAATCTAGATCGGGAAACTCATATATGGATTTTGCCTAAATCGTTAAATGTGTTTTTTTGTTGATGAGCCGACCAAATTTTGTAGCGTTTGAACTATATGAGGTCTTGGTTCATTAGTGACATTAATAGAGTATTGACATCCTAATAATAATATCTAATAAGATATTGTAAAAGATGAACTTGAGTTTAAGTTTTTGGCCATTGAATGATATTAATGTTAATAAATCAATGCAAATATCATTTTGTTTTTTTAATAAGTTTGTAATTAAGAAAACATGGGTAAAGGAATAATCGCATGGAAGAGGGTTAAGGGTTTATAAAGTATAGATTTTTTAGGTTTTAACATTTAAACTATAAAAAGTTAGCTTATAAAGTGTAATTCTCAATCTAGTTAGTTATTAAGGTGTGCACCTAAATGCAGTTTTAAGTATGGGAGGTGGAGTTTGGTATGTGTGTCAAAAAACTTTAATGGCCATTGTTAATAGACTATTAGTAGACTTGGAGTTAAGTAATATGGTCAGGATGGCATAGTATCAACCAAGTAAAACTAATGGGATTCTATTTTTCATTTTCTACTACTGGTGTGCCATTTTAACGGTATGGTTAGGGTTTTTGGGTGACTATACTAGATTATGGCTAGTGCTTTTTGTCTGGCTTTTTATTTCGTTGATGTCAGGGTCCGTCCTTGGGGTTATCTCATTTATGGGTGGACTAGGGGTTATAGGGTGGTGTGGTATTGTCTCTGGGTGGATGGTTTTTCGGAGTTGTGGATTGTGGTTGGATCCTTTTTTTTTCTGCGTCAAATGCTTTGCCTTTTGTATTCCGAAGGTTGTTTGTGGGTATTTTCAATATGTTGTCTCTGTCGGAGATTTTCATTTGATACACGTGATTGTGACACGAGGACCTAATGACATCTGATATTTCACAGTGTATTGTGGATAAAGGCCCTTCGATGGAACCTTTGAGAACTGCTGCAGTACAATCACTATCACCTGGCGTGGGTCGTATTGGGGGTCAGGGAGATGATTGGTGGGTTGTCAAAAAGAAGCTAGCGGTGACTGTGGGTGAGGATTTTAGGGTTTGGTCCAACCCCTGTGCATAGATTATGTATACCTCGAACAGGCTAGTGATTGGAGGGGGTAACCATGCCACACCTGGTATGCCATTCCCTACTACTCCAAGAACTTGTATTTCGTAATCCCTGGATGTGGATTCCCCTAAGGCAACCTGAGTGCCTCAAGGTGCCATATACCTATGTCCGTTATTAAAGGGGACAAAATGTGTGCACGACACAGATTAAAGACTAACTGAGCACGTAAAGGGAAAGGCTTGTGCATTCTGGGCAAGGACATTACCATTGATAGGGTACAAGGACTGACAACTCAGGATTTGTTAGGGAAGTTCGAGTATACCAAGTTATCCAGAGAGGAGATTATGGAATGGATTTTTAGGGTTTTGAAACCTCTCATTCATCATATACCTCGTGTTATCATGTTAGTAAATGGATGGATATACTTTCATTTTTGCTTGGAGGAAAGCAAACATTTGATTGAATCCAGATATTGGGTTATTGGGGTGGACTCATTGGTTCTTTGTAATTGGCATCCTGCTTTCAACCCATGGAAGGAAAATTTGGCTAGAAGGCATTTATGGGTTTTACTACCAAGGCAGTCGCTTCATTGTTGGACTTTCAAGGCATTTCTAGCGTTGGGTAACTCGATTGGGCGTTTCATCATGGTGGAAGAATCGACGTTGTTGGCAAATGACAAACGAATGGCTCGTATTCTTGTGGATGTGGACATGACTAAAGGGTTGTTGAGAGTATGGAGCTCTGTTGGGACCAAGGATCATTCTTCCATAGACTAGACTATTGGCATGTACCCTTCTAGTGTTTCTTATGCCACAAAACAGGACACCTGAGCCCACATTGTTTGGGCAATGCTGTTGAAGACTATGAAGCTTCCTCTGCTCTTGGGAACCCAACAGATCTAGAGGAGACTATTCCTTTTCCGATTCCTTTTAACAATGATTCAGCATGTACCTTTATGGGTAAGTTCCACTCTTTTCTTCCCATGTTGATAAAATCACTTTCTGTTGAGGATGATTTGGGGAAGATAACTCTCCCTGAGCACACATAGGTGAAGGATGGTTTATCTAAGTCAGTGGCTCAAAAAGGTCACTCACATGGGGGGAAAGCTCTAATTTTGTAGGCAGGGGTTACCATTGGGGATATCCAATGCTCCCCTACTCTAGAACTAGGGTTATAGTCATGTCATGTTTCACCTAGCAGATCATCCGATTTTACGTCGTTGGGAGAAGTGGATAGGTCAAATGGGTCTCTACCCTATTCCTCAAGGGTGAAGGATCAGTTAGGGATGACGATTCGTGAGGGTACCCTAAACATATGTCTCTCATCATCTCCTTTGATCAAGGAATCCCCGTCGGAGTTTAATGAACAACAACCTCCAGGGTCGATGAGTCTTGAACAAACTCTGATCCCGACCTATATTGGTGTACAGGGGAATTTTGACTCTGATGAGTTGGTTATTTCGATGGCTTTGATTCGTTGCAAAAATGTCACTGTCCGAAAGAATAATATCTCTAAAGTAGGTGTGGAGTTGTCTGATGAACGTAGGTGGGTCAACACTAAGATGTACTCTATTGTGTAAGTGGCATCGATCTTATCCTACATCTCTCCTTCATCTGAAAACTTTGGGGCCCTTAGAGCGAATGTGCCCCTATCGGGGGTTCCTCAATGATTCTTTTGTCTTTCAATATATATGGGCTTGGTAGTATGCCCAAAAGGATTGCCTTAAAATGACTCCTTGATAAGGTTGGGCCCGATGTAGTTATACTACAGGAGACCATGACGTCGGGAGTTTGTGCATATGAGCATTCTCTACGAATAAAACCATTGTGGAAATGTTGTGGTTTGGATGCCCAGGGCATGTCTGGTGATTTATTGGTATCCTGCAACCCGGCTAAGGTTGATTTCTCCCCTTTTGCTTCTATGGTAAGACTGAAGATTGAAGGCAAGTTGAGAGGTTTTAATCACTACATTTGTATCATCAATATGTATGCTCCATACAATAAGAAGAAAGAGTATTGGGAAAAGGTGGTTGGGATTGTCTGTCTTTCTGATCAATATCTTATTGTGTCTGAGGACTTAAATTTGATCTTGTCTTCAGATGAGGTTTGGGGCGCAAGGGCAATATACAATCCATTGGTTGGTTACTTCTCTACTATGTTTTAGCAGTGTGATTTAATTGATATTATGCCTATGACCCTTGTACCAACGTGGCATAATGGTAGTTGTGGTCGAGATGGTATTGCTAAACGTCTTGACATATACATGATGACTGAACATATGGTTTTGGAGGGGGAGCAATACAAAACATGGGCTATCTCCGTTGGTATCTTCGACCATAAGGCGATTACACTACAATTGGATTTCGATTCGACTGTTATTGGATATCCATTTAAATTTAATCTAACATGGCTAGGGGAGGTCAATTTTGACTCTCTTGTGAGAGATTGTTGGAAATCGTTATTTGAGCAAATGACATTGCCGCCAATGCAAGGTTTGATAAAAAAATTGCAGTTACTGAAATCTGAAGTGAGAGCCTGGGAAAAAAATCTTAAAGATCTGAATGATATTGAATGTCTTATTGTGGAGTGGATTGTGATGTATATGGGGATTTATTTTTGGAAGACAAGAAGTCAGAGTTGTTGGAACTGGAAGGTAAAAGATCGAAGATCTTGCTACAACACAAATCTACATGGATATTGAAGAGCTAAGCACTATGGGTAAAGGATGGTGACTCATATACATCCTTTTTTCATTGATTTGCTTCCTTCCATAGAAACAACAATTCCATCTTGGAATTTAAGAGCGAGGTGGGTTCAATTTTAACTACTCAAAAATATATTAGAGTGGAAGCAATGGTATATTTTGGAAAGACTTTTAAATAGGCGTCAGGGAACAATCTAGAAGACCAACTGCAGATACTTAAACATTATCTACATTTCTTCTTTGAAGCGGAGGGCAAGGTTGTGGGTAAGAAGGTTGAATTGGATGAGCTACTAGAGGTTCTTAAGCATTTTTTGAAGGATAAGATTCCAGGACCGAATGGTTGGACTGCCGAGTTCTTTTTGCATTACTTTGACATTATGGTAAGTGAATTAGTTGAGGTCATTGACAAGACGAGGAGGACAGAGGAAATTTCGATGAATCTTAATTCCACTTTTTTAACTTTGATCCCCAAATAGGATAGACCCGATATCTTTAGCGATTTCAAGCCTATATCACTCTGCAACCATGTATACAAATCTATCATGAAGATTATCTCGAATATAATGAAGCCTATTCTTGAAGGAAGCATGTCTCCTAAGAAAATCGATTTCTTAGCTAATAGACAAATTCTTGATGTGGTGGGGATTGCACAAGAGTGTCTCCACTGTGTAAAATTGAAGCACGTTCAGGCCTTCATCCTAAAGATGGATCTTGTAAAAGCATATGATCAGGTGGATTGGTCCTTTATTAGATTCATGTTGTTCCAAATATGAATACCTACACAAGTTACAAATTGGATCATGTCCTACATCTCTTCGGCTTCCTTTTCCATATTAATTAATGACACACCTAATCCCTTCTTCGATTGCCCCCGGGGTCTGCGGCAGAGATGCCCATTGTCCCCTTTGTTGTTCATTATGGTTATTGAAGGCATTAGTAGATTAATCAACCAAGAGAAGAACGAGAAGAAGATCAACGATATTCCTATTACACAATCCTTCTCTATTTCACCCTTACTTTTTGTTGACGATGTTCTCGTGTTTGGTAGGGGGTTGCTTTTTTAATGGAAGTTATACAAAGACATCATTCATTGCTTTTGTAGAGCAACTGGTATGACTGTCAGTGCAAAAAAGTCTTTGTTTTTATCCCCTAATATTGATGCAACTATGTGTGAGGAGATTAGAAATATATTTCCATACAAAATGGAATACATTAACAAGGGCTTCAAATATTTGGGTTTTCACTTAAAGTCAAATCGGTATAAAGTGGAGTATTGGCACTGTATTGTGCATAAGTTTGATAGAAGGATAAAGAAATGGACTGACCTACTGGTGGCTTTCACTTAGATGTAGGCTTGTGGTGATTAACTCGGTGTTGCAAATCCTCCCAGTTTATTGGCTCTCCTTATCTACGATACCGTCGTCCATTATGGACTATATCAAGAAGAAGGTTTTTTAGTTCCTTTGGAGAGGGGGGCGTGAAGAGATAAGATTTCATCTCTTGTCGAGGGAGCCTTTGTCACTTTTGAAGCAATTAGGTGGTTGGGGCATCAAACGATTGGATTGGTTCAATGAATCCTTAAGGGCTAAAACTTTATGGTGCGGTCTTTTTGATGCGGGGCTATGGAGTGAAACAATAAAAACTAAATACGTGGGAGGAACTCCTATAAATTTGTGGCTCAGGAATAGAGATTTCAAGACATCTTGGGCATCTTGTATGTGGAAAGAACTCCTTAAATATTTTACAACCCTAGGTAGTTGATTGGGTTGGCAGGTAGGGGATGGAATTTAAGTATTTTTAGGGATTGATCCAATTGTGGGATGTAGGGAGGGTTACAAGGTGTCTCCCTCTTTTATTACCAAACTGCACTCAATGAATTTTTTTGTTCTGGCATAAGGAGAGAAGGCTAATGTTGAGATTCTGGATGGTTCATACTGGAAGCTTGTTGAAGACTTGGGATTGTTAGGGGTTGAATGGAAGGGATGGAACAATTTTGTTGACACAATAAGGTGTGTTGGGATTATTTTGTCTCAGCAGGTAGATCGCTTGGTATGGAATTAGAAGGAAGCAAATGCAACTATTTCGTCTAAGTTTGCATATCAATCTATTGTTTATACAATGGGTCACACATCCATTTGTAGGTGGGTTATTATCCTTTGGAATCTCAATGTCCCTATAAAGATCCAGTGTTTTGTTTGGTTGTGTGCTCAGGACAAAATATTAACTTGGGAAAATATGCGCAAATGAGGTTTTGAAGGCTCGAACAAATGTGTACTCTGTCGGGATGATAGCGAGAATGTTAGCCATCATTTTGAGACAAGTTGATTCTCCAAGGAAGTTTGGAGGTCATTGAAAGTTATTACTAATCTTGATGCAGATTGGGAAGGGGCTAATTGCAAGGAGTGTGTAGTGAATTGGATTGAGGTTAATTATGTAAGCACCCACTCTCATTCTTCACTGTGTGGGATCTCTAGAGATGTAGAAACCATGGTCTCTTTAATAAATATGATCCTTCCATTGCACTGGTCATGTTTAGTGTTCTATGTATGCTTCAGGATTATATTTCTCCAAAAGATACATGGAGGCCGACAATTATTCAATTTCCTGTGGTTATTGATAATATGATCGATGGGTTTTTCGATGGTGCAACGAAAGATGGGAATTGTGGCGTTGGGATGATCTTGTAATGTAAAAAAGATCATCATATTTGTCTGCAAATGGGAGTGGGATATGGGACGAAATCTAAGGAAGAATTAGTAGCACTCTAGGGATAACTTCATTTTGCCAAACTCAGGGGTGTCCTTAGTATGAAAGTGTTTGGTGACTCCAAGAACATGATTGAATGGGCACAAGGGAAGATGGAACTATAGGCTCTTCATCTAGAACATTGTTGAAATAGGATTCGCCCGCTGATTGTTGGTTTCACTTCCATCACTTTTGAGCACATTTTCCGTGAAGTTAACTCTTATGGGGATTTGTTATCTAAGATGTCCATTGGACCTATTAATGGTCGTATATATTACAAGTTATACCCAGAACAACGCATGGTAGATTCATGAAACTACCTTTTGTTCCAAGACTCACATGTATTGGCAGATGCTTTTACTATTTTTGTTTTATGAAGGGTGGTTTGTTTGTATGACAGACTTATTGTCTCATGATTTAATTGTTATGATGCACTCCTTGAAAGTCGATTGTTTGTAGCTCGGATAAAATCATGTCGGAGGATTGTGGACTGGCTTGATGCACTTTGTATGGTAACTTTTGTAGTCCTTATTCTTGTATGAACTCCTATGTAACTTTGTTTCATTCTATCAAATAACAGGTTACAACTGTTTTGTTCTGAAGAAAAAAAAAGAAAAAAAAGAAAAAAAAAAGGAATCCATTTCCAATCATCGTCTCTTAGATATGGTAATGTGATTTCATTATATGTAAAGGTTATGAGACATATTACATGTATACCAACCTACCTTATTTATATCCATGAAAAGTTATCCCAAGCATGTACTTCTTAATTGAATTTCGACTTAATCCACATTTAGTTACTCTTTTACCTACAAATGTAATGCATGTGACCTATACATTTGAACTTGCCCTTAGTCAAGATGGCCACCATCAATCTCAAGGCCGGGACCTTACCTTAATTGGAAGCTTATATCAACCCTTTTAATGAAGGGTTGATCATAGATTAAGGATCGAAACCAATCAGGGGATGCTCAATTCATAATGTAGTTTCCTCATCTTCAATTTGTCACTACATAAGATGAACAAGTTGATCATAAAAAACACCTAACTTCTCTAGTACCCACCTCCTTAAAAAGCATATATTGAATGTGTTTTACTTGCTTAGGGTACATTCTCCCAAAAACACAAACTCCTCAAACCTATCACCGAAGCCAAATGGAGTATGTGTAATGTAGTGAAATCCCAACACTTCGGGTGCGTTTCTTGAAGTAACTTCTAAATATATGAAGGATTCATATACATTTAGAAGATCATTTTGCTTGTGATAAAAAGGTAGCAAGAAAATATGTTGCTTGTAATCAATTTGGAATTTGAGAAAAAACTAACACTTGTGAAGCACAACTTTTCTAATAAACTACTATATGAAAGGAGAGGTTCAATTAACCTAGTGGGGTAGTGATTGAGTACTCTAAGATTCTTGTATGAGTTCTCAAGGTCAATCCTCTATGTTAGTTGCCTCTATTGTGTGCTTCGCTCGATATCCCTACCAAGTCGAGTACAAATATATGGGTACCATCCACAAAATCCATGAAAGTTTCCAGGGGTTTCCCCATGAATGTTCCCTTAGAAGAAAAACAAAGTTGGGTTTAATCTTGTCAAGTCTATAACATAACTTTTAGGAGCTAAACATACAACATAGATCCATAAGTTAGCATTGAGGTGTAAGCCAATGCATTGATGTGATAACATTATCCCTTACATTTTTTACCAACATCACTTAGACATGTGTTTGTTTTGTGGTTCCACATTAGTTTTACGGACTCTTTGTATTAAAAAACTACAGATGAAAATAAAAAAGAGGGAGAAAAATAAGGGTATGAACAACTGTAATATTCTTGCATTGGGAATAATTGTGAAACAAAGGTAGTTTTTGAAGTATTACAGATAATCAAAACTTCACCCATCTAAATCAACGACTTTCATTCTCATTCTAGTACTAACCTTACTAAAATATTCTTTGAATCCCTTCATGATTGTTGTCTTTGTGATGCTTTCTTAATTATAAGTTTACAAAAAATCGAAGTGGCATATCCCATATTAAAGACTTAATTTCATATAAATGTGATTATAGGAAGAAAAAAAATTATAAACATCATCATAATTTCTATAATTTATAACATCCATTACATCACTATATGAATTACAATTTCACAATCTATAAAAACCCCCCATAGAAAATTTGGAAAACTTTTAGTTGGCATGCATCTTCATCGAAAAGGTTGTCTCCTTACGTCAAGGACTCAAATGTGATGAGCACTTGATGCAACAACACTCTCAATTGCATGTGTATCTTTTGAATGGGGATTATACTAGCAATTGCGCCAAGAAGGTGCAATAATACGCCGATAGATGGTTCTTGGAGTGTAAAAAATGCTAAAGAAGGGAACTACAACTGAGTTGGTGTTTTTTGGGGGGGAAGCAAAAAGAAAAAGCAATAGAATAAAATTTGTCCATGGTGTAGACTTGGCTCAAGTTTTGCAGGAAAGGGAAATGAAGGGCCAACTGTAAAATCCCTATTAGTATAACACAAATAGGCAAGTGAATACTTACATCACAAATAAGCAGGCATTTTCAGATGGAGTCCATTACTGGAAATTAGGATATGCTAGTGTTTTTGTTTTGAATTCATATTATTCAAATCAATTACATATAAAGTGTGAATACATGTAGATATGCATATGTTTTTGTGAAGTATATACATTTCATTATAAGAAAATATGTGATGTTAAAAGAACAAAAGCAGAAAACAAATACAACGGGAAAAATTCCTTGTAGCCATTGATAATAGTATATTAAGTTGTATTTCAACATAAAGAAATATTCAATCAATTTAGAAGGTAATAAACCATTCAACATCTATTGGTTTATCATCTCTATTGTATGCTTGGAAAAGTGAGTTATATAATGCAATAAGGTTAGTGAGATTTATGTGTATATATCTGGAGATTAGGAAATATTTCCATTGTCTTATGCTTACATTCTAATTAATAGTGTTGTGTAAACATATATTTGAAAGTATCTTTTTACCTTTACTTGTATTTTCTTTAGGTTTTGAGAGTAAGACAACATTTTTTTTGGGGTGGCTAAGGTTCCTTCCCTAGCCTCCCTCCCCCTTTTCCTCTATCTCCAAGGTGACTGGTAGTCAGTGGATCATCGACGAAATTGTGGTGGTTGATCTTCCAGTGGCAAGAGATGGTTACAAGCGATGTGCTGATGTCCTGTGTCTAAGGTTTTGCATGGGCTTGGCGGTAGTGGTGACACGTATTGAGGTGAGAGGTTGGCTCAGCAGTGGACTCTTTAGGAACAAAGGTCTATGCAGTGGTGGCAGTGCCTAGAACTCGCGGTTGGTGGCTCAGGTGACTTCCATGGTAGTGAAGGGTGTTGGTATATCATGTCGTTGCTCTATTCCAACAGGAGGTGGTTTACAATGTTGTAGCTCCATTTGTGTGGTGTTGTGGCTATGACATGTTTTGATGGGAGGCGAATATGCCCTTCATGTCTTTCCCCTTCTTTTATGATTGATTTTCCTGGATAGGGATGCTACAACAACTGATGGCAACATTCTGTGCTTAATGTTTGGATATAGGTGAGTGGAACTCATATTCACTGATTGCTTGATACAAATGGCTTATACCTATGGACTCCTTCTGTTTTTTGGCTCTGAATGAGAAATTTTTATTGTAAGGATACTTTATGCATAGTTTGGGTGCCTTGTAATAGGGGTTTTTGGTTCTCACATGCTCTTTGAGTAGAGTTATTTTTTGCTTTTGCACTGGCTAACCTTCGGGTGATTTTTTGTAAGTCCGAAAGGTCAATGAATAATGTGTTTTGTTTTCATTAGTAGAATGTGATTTATTTTCCGTGGAAAAAAACCTTTAGTTGTAATTTTATTGTGCACTTCATTAACTATTTACTTTGCACATAATTTTAATATACATTTTCTTTAAAACTATTAGCTTTCACTTTGCAAATTTATATAGAATATTATTGTTTGTATATTTAAAGAAAAATATTGTTTACCCACCTTCCCATGTGTATGTGAAGACGATAACCATCCTATTACTCACCCCATGGGTAATAATATTTATACATGTGCTTTCCTTGAGTCACAATAGTTATCCACATGAAATCTAAGACAAAGACATCATGTTGGATCATATGCACGAGTTGTGGTTGTGCATCTATGTCCCTCCTTAATTGATGTCACCTCCCTCCATGGATCTAAAGGCTTGCTCTTAAACAATATTTCTTACAGGCCAATAATGTCTTAACATTACATTATAACATTACAATCATTATTATGTCTAAATACTAACATAGCATGACTCTAACAACTAATATTAGAGCATTAACTTCTAGACCTCAATGTGTAGGAGTTATCATGAACTCTCTAAAATGATATTTCCATTGGTACACCCAAAAAGGTGAAATGGTATGCCGAAGGGAAAAAAATAAAGAAAAATAAATAGATTTGATGAAATTAAATGGAATCCTGATAAATTAGCAAATGATCTCAATCACCTACTTTAATTCAAGTAAGTGTAACTCATCATCCGCTCTAAGTTTTTTAAGTTGTAATGTTATATCTTATTAAAATTACAATAAATCACAAAAAAAAATTAAAGCAATGTTGAGAGGATTTCATAATTTATTTAAGTTATCTATTTTTTATTTTATGAACAGTGCATGAAGGTAATTTTAAATGCAATGCAAGTTTTGAGGTGTTTTTACAATTGCAAGATGAAATGTTTTGTTTTGAAAAAAGTTAGTAAAGTAAATTATTTTACAATAACTTGACATTGAGTATTGATGTCATTTTTAAAATTTATGTTGTTCTAAGTGAACGTTGCAACTTATAATTTTATTAAAAATATAATTTCTTACAAAATATACTAAAGGAAGTTAAAACGATAAATATTGTAGCTCACATTCTTTTTTATGCAAACTTTGTGACATAGAAAACAATTAAAGCAATAAATATTCTAGCTCTAAATGTTTCAACAAAAAATTAAGTAATATTTGCAAGCTTTCATAAATTTTAAAAATAATCTATTGCTTTTTTTATTAGGTAACAATACATATGAACAATATATGAGTTTAGTTTTCAAGACATTCCAAATTTTGGTTTTTTCACAATTTTTTCACACTCTTCATATTATGCTACATAGATTCAAAGACATTTTATTAGACAACAATTGCAAGAGTGAAGACAATTTGAGTACACATTTGTAGTGGTTTGCAAATTTTATAAATTGATAAAACTTTATTCCTTTAGAAATTGAGATCCTTTTTAGAACATATGTGTGTTATTGCTTGTGCATATCCATGGTCTCCCCTTTGTCACTTTATCACCCATCAATTTTGTGAAGGATCATATCTTATATAAACTTTTGTATCTAAACTTAACTAAATAACACACTAATGAAATATGAAACAAATGACTGTCCTAAGAGGATGAGGAAAAAAAAGTAGAGGGTTTTATAAATGTGAAATTAAGAATTTTTAATCAATTTGATAGTTGTAAAGACTTCCAATAAACATTTTTTCTTATAGTAAATTAAAGTGAATCAAACCATTATAGAACAAAGTTTATATTTAAATATTAAAATAATAATAATAATATTCTATTTTTAAGGTCACAAACTAAACCTAGACATATGTCTTAGCACATCTTGATTTGAACTTGGAATTAGGTCATTTAATATTTTTTCAAATCTAGAACATTCATTGATAAAATTACATTTTTGACTAAATAAATAATTTTAGATCCCTAGCATTGTACAATATCAGTAACTAATCTTTGTAGTATTGTCCACTTCCAACAATCTTTCTAGATTTTTATAAATAAAAAAATCCAAAATATCTCTCTCTCTCTCTCTCTCTCTCTCTCTCTCTCTCTCTCTCTCTCTCTATATATATATATATATATATATGTATTCTTTGAACTTTTTTATAAAATTTATAATAAATTTAATCATCTAAAATTTCTATATTTAAAAATTAATATTTCTTTGGATATGTAAGGACAAAGGATCTAAGTTGGTGAAGCAAGTGATACCACTCACAGGGATCTCGAATTGGTAACGGTGTTTTGGGCAATCTTACTAGACGAAGGAAGGTTGAGCGCCCATGGAGGGCAAAGAGAAGGGTGGGGTATCCTCTCCACCCAGGGAGCTTTATGATGAGGTACATATCAAAAGTATTATGGTCTCGCTACATGAAAAGGGAGGAGAGGAGTCGGTAGAGACACAGGATGAGCAACTAGGGAATAGATTAGGGAAATGTATTCCCAGGGCGAGCCAGGTACCCGGTTTGTAGATCTGATCGTCGAGTATTAGGGATCAAAACCAGTACATGAAGGACCATGCACTGATTGAGAAATTTGTCGAAATGTTTCCCTCATAAAAATCCCTAATCTGGTGGATAAATTCCACTTGGAAACCTAGAGGACAGTATGATCTGCAACTAGGATTGAAAGGGTTTTTTACAATAAGCTTCATTAGTTTAGAAGATCGAAATAGGGTTTTGGATGGAGGACCATATTTCTTCCACTCAGTTGGCCTCTTCCTTCGACCTTGGAAAGAACATTTCAATCCACAGAGGCAAGACACGAGGACGACGCCAATATGGATAAGGCTGTATTCTCTTCTAGGGAAATGTTGGGATTTGGAGATCTTGGAGGATATCGACAACACCCTAGGCACGTTCATCAAAATATTAGAATAGGCGAAGGCTAAGAGGTACATGGCCTATGCATGGATTTGTGTGTATATGAACCGTACAAAAGCCTTGCCATAAGCTATAGATTTGTCATGAGAAGATGAAGGATGGAGGAAAACCCTAGATTATGATCAAGTTCCATTTCGATGTAGGAGATGTCATGATTATGATCACCTCTACAGGGATTTCCCCCATAATTCCCCACCGTCCCAGCCGAAGCAAAGGAGAGATGTGGATGAACAGGGTTTCTCTCGAGTGCAGCAAAAGAAAAGAGGAGTGCAGCAATAGGAAGTTGCGGAACCCTCCAAATGACACAACACGACCAATAAGTTTACGATATTAAAAGAACATGGGGAGGAAGAGAAAAAACGAGAGCTTCCAGAGGCTCAATAGGAAAACCTTAACTCAAAAGAGGAGGAATCAAGATAGGGCGAAGAAGCTCAAGCAGAGAGTAGGACACATGAGATAGGCACAGAAGAAGATGTCGAAGAAATTAACCTAGGTGAGTTGGATCTAGAAGGGATCGAACATGATTTTAACGGTCAAGGTAAGGGCTACATCCCTCAGGAACAAGTTTCTTTACTACAAAATGCAAAAATAAAAGTTAAGGCGTAGAAGCCCTTAGGAATTATGGTAGGATCTTTGAAGGAAAACAAACAAAAATGGGGTGAGCTGGGAAAGAAATATGGATGTAAATCCAATCGAGTTCGTATAACAAGAGTAGGAGTTAAACTAGTAGAATTCGACTAGTACACTACTATCATGGCAACCCTGGGCTTTGATCTGTATTTCATCTTGTTTCCAATGAAGATCATAACATGGAATATTCATGGGCTTAATAGCCCCCATAAGACAGGAATTTTGAAGAGATAGATTCACAAGGAGAAACCAGTGGTGATGCTTCTTTAAGAGACCAAATGCTCTGAACATCGCTTGTTAGAGTTAGGGAGAAAGGCTTGGAGGAATAGTGAAGGTATAGTGATATATGAGGTTGGATCTAAGGGGGAGGGGGGGCGGCTTAGGGATTTTTTGGGACCCTACTCATATTTCCCTTAAAGGATTATTGGCTTCCCACCATTCTCTTTTAGTCGATTTTCATTTAGTTGGCTCATCGATCTTAGGTGTTCTGACTAATGTGTATGGCCCTCACACCTCGAATCTAAAAGAGGGTTTCATTGATTCCTCCATAAAACCTACCATCGGGTGATAGGAAGACATTGGATCTTAGGAGGGGATTTCAACTTAATCACCTCTATGGAGGAAAAGAAAGGCGACATGAGAAGGTTGGAAGGGGAGTGTGTTCTCTTCTGGGATTCCATCGAAGAAATGGGGTTGGTAGATATCTCCACAGGGGAAAACATTATACTTGGAACAATAGAAGGAGATGAAAGTGACATATTGCCTCTCGCTTGGACAAGTTCCTAATTTCTAAATCCATTATGGACCTCAAAAGTGAATTATCATCCCTGGTACTCATTGCGACAGGGTCTGACCATTGGACGGTATGTCTATGGTGGAGTGACCTTGGATCCCATTTCAAAAAACCCTTCAGGTTTGAACAGTTATGGTCGATTCACCCGGAGTTCAAGGACAAAGTTTTCCAGTGGTGGGAAGAGGCAGGAGGGGTTGAAGGGAAAAGCATGTACAAGTTCCAAAACAAGCTTAAATCTATCAAAGGTAAGATTAAAAAATGGAAAAATGAAGAATTTGGAAACATATTCAAAGAAAAGGCCCTCTTGGAAGGGAATTTGGAGCGCCTACAAAAACAAGGGATGATAAAAGGCTTATTTCCTGAACTCCATGAGGAGGACAGGGAAAGATACGAGGAGCTTATATCATGGCTCAACCGGAGGATAGGGAAAGATACGAGGAGCTTATATCATGGCTCAACCGGAGGACAGGGAAAGATACGAGGAGCTTCTATGTGTTATAAACAGATGTTGTTCTTACTTTATTTGTCTTATTTTCAAACATATATTTACTATGACTTTACATTTTAAGTTGGTTTTGAGAATTTTTGGCAATCAGTACTTTTTGTTTGATTTAATGCTTTTAATGGTTTGATTATTTCATTATTTTAGTTTTAAGGTTTGTTCATTGGGATTATTAGTTAATATATATATATCTTTAAGCTTTCAAAAACTTATAATAAAGTTTATTTCAAAATTTTAGCTTATGCCTAACCATTGTTTTTAAGCCTTGGTTAAAAAATATTCAAAAAAGGATTCATCTAGCAGCTCTGTTTTTCTGTTTTTGTCATTATCATTGGGAGTAGATTATGAGGTGATGGAAACAAATTCTAGAAAACCAAAAGAGTTTTTGTCCACAATAGACTCATTCAAAAAAACCTCTCTCGGTTTTGCAACAACTATTATCATTTGAGAGATTCGAATTCATCTTTGTGGCCTATTTTCCAGGGTTTGAAAATTTTAATAATTTACTGTTTTAGTCACAAATTTCCAACACAGATTTCGATCAATTTAAGAGGAAATTTTAAAAAACAAGAGAGGTTTTTGTTTTTCATGGACTCATTTAAAAAAACCTCTCTCATTTTTTGCACAGGTGTCTTGGACCAAAAGATATGGAGGCGTCTGTGAGACCCAAATTTTCAGAAATTCGCCAAATTTCCCCAAATCCAATTTGTTATTTTTGGGTTAATTGTCTTTAAAGATTTGGAGTTAGCATGTATCTAATTGATTTAACTGTTTCAAATTTCGACCTAGAAGGTAGTTATGGAACTACTTTACCTTTGTGATGATAAAATGAAGACAAACATACAGTTTGGGGGTTCGATTTTTCACTCAAGGAGAGGTTTTTTGTGTTGTGATATCTCAAGCTAACACTTATAACTTTTATGTAAGTGGATGACTGTTTTTTGATTATATATAAACTGATAAGCGTTTTTACCTATCATGTTGTTTCATTTATGATCAGGTTGATTGCTCAGTCTACAATTTCATTTATTGTTTAAAGGTTTTATTCATGTAAATGCTTGTAGCCTGTGGGTGAAATTAGTGTTTCATGTGTAATGTTTATGGCTTATTGGGATGTATTTGATCCCCATTTTATCTACTTGTGCATGATTTAGTTCCGTATTGGCTTGTTGTTGTTATTTCTCCTTACTGATGAAGTTTTAAACCAAAACTATAAGCCAAAACCCTAAAAACCAATTTTAATATATTTATGTTTGAGATTGTGTTAGCTTGTTCTTGTGGTAGTCTAGGAACAATTTATAGCACAAACATTTTGGCGTCATTGCCGGGGATGAAATTGAAGGTATATCTTCCCTAGGTTTTCATCATTCAATTGATTTTGAAGGGTGAGAAAAATTAGCAAATCTTTTAGACTACTATTTCACCAAGCAGTGTCGACAGTGGCTACCAAAAGGATTGGAACCAGGAGAAAACCTACTTCACCTTTGCATCCAGGTATTCCTGATCCAGAACATATTTTGAAGGAAGCTAGGAAAATTTAGAGATCACAGTCTTCTCTTGCTTTATATACTTCTAAGTTTTTTGACCTAGTATCACCTTTCTCACATTCAGAAAAGAAAAAAGAAAATCTGCCATGGTCAATACCTACTTTACCAGTTAGCAGGTTCCAGGTTTTTACTAACCCATAGTCCTTTAAAAAAGCAAAAACTCAGTTTCCTGGAAAGATCCCTTTTGTTTCAATTCAAAACCAACAAAATCTTTTTTCAGCTAAGTTCTAGCCTAGTAAACAAACTTTTTCCTTCACCAAACCCTAGTAGTTTCACAATGGAAGGACAACAGCCTTTGGATATGATGGATAGAATGGTGGCTGCTAGGTATGCACCGTTAGTCCTTCCTCAGCCATTGAATGCCCTTCCAAGAGGGGATTATCAGAAATATTTGCCAAGGTTCAATGGGCAGGGAGAAACAACTGTTAAAGAGAATTGGGATGCCTTTCTTAGTTATGTAGACAACCAAAACATTGAAGCAAAAGATGTATGGATGAGGGTGTTTGTGCAGAGTCTGGATGGGGAAGTTAGGAAGTGGTTCAGGGAATTACCAGCAAATTCAATCACCTTGATAGAAGAGCTACAGGATGCATTTATGAGGCAATGGGGTGACACAAAAGACCACACTTACTATATTACTGAATTTGGAGCCTTAAGGAGGAAGAAGGATGAAACCATATCATATTTTTCTAAAAGATTTAACAAGATGTATGGTAGGATTCCAACAGAAATTGAACCCTCTGAAACTTCATCAAATCTTACCTATGCCAATGATTTTGATCATGAATTCTCTTTACACCTAAGAGAGAGGAGACCAGTTACCTTATTGAACATGCAAGAAGCTGCTTTAGAGGTAGAATCCAATATCCTAGCTTCAAACAGACTTAAAGTGAATTTAGATTAGCAAACATATGATAGAAAGGGTAAGAAAGAAGTGATTCCAACATCCTCCACATCATAGTCAGCTGATAGTTAAATTGATGACATGACTAAGTTAGCCAAAATCTTAACAACAAAACTTAATAAATTGGAAATGGAAAAGAATTTAAACAGACCTGCACAAGAGGGAGAAAAAAACCCTAAAAAACCAATTTTATTCTATTTCTTTTGAGATTGTGTTAGCTTGTTCTTGTGGTATCCTATGAACAATTTCTAGCACAAACATCTTTGGCACCGTTGCGGGGGGCGAAGCTGAAGTATATCTTCCCTGGGATATCATTATTCATCTGATTTTGAGAGGTGGACAAAGTCAGAAAATCTTTTAGACTACAATTTTTTCACCAGCAACTCCACGAAAGAAAGATTTGTTGGCCACTCCACCGATTCAAGATGTCAATGACCATGGAAGACATTGTGGCTGCGAGGTATGCTTTCTGTGATTTCTCAAATATTGATGGTTCTCCAAATCCAGTGCTTTCTATAACTGAGTGGGGTGACTATCTTCCTAGATTCAGAGGAAACAAGTATGAGCATCCTCATGAGCACTTATTAAATTTTCATAAATGCATGCTTGAACATGATTTTGTTCACGAGGATGTCTTAATCAAGATGTTCAGATTTTCTTTAGAAGAACATGCTCATGAATGGTGTCAATCTCTTCCCGCTGCTAGCATTCATTCTTTGAAGGAGTTTTATACTGTTTTTCATCATCATTATTAAAAAAATATATCTGGCAGATCTTCTATTTGAAAATTGTTGTGAGCAATATGAATTGCATGATGAGATTGAAGATATAGATAGAGAAGAATTGGTCTCTCACAATCTTCATCAGTTCTCTAATGATCTTCAAGATGATAGGTTTTCCCATAAATATGAACTAGAAGTGAATAATGAAGAAGCTGAAGGTTCTTTTATTATCATTCATTCTGATTATTATAAACCTGAAGATTTGGTTTCTTTAGATACGAAACACAATGATCAATTGTATTTTGGTCAAATGCCAATGGAAATCAGTAAGGGCAATCCTCAACTTTCAGATTCGCAAACAAAAGGAAATTGCGTCAACCATGAAGAACTGGATTTGCAGAGATCATCTATTTCTAAGGAGGAACAACAAGAGTACTTTCTTTCTCTTTATGTACCTGTTACTTCAAATCTAGATAAAAAAGATGATAATGACAAGGAAGACCATGCTAATGTTTTTTCAAATCATCCTTTCTATGATGAATGTGAATCTGACCCAGGCATTAAGGGAAGTGATCAACACTCTTCAAAAATCAGTAAGCTTGAGTTAGTGGAAGATATAAACCAATCTAACCTCAACAGAGTGGAAGATTTTATATATTGTTCTCTTATTGCATTATCTCATGGAGTATTGAGAATTGAGGACACCAATTTGCAGTCCTTTCTTTTTGAACAACATGAAGGGCATGAGTTTCATGATCCCGTGGCTTCTTGGATGGAGTTGTATTTTTCAAAGGTTTCTAATGCCCCAGCTTTTGGCATACTTCCTATTTCCAGTAAGTATCAGCTGTCTACAGACTCTTTATTGCATTTATCACATCTTTTGTGGGTCTTCTCAAACAATAACATGCATGGAATTATGATTCTCAGTAAAATGGTTTCTTGGCTTCACTGGAAGTATGATTACACTTGATTGGGTTGTTTCCTCCGATTAGAAGTAGGAGTAAATAGTAGAATAAGCTCGTTATACGAGCATGTAGATTCTTTTCAGTATGTTGGTTTGTAGCAGTATTTTGTCATTTCAGAGGTATGTGTTCAGAGTTTGAGAAAGTTGCAGAGATTGAATAAAGAATCCATATCCCAATGGAATTTTTGCAGAGTAATAGACAGTTTTAGTTGAGTGGGCAGAAGGCACTGATTTACAGGTTCTTGAAACATCACAAGGAGGATTTCATCCCGCAGCAGGAGCCAGATGTTATAACTAGATGTTGTTCTTAGTTTATTTGTCTTATTTTTCAAACCTTGATTTACTATGACTTTACATTTTAAGTTGGTTTTGAGAATTTTTGGCAATCAATACTTTTGGTTTGATTTAATGCTTTTAAGGGTTTGATTATTTCATTATTTTAGTTTTAAGGTTTGTTCATTGGGATTATTAGTTAATATATATATCTTTAAGCTTTCAAAAACTTATAATAAAGTTTATTTCAAAATTTTAGCTTATGCCTAACCATTGTTTTTAAGCCTTGGTTAAAAAATATTCAAAAAATGATTCCTGTAGTAGCTCTGTTTTTCCTGTTTTTGTCATTATCATTGGGAGCAGATTACGAGGTGATGGAAACAAATTCTGGAAAACCAAAAGACATTTTTGTCCACAACAGACTCATTCAAAAAAACCTCTCTCAGTTTTGCAATAACTGTTATCATTTGAGAGATTCGAATTCATCTTTGTGGCCTATTTTTTCAGAGTTTGAAAATTTTAATAATTTACTGTTTTAGTCACAATGTTATAGCACAGATTACGATCAATTTAAGGGGAATTTTTAAAAACTATGAGAGTTTTTGTTCTTCACAGACTAATTTAAAAACACATCTCTTAGTTTTTTCACAGGTGTCCTAGATCAAGATATATGGAGGCGTCTTTGAGACCCAAATTTTTCATAAATTTGCCAAATTTCCCCAAATCCGATTTGCTATTTTTGGGTTAGTTGTCTTTAAAGATTTTGAGTTAGCATGTAACTAATTGATGTAACTGTTTCAAATTTCGACCTAGAAGGTAGTTATGGAACTACTTTACCTTTGTGATGATAAAAGCAAGACACACATACAGTTTGGGGGTTCGATTTTTCACTCAAGGAGAGGCTTTTTGTGCTGTGATATCTGAAGCTAGCACTTATAACTCTTATGTAAGTGGATGACTGATTTTCTATTATATATAAACTGATAAGCATTTTTACCTGTCATGTTGTTTCATTTATGATCAGGTTGATTGCTCAGTATACAATTTCATTTATTGTTTAAAGGTTTTATTCATGTAAATGCTTGTAACCCGTGGGTGAAATTAGTGTTTCATGTGTAATGTTTATGGCTTATTGGGATGTGTTTGATCCCCAATTTATATACTTGTACATGATTTAGTTATGTATTAGCTTGTTATTGTTTTTCCTCCTTGCTGATGAAGTTTTAAACCAAAACCCTAAAAACCAATTTTATTCTATTTCTGTCTGAGAGTATGTTAGCTTGTTCTTGTGGTAGTCTAGGAACAATTTCTAGCACAAACACTATGGAAACAGAAGCTGAGGATTAAATGGATTCAGGAGGGGGAAAGGAACACACATTTTTCTGTCGATCAGCCATCCAACATCAATCTTGCAACCACATCCTTGTTAAGATTCCATGCTAAGCTATATACCATTAGTATTCAATTCAATCTCACACTAATAGCATATGCAAGATCATTGAAAGAAACACAATCATAAGATAGACACAGATTTATCTCGAGAAACCCTCTAGGGGAAGAAAACCCAACAAAACTTCCTCTATATAGATGTATCAAAAGTACACAGATAAAACCCCAAACAAGTGCTCCTTCTCCTTACAGATACTTCTTTATCTCTCTCATATGTGCTATATACAAGTGAGTGTGTGTGTTCAAATGAGGAACACACCTCTTCTATTTATACTTTATCTTCCACGTGAATTTTTCCCTAACATGTCGGCCCCAACAAACTTACAGGGTGAACTTCACTTAGGAAGACACAAAACAATATAATATTATATTCTAGAGGGTTCTATTAACCCGACTTACAACATAGGTTTTACCTCATGGCTCTATGATGACCAAATACAATAATAATATCGCAATGAAAGAATAAAACATCTTTGATAGATTACAATAATAAAATACATTTAGAATATTCTTCGAATTTACAATATTTCAACACTCCCCTTAATGAGAAGGGTATTCTACTGACAACAACAACATCAACTATAGGATCAAGGAGAGAGAGCATCTTCAACAACATCAAGGTGATATATCTATATGTCATCGGAAGTTTTCTTCAACAATCATCAACAACTGGAACATATTCAATATCTTCAGTATTGGAGCATCATCTTCTACAGCATTGAGTCTTCATTTTCTACACCACTTGGTCACTCGATCATCTACAACAACACTTTATATTTTGATCAACAAAATCATCATTTGCAACAACACTTGATCTTTCGATCAACAACGTCATCATCAGGAACAACATAACCTGCAACACACATGATCCAATTACGGGATGATCAACTCCTATCACTTTAGGACATAAGTCCAGGGATAATGCAATCGTATCCACAACACATAGACAAAGGTCTGCAGATCAGTTTAAGACTAATGTCCAGGGATGATACAATCCCACCACAATAAAGAGACAAAGGTCTACGGATCACTTTAGGATTAATGTCCAAGGATGATACAATCCATCACAACACAAAGACAAAGGTCTACGAATCACTTTAGGACTAATGTCCAAGGATGATATAACCCACCACAACACAGAGGCAAAGATCTGCGGATCACTTTAGGACTAATTGTTCGGGTACACAGGGTACTCCCAAAAGACTGAACACCTTCAGCAACTGCTTCACACAAATAGATCATAGATCAACACACCGATGCTTGTCATGTGGTTAAAACCCTCGAGAGGGAAACAGTCCACGGCCCCAACTAAATAGCTACTTGGAGCAATTTATTATGCAAAAGAAAGAAAGTTACATATGACCTTCTCACAATCGATCAACTAGCCAAGGACCCTCTATGCTCTTTAAATAGAGATAATAGACCAATCGGGTGTTAAGGCACGGATCAATGGTAGGTATGATCTAAGAGAAGTTGAACCGTCAGACCACTCTATCTCTAGAACATATCGTGACCGTTAGATTAGAATATTTACAAATGCATACTAAAGAAACACACTTTTACCTAACAAATATATTACACAAGTTGATCTTAACTAACTCCTAAGTGTCTAAATATCCTAACATCCCCCTTAAGAACAACTTGGGATAGGATTGAAGGATTTACAAAAGTGACACTATTAGGAGAAGGAAGGAGGCATTAGAGCCTATCCCCCCTTAAGAACACATTCCTGAACTCCTAACATAGACCGAAGTTTAGAAAACTTCGCTTCTGTAAGAGACTTGGTGAAGATGTCTGCAACTTGATCATTTGTAGGGCAGTAGAGCACTTCAATAACATGATCATGAACAAGATTTTTGATGAAGTGCATGTGTAGCTCAATGTGTTTGCTGCGCTGATGTAGAACTGGATCTTTGGCAAGCTTGATGGCACTTTGATTGTCGCACCAAAGTGGAGTAGGTTGTTGCTTCTCGAATCCAAACTCTGAAAGGATCTGTCGAAGCCATAAAGCTTCCTAACTGGCATTAACTGCGGCTCGATATTCTGCTTCTACTGAAGGAAGAGCAAGAGCTTGTTGTTTCTTACAAGCCTAAGTGACAGGTCTAGATCCCGGACTAAAAACATAACCTACAGTAGATTTTCGATCTTCAGGATAGCCAGCCCAATCTGAATCAGTGAAACCAACCAACAAAGGTTTCCCCCCTGTCCTGTAATGAATCCCAAATTGAATTGTACCTCGAATATATCAAAGTATTCTTTTTGCTGCTTTCTAGTGACTTTCATGAGGAGTTTGCATATAACGGGCAACACGACCAATGGCAAAGGAAAGGTCAGGATGGGAATGAGTCAAGTATAAAATACTACCAACAAGCTGACAATACAAGGTGGCATCTACTTCAGGGAAAGTACAAGTGGCAGAAAGTTTGACTCCAGACTGGAAGGGAGAAGGGGCTGGTTTACAATCTTCCATGTGGAAGCGACGAAGAAGGTCATAACCATACTTAGACTGGGAAAGAAAAATTCCTTCTTTGGTTTGCAAGACTTGGAGACCAAGAAAATAATGCAAATCTCCTAAGTTTGACATTTCAAAATTTTGCTTAAGACTGGATTTCACATGGGTTATAAGTTTAGGGTCACTACCAATAAGGATAAGATCATCAACATAAAGAACAAGTATGATGAGATGGTTTCCTACTTTCTTGGTATAGACATTGGGGTCAAAATGGCATCTAGAAAAACCAGTGTCAAGGAGAAAGCTATCCATTTTGGCATACCAAGCTTTAGGAGCTTGCTTAAGGCCATATAAGGATTTCTTAAGGAGACAAACAAGGCTAGAGTTATTCTGAACATATCCAGGAGGTTGTTCCATGTAAATTTCTTCATGTAAATCACCATGTAAGAAGGTAGACTTGACATCCATTTGATGGACTTCCTAGTTATGTAAGGCTGCAAGGGAAAGAACAAGGTAGATGGAGTTCATTTTTACTACAGGGGCAAATGTTTCATTGTAGTCAATCCCTTCAACTTGGGAAAAACCTTTGGCAACTAACATTGCCATAAGTCTTTCAACACTTCCATCTGATGCATACTTAGTTATGTAGACCCATTTACATATGACAAGTTTTCTTCCTTTTAGAAGAGGAACAAGATCCCAAGTATCGTTCGCCATTAAGGAACGATATTCTTCATCCATATCTGCATCCCAATGTGGATTTCCTAAAGCTTCTGCAGAAGTTTTTAGATCATGATTCTCGGAAACTTGAGCTAAAAGAGAAGAGGCTCGCTGAAACTGAGAATGTGTTCGACGTTGATCTCTAGGATCATCGGCAAGATCACCAGCGGCTTCACATGTTGAATGGACCCATCGAGGAAGTATTGGTGCTGGTGCAATTGGAGGAACATGAGCAGGCGGAGGTGGATTTTCATCCTCACTGTCGTCATCAGAAACTGGAGTTGGAAACCTGTTAAGGAAGCTGGAAGAAGAAGAAGAAGAAGGCACAATCGCCGAATCAGGATTGCAGGCCAAAGATGGCACACCCGTCAAGTTAGGCTCGCAGGCCAAAGATGGCACACCCGTCAAGTTAGGCTCGCAGGCCAAGAGATTTTCATCAAATTTAACATCTCTTCTAATGATTATATCATGAGAATGTGGCTGAAGAAGTCTATAACCTTTTACATCTTCAAAATATCCAACAAATATGCACTTTTCACTTTTAGGCTGCAATGCTTTCCGTTTTTCATCCGGAATGTGAGCCCATGATTCACAACCAAACACACGAAAGTGACTTACATCTGGTTTAATTTTACTCCATGCTTCTTCCGGTGTTATACCCTATAAAACTTTAGTGGGTGTGCGATTAACTATGTAATTTGCACAATTTATGGCTTCAACCCAATATTGAAGACTTAGTCCTTTAGATTGGATCATACAATTAGCCATTTCTTTTAAAGTGCGGTTCTTCCGTTCAGCTACACCATTTTGTTGTGGTGTATATGGAAAAGTGTGCTGTTGTTGGATTCCTTGTTTAGTGCAAAAAGTAGTAAACTTGTTGTTAACATATTCTCCTCCATTGTCAGATCTTAACTTAATAATTTGATGACCAGATTGTTTTTCAACAAGGGCCTTGTAGGCTAAGAACATGTTAAATACTTCGCTCTTAAAATTTTGGAAGTAAACCCAAGTGCGTCTGGAGTAGTCATCAATGAAGGTTAAGAAATATTTGAAACCAGAAAATGAAGCAGATGGAAGAGGGTCACACAAGTCACTATGCACAAGCTCCAAGGGAATTGAGTCGTGCCAAGAGGTACGTTTGTCAAAACTGTCCCGATGATGTTTTTCGAGTACACAACTAGAACAAACACCATCCTTGCAAGATACCAGCGGAAGACCAGTCACCATATTGTCTTTACATAGTTGTTGCAATGAGTGATAATTTAAGTGACTAAATCGCTCATGCCAAAGTTTGCTCAAGTTATCACTATGAGCAACAAAAACTGAAGGAAAAGGTGATGACCCAAAGTTGTTAAATTTGTACAAGCTGGTAATATCATCAGTAGTTCCAGTAGCAAGGATATTTTGACAATTTTTAAAATCTTTGATTACAACTTGGTGAGGTGTAAACGTCACAGTTTTACTTTCACCTAAATGAGTAATTTGATAGATTGATAACAAATTGCAGGAAAATTTTGGAACATATAGTACATCACTGAAATGACCATTTTCTACTGGAATTGTTACAAATCCTACAACACTTAGAGATCTATCATCACCAACAAATATTTGTTTGGTGTTACATTCATGCATAGTAGAAAAGATGGCTTTATCCTTAGCCATATGATAAGATGCTCCAGAATCTTTGAGCCATTCAATTGAAGTAGAAGAAGAAGATGTAGTATAAGAGTAACCAGAAGCACAAAGTGCATGTCCATGAGAGGTAGATTCTGAAGACGAATCTAGGCTGATGTGGTGCTTCTTCATTGCTGCTTCCAAGGCTGCCATCTTCTTAAAACATTTAGATTCATCATGATTATCTTTCCCACAAAAATTGCAATGACGCTCCCTCTTCTTTCCTTTTTTCTTGGATCCTTTGTCATTTTTTAAAGAAAGAGCTGACTGAGAGGGTTTGAGATCCTTGTTGTTTGGCTTATTATTGTGAAAATTATATTTCTTAGGAGGCTTGGACTTTTCTTTCTGTTGAGACAATAAGGCTTTCCTAGATGTATCTGGATTGTTAATTATTTCAAAATGAATGAGCTTATCTTGCTCTCTAATTAAGGAATCACAAAAGGATTCAAGGCTAGGCTCTTGATAGCTAGCTGCAGTCAATGATTATTTCATGGAGTAAAATGTAGATACAAAAACAGAATATGGAAGTCCGAGTTTTGAAAGAATATGATAAATACATTGTTTGTCTTCTTTCTTAATCTTGCATTCTGCACATAATAGTCTAAGAGTTTTATACTCAGATAAATAGTCTTGAATGCATGAAAAATCATTTGGATTCAAGGAAAGCAACTCATTCTCAAGTTGATGACCCCGAATTTCATTGTGTTTACCAAACACAGATTCCAACTTTTTCCAAGCGAGATTAGGTTCATCAATTCTAGATATGTGGAATCGCAAATCAGTAGAGATTGACATCCCAATCAATCCACGAGCTTCATCACATCTATTTGCCCATTTAATTTTCTTATCATCATCAGTGGGTTCTGTTTCTTTCCTTGAGGTTATCTTGAAAAGTCCCCTATTTCGCAGAACATCCTCCATACGAGATTTCCATGAGAAATAGTTAAAACTTGTAAGTATAATATCACAAGGGGTGGCCATACTATAAAATAATGACTGAAAGAACAAAAACTAACTGTCTGGATGCAAAGAGCTCAAAAAAATATGCGGTTTAAAAAAAACGACACTTAAAACTAATTATGGATGATGAAGTTATGCTTGATCAAAGAAAATGTTGAAGATGTTCTCAATAGTGACGTGGCTGATATTAATTTGACCAACTAAAAAGAGAAGCCCCCTCTTCCCAAGATCAACCTTTTACAATCCCTTTTATAATAAAGTTGATTTGAAGTGAATCACTTTTGTAGAATAAGTGATGTTCACTTTTACAATAATGTGACTTTTAAATAGTGCGGCAATAAATTAAAAGACTTAAGTGACTCACTTTTATTTTATTTTATTTATGTGAGATGCAATTTTACAATAAAATAACTTGAAAATAGAAATTGCATACACTAAAAAGTAGCTTAATAAGATTTGAACTCAAGACCTATTAAGTAATAAAGCAACTTTGGACCAAGTGAGCTAAGTTTAAAGGGTACGTAAAATAATGGAAAGAGAAAGAGGGCTTTATTTTTTATTTTTATTTTTACTCTTCTCTTTCGTTCTCCGTGCTTGCTTTCTTTTCCTGCAAATCACAAAACAACGAAAAACAAAAACAAAAAAAACTTTTTCCACACAATGGGGTTAGATCTTGGTTATCTTACCTGGAAAGTCTACATTTTCAAGTTTTCTCGTTGTTTCTGATTTGCCATGATTGCACAAGGTACACGGCAAAGAGCATACGTAACCGAGAAGACAAGAAAAAAAAAAAATTTCCCTTACTGTTTCTGATTCGCTACGATCGCGCAAGGTGCACGACAAAAAGCATACGCAATTAGGGAAGGCAACAATCCGAGACTAAAACAGAAAAGATTTAATAACAAACTGATAAAATATGAGAGATTAAAAAAAAAAATCTGTCACTGTAACATTATACCTTCAGATTTTTATGTTGCTGTCGGAGAAACCACAGTATCGAAATGACTGAGTACGGTAAGTAAGCCCGAAACGTCGACTCAGTCATTTCGATACTGTGGTTTCTCCGACAGCAACATCAACAACTGACCACCATAGAAATTTGGCAACAGACCTTCAGATTTGCTGAAATTGGTGTTTCTGAAGCAAACAAAAATGGTTTTCAGTGAAACGAAGACTGTTTTCAAATGGAAACGGTGCTCCGGATGCAATGGAACAACTCCCAGAGGCCACAAATGCATAGAAAATCCAAAACCAGAAACCCTTTCAAAGTTTCGGCAACACTGGTTCCAGATCTTGATCAAAACCGAAAGCGGCTTTTGATAAACGCTCTGATACCATGTTCGGGTACACAGGCTATTCCCAAAAGACTGAACACCTTTAGCAACCGCTTCACACAAATAGATCACAGATCAACAGACCTATGTTTGTCACGTGGTTAAAACCCTCGAGAGGGAAACAGTTTACGGCCCCAGCCAAATAGCTACTTGGAGCAATTTATTATGCAAAAGAAATAAAGTTACATATGAGCTTCTCATAATCGATCAACTAGCCAAGGACCCTCTATGGTCTTTAAATAGAGATAATAGACCAATCGGGTGTTAAGCCACGGATCAATGGTAAGTATGATCTAAGAGAAGTTGAACCGTCGAATCACTCTATTTTTAGAACATATCGTGACCATCAGATTATAATATTTACAAATGCATAATAATGCATACTAAAGAAACATACTTTTACCTAACAGATATATTACACAAGTTGATCCTAACTAACTCCTAAGTGTCTAAATATCCTGACACTAATGTCCAAGGATGATACAATCCACCACAACACGAAGACAAAGGTTTGTGGATCACTTTATGACTAATGTCCAGGGATGATACAATCCACCACAACAGAGAGACAAACGACTATGGATCACTTTAGGACTATTGTCCAGGGATGATACAATTTACCACAACACAGAGTCAAATATTTGTGGATCACTTTAGGACTAACGGAGGGTTCTATTGACCTGAATTACAATAGAGGTTTTACCTCATGACTATATGATACTAAATACAATAATAACATCCCGACGGAGGAATAAAGCATCTCCAATAGATTACAATAATAAAATACATTTAGAATATTATTTGAAGTTACAATATTTCAACAATCCTTAAACTGAAAAAGGAGAATGGTTAGTGGGTGGATAGAAGGGAAGACATTGAGGAGGAACTAACACAATTCTTCCATAAGACATTGGAGGAACCTGTAATACCCCTGGCCCATATATTATAACTGACACTGCATTGTAAACATTTTTTCTATGAAGCCATGTACATAACATGTTTATTATTTTAATATAAAATTATAGATGGATGCATGATGAGGAAAAACGTTGAAGAGGAGATCCATATATTAACCGAGGTTGGTGAGTGGTAAGGCTTACCCTTGTACCTTTGTACCTTGATCAATTATTTTCTAAACTTTATATTAAAATCCCCAAAATCCATGTCCTAAGCCAAACTCAAAAGAAGGAGTGTTTAATAATTAAATATTATTAATTTAGGTTTAGGTGAACTTAAATAATTTTAATGAAGTTTAGTAATTAATTCTGGAGGTGAAACGTGGTCCTCTTGGGACATCCACATGGGAACCCAAGGAATGCACTTGCCTCACTTAAGAGATGGGGGGTGGCTATGTAGCATGGGGGGAAGGAGAAGGGAGAGCCTGAAGGTGAGACTATGTGGAATTGATCATTTCGAATTGTCTAAGAGAAATTAAAGTTGCGTGTGAGTCCTTTTTGTGTACCTAAAACCTTGAGAGAAATTTAGAGATTTACAGTGAAGTGTATCACTATGTGTATGTGAAGGAGCCATGTTATCCTTGTTTTATCCTTATGAGTGAGATGAGGGAATTGGTGAATTACCTGTGGTTAAAGTATGAATCTCGACTTGGGGGTGGACTTGGGAGCTGAAATAATACATATTGGACAAGTCCTACGGTTGGGAGGAGCGTGGCTCACACATAATCAGTTGTCTGATCCATGAACAAATTTTTAGATAAGTATTTGCATAATTTAAATTCTCTGTAAATTTTCTTTGTTAAATGATAGTTTGAGAGAATTTAATGGTTTTGAATTGTATGTTGATATATGTCAATTCTTTGTAAATATGCTTTGGAAAAGGTTATGTTGTGGCATTTTTGTGCAAATAAAATTTCTAGAAAAATAATGATTCCTGGTTATGTATAATTGGCTTTGAGTTGTTGTCTTTTACCAGGTTGTTGTTAATTCAATTTAAGTTTTTAATTACCTAGTTGTTATAATCTTTACCTATGAATGTTATAAGTTTATGATATGCATGCTAATTGAGTTGATGCCTAGATTATGCAAATTGGGAATTATAAGTTTCTCGGTTGAATTTAGTAGTTATGAGTTTAATCTTAGAAATGAAAGAAGTTCTGCTATTAATTTTCAGGTAACTAATTGTTTAGCATAATTATGTGAATTACTTGTAGCTAATTGTTTAGAATAATTATGTGAATTAACCCACTGTTACAAGCTTATTTTAGGCACATTAATTAAGTTGACATGTAGGTGAGAAGATTTGGGAATTATGTTCCCTAGGATGAATAATCTAATTTGAAGAATAAATGATTGAAAATTGTTACTAATTTCCTCGAAATTGTTGTTAATGAAAAATATATGGTTTATATCTAAACCACGGCTTTAAAAAGTTTGCACGGTTTACAAATACCATGGGCTGAGTCATAAATACTATGCTTGTTTTGAATTAGTTTGTATGGTTTGTTATTTGATTTTATTATTTTGAATAGTTTGTGTGCATTTACAAACCATGGGCTGAAGTGGTTTGTAAAGTTTGCAAAAACCATGGGTTGAAGTGGTTTGTAAAGTTTACCAAAACAATGGGTTGGTTTACATGTTATTTGCCTTTTCATTTTTAAGAATTGGATTTGTTAATTTAGAAGCAAAACCATGATTTGGTTATGTGGCTTCCAAAAACCATGCACTTGTTTGTTGAGGATAATTATTGTTATAGGTTATGTAAATATGAAAGAGTTTTGGTAGTTAAAAATAATGCAAGAAACAAGTTAATATGGAATGAATGTTTATTCCATTTTAAATGAATGAAATTTTTCTCAAAGAAAAGAATTACGAAGTTTAAGTCTTCATGGTTAATAAGATTTTTTAGGAATGATTGAAAGTTTAAGCCTTGACATTAATGATAAAATCCTTTGTTATTACTTGTTGAAATGTTTGTTGAAACTATTGTTGTTACTTGCTGAAACTGTTGTTGTTATTTGCTGAAAATGCCGTTGAAACTACTATTATTACTTGTTGAAATTGTTGTTGTTACTTGTTGTAACTGTTGTTGTTACTCACCAACAGTCTTCAAATAGTTTATTTTATTGTTGTTACTCGCCAATGGTTTCAAGACTAACACATTTTGTAATTAGAGTTAAATATATTATTCATCTATGTTTTTAATAGATATGTATTATGCAATTAGTATTTGAATAAGTAAATTATGGATCTCATAAGGGACTCATACTTTCGCTACTGTGTGCATATTGTAATTATGCATGTAATTAATTTACAATAAAAAATATAATTGTGCATGTCAGTTTATTTCGATGCAATGCAAGGAAGCATTATAGAACCTCTCCATAATAGAAGTGAGGAAATCAACCAGATAACCATGAACATCCCCCACTTAGTCATAGAATCCCATAGCGATTTACTAATGCGTCTAATCCTTGTGACTGAAGTGGAAGAAGTTGTGAGACAAATGGCTACAGGTACGACCCCTGGTCCTAATGGTTTCACATTAAATTTCTTCCATGCCTTCTAGGAGTTAGTCAAGGATGAGGTTTGGCAAATTGTGGAAGACTTTAGGAAGACTCAACATATCCTCCCAACCCTTAATGCAACCTTTTTATCTCTAATCTTTAAATCGGGGGAGGTTGTCTTGCCTGACTAGTTCAAACTGATTGCCTTGTGCAATGTCATCTATAAGATAATAACAAAAGGCATTTCCAATCGCCTCAAACTGATCCTACCCTGATTTGTTTCCCCAGAACAATCTAGTTTTTGGAAGGGCATCAAATTATGGATGGCATTATCTTAACCCATGAAATTCTCCATTCCCTTAAACTACACGGATCCCTAGAATGATGTTAAAGTTGGATATAGCCAAATCCTATGACAAAATGAATTAGCAGTAAATGCGAGAGGTTCTTAGGGCGTTTGGTTTTCGGTGTGACTGGATTCAGTGGATAATGAAACTCGTCTCCTCGGTTTTTTCTCAATCCTTATCAATGGGGTCCCGATGAGCCTTATTTGTCAAAATAGATGAATATGAAAAGGATATCCTCTATCCCCTTTTCTCTTCATTATCATGGCGAAGGGATTGGGAAGACTCATCAAAGCCAAACATGCCGAGTAAAGAATCTAGGGAATTAAAGTGCTTCCCAGGAAGGAATCTCAAACTCATTAACAATTTGTGGATAACACGATGGCAATGGGCCATCCTTCGATGCAGGAAGCCATGACCATTAAAAGTTGCTTACTAGAATTCAGGCTGGCCTCTAGATTAGAATTTAATGAGCATAAATCTTAGGTTTTTTTCTTTCACACCCCTCGAATTACTAGAATCAACATATGCATAATCCTGGTCTTTCGAGAGAGCTCCCTTCCATCCAAATATTTCGGCGCTTCCTGACTGGACTCGATGGTTTAGAAGGGGTCGTGGTCTGAGCTTCTAGAAAATATGAGGAGGCGATTGGCTAGCTTGACCTACTGACCTTTAAATCCGGCAAGTCAACTGGTGCTAGTTTAATTTGTCCTTCGGGAAATGCCCTTTTACCTATTTTCCAACATGACGGCTCCAAAATCTAATTTAAAGGAAGTGTGAAACGTTGCTGATCAGATCAAATATGAAAAGCTATTTACTTTGAAGTGGAGGCATTGATAAGAGGAAATGGGCCTTGATTGAATGGGATACGGTTTGCAAACCAATAACTCATGGGGGGACTGGCTTACAGGACCCTCTTAGGATGAATCTGGTTAGCAGGGAAAAAAATTGGTGGTAGTGGGTCATGCATGAGGCAGATCCATGGGACAAATTATGGAATTGCAAGTATGCTAAAGGTTGGAAAAACATGAGCTTATTCTTTTTGATGAAGACAAGCAGGGTTCTCACATTTGTAACTCGGCTCAGAAGGGTCGAAGCTTAATCCATGAAAACAAATTTTTGGAGGTTAGGAATGAATACTCGACGCTTTTCTGGGAGGATGTGTGGAAACAAATTTCAAAGTTGGCTGACACCCTAGACACCCCACTACTCATTCATAATTGTAAAGAGCACCAACTAGACAGAGTGAGAGACTTCTAGGAGCAAGAAGAGGATTCCACGGGCTTTAGGAGATGCCTTCCAAGCATTGTTTGGGAACAATATGGGAATGAGGGCAAGACCCTAAATTTTTTAGAAGCCCTTCAGGATTGAAACATTTGCATACATAACCAACAAGACAAATTAAGATGGGGAATGACCCCCAGGGGTACCTTTTTCATGCAAGAAGCTTATAGAATTGAAGGTGGATTTACCTAGGGCCCAAACGACCCAACCTGGAAGAATCTATGGAAGGCTAATTTATGGCCCAAAATCCCAATTTTTGTTTAAATTCTATTAAGAAGAACAATTTTAACTAGAGAAAATTTGGAAATAGAGGGATTTATGGGCCTTACCAATGTTGTTTATGAAAACCTGATGCAGAAAATCTTGACCATTTGCTGGATAAATGCATGTTCCCCAAATCTCTCTAGGATAAGGGTGCGGTGGCTTTTTGTCGCTCTAGACGAATCAGGGGAAGATCAGATCTCACCTTGCCAAATTGGCTAAAGGACCCCTTCTCAATTGTGATTATCAACCTAATTTGGAGTATTTACCCCATTTTTGTTGTCTGGGAGACCTGGAAGAGCGCAACCAATGAATATTCAAGGACACGTCGCAAAATGAAGCCTGAGTTTGGGAAGCCATCCAATCTGTTGTTCTGGAAACCATCTGACTTGGGTCCTAAGGTGACACAAATTGGAAAGCACAGGGAATGGAAAACCATATCCTAAGAAGTTGGGAGATTGCTAGGCCATTACAAAGTTCGGGCCACTCCAAGAATCCTCCCCTTGGAAGCTCTACCCAAACTCATTGCATCCCTCCGCCACCTGGGTGCTTCTACTTGAACTATGATGGCACCTCCAAGGGTAATATGTTAAGTTTTATATGCTTCCATAGATTAAGTTCTAACTTGATTAACATTTAATACATTTTCACAATAACAACATAAAGAGGATCACTGAAAGAAACACAATAACAATGTACACAACAATTTATCCTGGGAAACCCTAAAGGGAAAAACCCAACAAAATCTTCCTCAATATAGATTGCCAATATGCAATGACCAAAAAACAAGGTATCATAGAGAGAGAGAGACTAAACCCCAATCATAAGAGCCAAAACACCAAAGACACTAGTCCTCCTCCTTCTCCATCCCTCCTTGTTTCAGTCTCTTATGCAATACAAGTGTGAGTGAGTGTGTACAAATGAGGGAGGACGCCTCCCTATTTATATGGATATTCCCAACTGACATTTTCCCTAACTGGGCCGACCTATCCAACTGACAGGGTCGACCTACCTAAGCAAAATTTACAATAATAATGATATTCTTCTTTTCTGGGTGTTATTGACTTTACTTACAATTGAGGATTTACCTTATGAATTTTACATGACCTTTTACATCAGTAACATCTCCCGAAGGAGGAATAATAATAATGTGAATTGCAAGTAGAATATCTTCAAAGTTACATTATTTCAACACTCCCCCTTAACAAGAAGGGTATTCTACTAACAACAACACCAACATGTGTGGTTCAACACAACATCATTGGAAGGAGGGAGGAGGCATCATCAACATCATCTTTTGGGACATCTTCTGGTACATCTATAGATCATCTGAAGTTTTGAACGACATCATCATATGCAGCACAAAGCTGGAGTATTAACATGTTTAGTACATAGCTGAAGTATCATCATCAACATCTTCCGTATAGAGCTGAAGTATCATCATCAACATCTTCAATATAGATCTGAAGTATCATCATCTGCAACATGGAACTGGGGCATCATCATCTGCAGCATGGAACTAGAACATCATCAGCAACATGGAGTTGGAGCATCATCATCATCTGCTGGAACATCATCATAAGCAACATGGAATTGAATCGTCATCTGCGTCATGGGATTGGGGCATCATCATATGTAGTATGGAACATCATCATCTGTGTAACAACAGATACATCACTAACATCGACAACACGAGGCTAGCTCATCAGCATAAATATGGAATAATGACAACAACGACAACATGAGGCTGGCTCATCAACATAAAGTTAGAACAAAAACATGTGACATGCATAACAACAATCAAAATGACCCTTCCTTTCATAATTATGGGATCTTGGACAACACATATTTGGTACTTAGACAATCCTTCCTTTTGGAATTACAAGATCAAGTCTTTATGGAGCTACCAAATACTAGTCACAACTAACACATACATACATAGGACGATCCTCCCTTTCGAAATTATGACATCAAGTCCACCACTGATATCGTGAACGATCCTTCCTTTCGAAATTACAGGATCGAGTCCATCACTAACATCCTGGACGACCCTTCCTTTCGAAATTACGGGATCAAATCCACTATTAACATTATGGATGATCCTTCCTTTCGGAATTATGGGATCAAGTCCACTACTAACATTCTAGATGATCTTTCCTTTCGAAATTACGGGATCAAGTCCACTACCAACATTCTGGATGATCCTTCCTTTCAAAATTAAGGGATCAAGTCCACTACCAACATTTTGTACGATCCTTCCTTTTGGAATTGCGAGATCAAGTCCACTACTAACATTCTGGATGATCCTTCCTTTCATAATTACGAGATAAAGTCCACTACTAACATTTTGGACGATCCTTCCTTTCGGAATTACAGGATCAAGTCCATCCACATCAACATTTAAGACAATCCTTCCTTTTGGAATTATGGCATCAAGTCTAAGGATGATTAATCCTTCCACATCACCATTTGAGACAATCCTTCCTTTCAGAATTACAGGATCAAGTCTAAGGATTATTAATCCTTTCACATCACTATTTAAGACGATCCTTCCTTTTGGAATTATGGGATCAAGTCCACTCTCAACATTATGGATGGTCCTTCCTTTCAGAATTACCGGATCAAGTCCACTACTAACATTCTGGACGATCCTTCCTTTCAGAATTATAGGATCAAGTCTACTACTAACATTCTGGACGATCCTTCCTTTCGGAATTACGGGATCAAGTCCATCCACATCGATCAAGTCCATCCACATCAACATTTAAGACGATCCTTCCTTTTGGAATTATGGGATCAATTTTGAGGATGATTAATCCTTCCACGTCACCATTTAAGATGATCCTTCATTTCATAATTACGGGATCAATTATAAGGATGATTAATCCTTCCACATCACCATTTAAGAAGATCCTTCCTTTAAGAATCACGAGATCAAGTCCACTACCAACATTCTGGATGATCCTTCCTTTTGGAATTACGGGATCAAGTCGACTACTAACATTTTGGACGATCCTTCCTTTTGGAATTATGGGATCAAGTCCATCCACATCAACATTTAATACAATTCTTCCTTTTGGAATTACGGGATCAAGTCTAATTATGATTAATCCCAACATCTTCATCTTGGACGATCCTTCTTTTCGAAATTACGACATCAAGTCCTTCATATCAACATTTAATACGACCCTTCCTTTCATAATTACGGGATCAAGTCCATCAACATCAACATGTAGGATGATCCTTCCTTTCAGAATTACGGGATCAAGTCTAAGGATGATCAATCCCAACATCTACATCTTATACGATCCTTCATTTTAGAATTATGGGATCAAGTCTAAGGATGATCAATCCCAACTGAGCTATCTGTTGTGATTGGGATTCCATAGTATCAATACCACTCCCCCTTTCAAAGGAAGTCCTTATGGACAACATCAATCTTGTCTCGAAAGTGTTCAAACTTCACACGAGATAGAGGCTTTGTCAACACATCTGCAACCTACTCATTTGTGCTCACATATTGGAGCTTTATAGCTCCCTTCTGCACCATGTCATGAATGTAGAAGTACCGGATTTCTATGGGATTCATCTTATCATGGAACACGGTGTTCTTTATCATCTTCATGCAACTTTGGTTATCACATAGAATCATAGTAGCATCCATCTCAGATCAAACATATACGATAACAACTTTCAAATCCATATGGCTTCAAAACTAGCGGAACAAGCTACAATATATTCTGCTTCTACAGTGCTAAGAGCAACACTGGACTGCCATGAGATCATGGCTGACCCTATACTGAAACATCCTCATGAAGTGCTCTTTCTATCTATAAGACACTTCCAACCCAATCTGAATCTGTATAACCATACAGTCTGAAGTCACAATCTATAGTATAACTGAGACCATAGTCTATCATACCTTTTAGCTACCTCATCACATGCTTTGCATCTACCAAGTGAACATGTCTAGGTTCAACCAGACACTAAATCAAATTGTTTACAACAAAGAATATATCTGACCGGGTATTCGTCAGATACATCAATGAACCAATGATCTGTATATATAGTGTCACATCCACTAATTTTGTCGAAGCATCAACCAACAACTTCAAGTGTGTATCTATGAATTTACATTCCAACATGTCAAACCTTTTCAGGATTTCTACTTCCCTTGGTTAAGGAAGATTCCTTTTGGGCTCTGTTGTACTTAAAGACCTAGAAAATGATGCATTAAGGCAAGGTCTTTCATCTTGAATTATACAACGACCTTCTTCTTACACTCTGAGATTTGTTTCTCATTACCTGTTAGGAATAATTCATCCACATAAAACAATAATATGATAGGTTCATCATGCATAACCTTGAAGTAAAGATTAAGATAAACCTTACTTTTGGTAAATCCCAAGCTCGTAAGAAAACTATCAATTCTTCCATACCAAGCTCTTGGAGCTTGCTTCAATCCATACACAACCTTCTTCAATTTACAAACATGTGTCCTTTTGTCTTCGACTTCAAAACCTTATGGTTGTTCTATGTACACTTCTTCTTCAATAACACCATTTAGGAAGGTTGTTTTCAAATCCATCTGGTGTAACTTCCAATCTGTCTTGGCTGCTAGTTCCATGATGATTATGAAAGAAGTCTACCTTACTAAAGGAGCTAATGTATCTTCATAATCGATTCCTTCCTTTTGAGAGAATCCACAGGCCACAAATCTGGCTTTGTACTTCTCGATACTTCCATCAGTTGTATGTTTTATCTTGTAGATCCATTTGGAAGATACCACACCTTTACCTTCTAGTATGGGAATTACTTCCCACACGTCATTCTTCATTATGGATTCGTATTCTTCCGTCATGGCTTCTACCCATTCTTTCTTTTGAACTGTTGCTTCAAAATAAGTAGGTTCTTTGTCTACAAGATCACACATGAAAGCCACATAACTAGGAAATGGCTTTGGCTTGTTGCCCTGCCTTGTGGAGCCTTATGGAGCACCATACCTTTCTGCTTCTTGAATAATTTCATGGGCCCAAGCTAGCTTTCTCTTGTGGGAGATATTCATGTGGGGACTTTCTTGGGGCTCTAACATATCATGTTCTTCCAGAATCTCATCATCAGGAGAAGGTGCAGCTTCCTTCATCTGTTCTGCAGCTTTGGGAGCTACAACTTCTTCATATGTTTCTTTAAGTTGGCACTTTCTTGACTTGTATCTTCATCAAAGGTTGCATCCTTCATGATCAATATTTAGGTTTGGTAGACCTATGACTACCTTGCTCACATGTGGTAGGGATTTTATAGTTTTGTGTGAGCATGCCTTCTATGGTCTTGTAGAATCATGGATCAAGGATGTTTCTGAGTGACCTATTAGTTCATACAGGCTACCCTCTAGTGACAGATGGATCTTCTAAAGAACATATTATTCAACTTCTTCTTTTGCTAAATTTTTGGGAGGTTCTTCTTCTTCTTCTGCTAAGTTAACATGCTGTCTTTTGTTATTCTTCCTCTTATATTTTTCTTTCTTTGTCGGACAATTTCTGGCAATGTGTCCTATATTATCACAATGGTAACATTGATAAGAGGAGAAATATTTCTACTTGTAATCTCCCTTTTTATTATTTTGAAACTTATTAGGAGGATAAGACCCTTTATGAGTTTCCTTCTTAGAATGATTCTTTCCTTTTCTTCTTCTAGTATGAGTAGCTAGAGCATGGTCATCATCTCTAAGTAGTGCTTCTCGGTTAGCTACTATAGCTTCTTCTTGAACACACTCTTCCCATATGATATCAAATTTTAGGCTTTCCTTCCTTGCACAAATTATCTAGATGAAGGAGTCCCATGGTCTAGTAAGACCATTGCGAGAGTTTATTACTAGTTCAATTTCATCAATCTTGTCTTCAATTGATTCTAGATGTTCTTTAAATTGAGATACCCTTGTGAAGTATTCCTGGATAGATTCACTCTTTCTCATCTTTGTACTTTTCTGTTGGGTTGTCAAGTTCATCTTCCAATTGATGTTTCTTCCTTCATACATTCATGATAGGGCATAAAAAATTTCCTTAGGTGTATCCTTATGATTCTTGAGGAATCAAGTGATCCTTGATTGAATGTGTTATGATCATCTTGGCTCTAATCATATCTTTCTTGTACTTTTCCTTTGCTTCATCTTCTTCGAGCTCCAACATAACTTCCTTGATAAAATTTGCAAGATCATTCTCTTCTGGAATGAGTCGTTATCTGTATTTCCAAGCACGAAAGTTTTCTATGCCTTCCAACTTGTCATCAAGCTTAATGCTTGGAGACATCTTATCCCGGAGATTAGAAAATGACAAAAAATGAAAAATTCTTAGAAAAGAAAACTTTACTCACCAAAAGACGCGCTTGGCTGAGGCGAGTATGATGGTACAATCAGTTTCTTAAGAGTCTAAATTCTAACCCTTGAAACTGGACTTGCAAGATCCTTGACTGCAGTTTGTGGTTTTGTTTCTGGTTTTCTAATTTTCTAGTTTCAAGTCAAACTAGGGAATGACTTTTCAGAGGATTTGCCCATTGAAAAACTTCGATCTTGGTGCCAAAATATGCACCTAGGAGGGGTGCACTTCCCTATGTCATTTGCACTGAAAAATTCCACTTTATTATAAAACCCTAATTTTCATGTCCGGAGAAGGAGAGAGAAATTTACCTCATGAAAGCTACTCTTTTTAGGCTAAATATAATACCATGTTAAGTTTTTCATGCTTCCATAGCTTAAGTCCTAACTTGATTAGCATTTAATACATTTTCACAATAAGAACATAAAGAGGAACATTGAAAGAAACACAATCACAAGGTACAAAACAATTTTCCTTGGGAAACCCTTAAGGGAAAAACCTAGCAAAAACTTCCTCAATATAGATTACGAATATGCAATGACCAAAGAACAAGTTCTCATAGAGAGAGAGACCAAACCCCAAACATAAGAGCCAAAATACCAAAGACACTAGGTCTCCTCCTTCTTTGTCCCTCCTTTCTCTCTCTTGCGCAATACAAGTGTGAGTGAGTGTGTACAAATGAGGAAGGACACCTCCCTATTTATTCTAATCTTCCCAACTGACATTTTCCCTAACTGGGCCGACCTATCTAATTGACAAGGCCGACCTACCTTGGTAAAATTCACAATAATAATCATATTCTTCTTTTCTGGGTGTTATTGACCTGACTTACAACTAAGGGTTTACCTCACGACCTTTTACATCAACAACATCTCCCAAAGGAGGAATAATAATAATGTCAAGTACAAGTAGAATATTCTTCGAAGTTACATTATTTCAACATAATCCAAGGCGGTCTAGTTTTGGTGGTATTATCAGGTATCATGAGGGGCAAATGAAGGTCTTATTTTATGACAGAATTGGAAATGATACCAATAATGTTGCAGAGCTAGAGGGCCTTATACATGGTTTAGACCTTGCTCAATGACAAAAATGGATTCCTTTGGTGGTGGAAGGAGACTCGCAGGTGGTTATCGGTATGGCAGAGCGAATCCATAATGACATGTCTCATTCCAAGGTTTCAACCAGTTGGCTGCTGGAGTTTAGGTTGGAGATGGTGGAAGAGCTGGTTAGTAGGATCAAAGGCTTATCCTTCAACCACGTGCGACATAATGGAAACAAGGTGGCGGACAGCCTTGCTAACGCAGGCACGGAGGCTCGATAGGCGTTTCTCGGTCATGATTGGGAGGACCTGTTGGATGAAACACTTGGGGTGGTGTGCCAACAATAGGTGCTCAATGACAAAGATGGATAGGAGACTCCAGACATGCAAAATCCTATGTTGGCCCATGATCGAGCCAAGTGTCTATTGTCTAGCTAGTACGATGAATCGAGGAATTATTCGAATGAGACTACCCATTTCAAATAACATGAATGGTTTCACGTGTGATGTTATTTCCCTGATGCGATCCATAAAATGGGATTTCAATTTAGGAGGTGGAGGACCTTAACTTTTAGGGAAAGTATTTATGGCTAGAAAGGACCAAAGGACGCCTGAAATCAACTGTGGCATGCCTACAATCATCATGGAAATTGGGCAGTTTCTATATATCTTCGACTATTCAGTGTCCATGCAGCAATGTGGTAATCTTTCCTCGCTTTGTTTCAAAGGTGGTGGATTTTAATAAGATATATCATGCGTGTAGGTGGGGATATGGAGATGGGGAATTCCATGGCTGGGGATAGCAAGGGAAAGGCGCCCTAGAGGGCTCAGGGTGGCCATCCCCTGGTCACCCATAGACACATCATGAGGGATCAGAAGAAAGTTACTTTGGAGGCAAATTTTTTAAAGTTGGGACTCCCTTCAGAGGTTCAAGAACGACTTACTAGTATTGAAGCTCACCTATGGCAGCAGTTGGAGGAGGGGATGCCTGATTATGACAGAAATGGGATTGAAGACTGGGTAATGGGCACAGGGAATAACGTGGATCGCCTTGGGATTTATGAGAGAACAATGGCTCTCTTTTGGGTTATGAAGAACCTCATGGGACACATTTTATAGGAGTGCATGGAGAAAGAGGAAGAGGATGCCACTCTAGTACATTGCTGGAAGGAGCACCACATAGATTTCAGTTGCCTAAATGCAAAGATGGATGTGGTGTTGGAGGCTCTTGGGATTCGTTCACTAACTCCTTTGGCTGGGTGTATGAGCGGAGCGTCATCAATTCCTCAAGGGGATCTCTTGCGTCATCTGGTGGGGCACTACGACTTTTGAGACCGATCCTAGTTTTCTTGGTGGATCCTCGGTCTGAGGTGCTTTCAACTAGTATGTATGTTCTAGGTTTCTTTTACTTTCTTCACATATGTAATTGGGGAAGTGGGTTGATGGGTATACATTATGTGGGATATTGAGTTACTATATATCAGTCTTTGTTTTGTAAGGGGTGATCCTAGGAGTTCGAAGACTTAGCTTGTTGAGTGGTGGGTTGTTTTGGAATTTATCATTCACTAATGGTTTGCAGTGTTGATGTTTTGAAAGCCCTTTATCTCTTTTCTATGTTAATATAATCATTTCTTAATTACACACATATAATCATTTCTTAATTAAACACACAAAATATATCTATATATATATATATATATATATATATATTTCACTTAAAAATTTATATTAAAAAAACAAATTTAAACATTTAAAATCTACAACTTAACACACACATAATCTTTAATTTTTTTATAAATTTATGATAAATGATCTAAAATTTCTATAGTTAAAAATTAATATTTCTTTATACAAAAATTTAATTAATATTTTTTGAATAAAATACAAATTATTAATCAAAAGACTACATGTGAAGTCTAAGTCAATTAATGAAGCATTATTCAAACGTATAAATTGCTACGGATACTCTGCTGCGTTAGTAACAAAGTCACATCGATATCTTTGAAGGGTTTTAGAAAATCACAAGCAAAGTCAGATTGATATATTTCAATGGTTTTAAAAAATCACCAAATTGCATGAAGGCTTATTAATAAGTGTGATTACTTTATCGGTGGATATGATTTTCCTTTGTGGGTGGATATGATTGAATGCGATTACTCTTAACGAAGATTATGTATTGAATGGTTCCATTTTTTTAAATACAATGTTAATTAATTATATAATTTTTTTTTATTTATAAAATTGTTTTAGTATATAAATTATATCCTCTATTTCTAATGCATTAGGTTATTGTGTAAATATTTTTACACCGAAGGTGTTTTCCCTATGGAGATGTAGTCTCGCGAGATTTTTTGTCTCCCTGGTCATTAACAAATCGACAGGTGTCGTGACAAATTAACGAATGGAGACTGGACAACTGTTGTGTCGGATTTCAAATGAACTTATTTCCATGTCGATCAAATGGCATGATGGACATTTTTTTAGTTTCTTTTACTTCAATTTAGTTGGGTCCCCGATTCTGTAGTCTCAATTCGGGAACTTCTGTCGCGCAGACCGCAGGTTTCCTCTGTGTTACAACCGGTGCTGCAGGTGAATGGATTGATGGATTGATTGCCAATTGCGGATCGTTCTTTGCAGTTGGTGTTTACTGTGTTTTCTGGACAGGTGGCATGCATCTTTTCACTACACTTCTATTTGTTGTCCTAAACGAATCAGGATTTTACTGTCCTTCCCTGCATTTCATTTCTCTTGATTCGGCGGAGTCCTTGCCAAGACTTTACACCGACGATTTTGCGAAAGTTTTCGTCTACCAGGTTTTATGGCTTTACCCTAAGATATTCAGGATGAGTTTTCTGTGTTTACGCTCACAATTTGTGGGGTCGTTTTGGTTGAGGTTTTGTTTCACTGGTGCTTCACTCAATTGAATACACTTTGCCCATGTCCCTTCATCCACTGGCATTTATGTTTCATCAATGCATTGTTGCTCAATTAATGCAAGAGAGCTTGTCATATGATTCAAACATGGGTCAATATCTTCCTTTTTTTCTACCTTATGGCGATCTTCAAAATCTTGTTACAATACTGCATTTACCGCATTTGCTTTGCACATATAAACAGACCTTCAAGTAACCACTATTTCTTACTGTTTGCTTCGCATATATTGATTTTGGTTCGCTTCATTTATGCTAGAGAGTTTCCAACAAAGGTTTTTGTACCTTGTTAAATTTGCAGGTATTCCTTTAGTCTGCTTAAATGTTTTGAATATCCGTTTAGTTTGGTTTTGAGATGGTCAAACACCTTTGGTTTCTTTTGACTGTGATTGCTGATGTGTTGCAAAATTACTGACTTGTATTAGTTATGTGGCTTCATAATGGTGTAATAATCAAGCTATGTCAATAAAATGATAGGTATAAGATTTTATAATGGAGTTGTTTTAGGTAAGGAGTTAAGCATAAAACCTGCAAGGCTACTATAACAGTGGTAGCTTCTGGTTTTCCTGATTTCTGACTTCCGTCAATGGGAATTCTGTATTTTTAGTTTATCTTGTCGATTTCTACTTTCCACTTTGGAGAATGTGGAAATCGGAATTTACATTTTCCAATATAAGTTTCCGTGCTTTTCCGACTTCTGGTTTCCGCTGTGTGTAATGCGGAAACCAGAAAAGTCAGTGGCAGTTATTTTTTCGAAATGCGGAAATTGGACTTTTTCAACTTATAAGCGTAATGTATTCCCAAATTTCGCTTATCGTCTATGGAATGAAATGAGAAATTACGAAATAAGATATAAAATTATGTGAAAGACTATTCTGATTTTTGAATTTTGCCCTGTGGAAACGAGATGTCCAAAATAGAGGGTTTTATTCCCTGAAATGTTTTTTCCCGGCATGAAAAATTTCAATATGTTTTTACCTGAATATAGGGAAAGTTATGTAGATAGATTTATTCTAAAACATTTTATATTCAAATTTTAGCACATGTTTAATTATTTACTTACGTACTAAATTATTAGAAAAATTCAATTTCGTGGGGTATATTTTTCTGCAATTTTGTTGAAAGACAATGTTTCACCATTGAAACATGAGAATTATACAACAGTATTCGACTTTCCGAAGTGGAAAGGTAAATTGATAATCAATTTATCAATTTACCTTTCCGCTTTCCTTATTGCGGACTTGGAAAACGGAAAGGTAAATTGATATCTTGATGTTAGCCATTTACCTTTCTTCTTTTCGCATCTAGCAAATTGTTGATTGCGGATTGCAGGAAGTAGTTTGATTTAAGATTTTTTTGTGTGTTTCCGCAACCCGCAATTTGCGGGTTTGTGAATTACGGAAATGATAAATAAAATTTCGCTATTTTGTAAACGTTTCACCATTGAAACATGAGAATTATACAACAGTATTCGGCTTTCCGACGTGGAAAGGTAAATTGATAATCCGCTTTCCTTATTGCACACTAAGGTAAATTGATTTGTTAATTTACCTTTCTGCTTTGCTCACTTTCCACTTTAAGCATTGGAAAGCGGAAAGGTAATTGATATCTTGATATTAGCCATTTACCTTTCCGCTTTGCGCATCCCACAAATTGCGGATTGCGGGAAGTAGTTTGATTTAAGATTTTTGTTGTGTGTTTCTGCAACCCGCAACCCGCAATTTGCGCGATTGCGAATTGCGGAAAGGAAAAATAAAATTTCGCTATTTTGTAATCCCGCATCCCGCAATTGCGAATGCGGATTGCAGGACGGTGAATAAAATATTAAATGATATATTTAAAAATTAAGCTATAAACTGTGTAATATAAAGAAGAAGAAAAAATGATTACAATTAAGAATTAAAAAATTTATAATGAAAAAATGAAAGAGGACACAAATTAATCTATTAATGCTTATTTCAAATTTTGAACAACTGCCATAGAATCAATCTCGACAGTACTTGTCTCATGCTCATAGGTAGAGATGAAAAAACATAGGCCTTAGTCCACCCCAAATCTCAAATAAAAACATCTATTGACATAAAAATTGCTAATTTTTTGAGAGAGTTCAACTCTTTTCAATATTCCTGCTTGGTGTAAGTTTAGTTTACAAACTTTTAATTTCAAAAACTCTCCAGTTTGATATAAATGTTTTACAATTTTAAAATAAATCTATGGATTATATTTGGCTGATCGTCCAAAGTCTTCTAAATGTTTTAGATTAAACCATATTTCATCTACATTGAAAATATGGAATACGGAAACTCTACCTTTGGATTGTGGTATTTTATATTTCGTATATATACGTATTAGGATCTCTGCATTTTCGAAAGCAGAAAGGTAATCGATAAATTGATTATCAATTTACGTTTCCGCTTTCCGCTTTCCGAGGTAACAAAGTTGAAGAAGTTGTTTATGTAAATAGAACTTGGGTAGCGCTCTGCATTCTGCTTTCCGTAGTAAGGAACGGGGCCAATGTATTCTCGATTTCCAACTTGTGTCAATACATATTCCAAATTTTTAATTTTTATTGTTGGTTTCTTCTTTTCACTTTGGAGAATGCGAAAAGTTAGAATTTACATTTTTCAATATAAGTTTCGGTGCTTTCCAACTTCCGCTTTCCAAATTACGGAAGTTAGTTTAAATATATTACCCTTATTTTTCTTTGACGCTTTCCCCGAGATAGAGTTTCCGCAAAGTGGAATGCAGAAAGGTAAATTGATAAATTGATTTTCAGTTTATCTTTCCGCTTTCCTCTTTCGGTATTGGAAAGCGGAATGGGGAAAGGTAAATTGATAAATCCATTATCAATTTACCTTTCCACTTTCTGCTTTTCGCATTGCAAATCAAAATGTGAAAAGGTAAATTGATAAATTGATTATCAGTTTATCTCTCCGCTTTCCTCTTTTGGCATTCGAAAGCAGAATTGGGAAAGGTAAATTGATAAATTGATTATGAATTTACCTTTCCAGTTTCCGCATTGGAAATTGAAATGCGGAAAGGTAAATTGATAACTTCATAATGAAATATCTTTCCGCTTTCCTCTTTTGGCATTGGAAAGCGGAATGGGGAAACGTAAATTGATAAATCAATTATCAATTTACCTTTCCACTTTCTGCATCGAAAATCGGAATGCAGAAAGCTAAATTCCTAAATTGATTATCAGTATATCATTATGCTTTCCTCTTTCGGCATTGGAAAGCGGAATGGGGAAAGGTAAATTGGTAAATTGATTATCAATTTACCTTTCCACTTTCCGTAATGGAAATTGGAATGCGGAAAGGTAAATTGATAAATTGATAATTAATAACAATAAACAGAATCATGAAATATGATAAAGCGTAAAAAACTTGTTGTCATATATGCATTTTATTTGTTGTCATTCCATCACATGAATATGTTACATTGGAATTTTTGTTTTTTTGTTCAAACCCTCTTTCATTTCACAGGAAAATATAACCGTCACGCTATGCAGACTATGCTAACTGAAGATTCTATTTCACTCTTGCTACATTGTGTTGTCGACCTTTTCCCGCTGGTATAGATGTCCTCATTAAACCAAGTGAACTCACTCAACTCATCATCTATTCGGTTCCGAATATCTGTCTCAAACGGGCTTCACATGCATGAGCTATTGCTTCCAACTATATATAGTAGTCTTGTAGAAACTGGACAACTAAAAGAAGGATCTATAATCAAAGTTACCAAATGTACATGCAACAGTGTACATAGTGTAACGTATGTTTAATTTCCTTGTTGTTTTTATCAACTTTTTCAATTTCACACTATTCATGCATCCAAGGTTTTTCTATCCCATTGAACTCTAACATACTTCTTCTCATAGGACTATCGCATTGCTTTCACTCGAATTTGTGACAGTGGATGCAACAATTATTGGAGATCCTGCAACTTACCTCTTACCTGTATCTTCTCCCTCGCAGAGTTGTTCCTCTGCTGCAGTGAATCCTACCTCAGTAGATGAAAACCCTGCCTTAGCTGCATCAACTATTCCATTCACATCACTCTCATCTTCTATCAAAGTTTGGAACATTCAAGGTCGAGTTATTGCCAAGACAAAGCTACATGAATATGGAACCCAACGAGGGTCTGGAAAAATCTTTGGATTTGACATTGTTAATGCTTCACACGATGAAATACATATATCTGCATTCAATGAATTGGCACTCTCTTTGTATGACCAAATACAAATGGGAATAGTGTACATAGTATCAAATGGCACAGTCAAAGCATCCAATCCAATTTTCAACCATTTGAAAAGCCATAATGAGATTTTCCTAGGCTCCTCCTCAACCATCCAACCATGCTTAAATGAATACCCCTTAATACCTTTTTATTGCTTCAACTTCAAAACTATTTAAGAGATACAAACTATACTTGTCAATTCCATGGTGGACCTTGTTGGGTTTGTCATTCCAGTTTCTCCTACATCCACAATACGAAAACGAGATGGTGTTGAGATTGTTAGGCACACTATTGGACTCCGTGACATGTCAGGCTATAGTATTGACATAACACTTTGGGGAGAATATTGTCAAACTGAAGGAGTTGAGCTTGCCAGCCTACATGGTTTACCTACACCTCCAGCTGTAGCAATCAAAGGTGGCCATGTTACAGATTTCAATGGAAAAATTCTTGGAACTATTTCCAACACTACTGTTTTTAATAAACCTAGAGATTGAAGACACTTCACTTCTCCAAAAATGGTTTCATGACAATGGATTTCGTTCAAAATCACCATCTTTGAGCAGAAAGTTCGATGCCTCTCAATCTGGTTCTCGTAAATTCATTACCATCAATGACCTACAAACTCTTCAAGCGTATGAAAAACATGTTTGGTACTCTCTTGTAGCAACCATCACAAATGTTAACATGAATGCCTTTTATTTCCTTGCATGCCCTCTTTTTGTTGACATAATACAATGCATGAAAAAGATTTCCCACAAAGTTGGAGACATTTGGCATTATGTTAAATGTGATGGAGAGTTTCTTGATTGTGACTACAGATATATACTAAAGGTTAACTTGGAAGATATCACTGGATACCTTCATGGTGTGATAGATTTTGATGATGCTGCAAACTAGCTCATGGGAATTTCTACAAAATTTGTCTCTTCTCTCAACTGAAACAACATCAATTGATGAAATAGTCCAGAGGATCTGCAACAAAAAATTGGTTCTTACTCTTTCAGTTAGAACAGAGACCTTTTGTGGAGTTGCACGCCTAAAAGTTGTAATTGTCATGGTTGAAAACACATAAACGACAATTTCAGATGGACACATAAATATATAAGTTTTTCCAACTTGATACTTGACCATTCTTCATTGTTTATAATGATTTCTTTCAATTCTCAATTTTAACTCCTTGTTTCATTGTTCAACATAGCAGGGTCTTTTTTTTAACTCTCTTATAACACCACTTTCTTGTAGTTTCATACATGTATGTTGAAATTTTTACTATTACAGTCATTTGTAGAAATAGATAAATTTTAACAGAATAAACTCTTTACAATTTTATCAGTTTCATTAAATCGATAACAGTGGGAAACCAAGGTTATGAATCAGTGCACTCATTGATTGGAAAGAACTGACAGTAATATTGATCCATCTGAAACAAGAAAAATCATAATCTATTAAAGAAACTTAATCAAATAAAGAACAAGAGATATGATATAATATTTGTCTATATTAAATCAAGTTTGCAAAAAATTACAAAAACCTTAGGTAAACAGAGGTATCTCGAGTCTCTTATCCAGATATTTCCCCTTCCAAATAGTTCCTAATACATCTAAAGTTTACCCCTTAAATAATTTTTACAAAGAATAGATATCCATCAAATTGGGATTGTAAAATTCCAAATAAAGCTAACAACCCAGAAAATCACACCATCTGTTCCAAATCTCCAACAGTTCTGTTATGTTGGGATAGTTGGCTGATTCAAAACCAAGTTGAGCATCACATCTATAAGTCTCTATTTCATTCTTAGCCAACTTGTGCCAAATGCAGAGGTAAATATGGATCCCGCCCTTAAGGGAAATAGGTTGTCAGATTAACTGATCCGCGTCTTCAATAGTGATATGATCAAGTGCCTACATTTTCTCCTTTGCTTCCTCTCGCCATCGTTCGACCTGTTCGATCATCAATTTTTGGTGGATAGGCATTCTCGATAAGATTCACTGTGGGAAAACACAATGTTTCCATGATACCATCTACAACATACCACCTTCTTCCACACATAGCATGTGCCTTTTGAATAGTATCCTCAATCATCTCATTTAGGTTGAGCCAAGCATGCAGTACAGTTCTCACCTTTTTCAGCTAAAAGCTGCTGAGGATGGTAATGTTTTTTGGCTTGGCCTTCATACATCTTTGCCAATCTAAAATAGCATCATAAGCTTTGGAAGCTTGCTCTCTCTTTTCAACCTGTTCTTCAATGACAACAGACATATGACCAAAAGCAATGTGGGTTTCATAAATATCATTAAGTCTGGAACAACTAAGTTATTAAATCGTAATGCTCCTTATTTGTTTTAATAGCCAATTCTTTAATTCTTGTTGTGAAAACCTAGAAAACGAAGATGAAGTTGCACTTGCAGTTGCATCTTCACATTGCTTCTCAAGTAAGGCTATCCTCTGCATCAAGTTAGCATTTGCAGTCTTCTCATACTGCAACTCATGTTGAAGGGAAACATTCTTCACTTGTACTTCATTGTATTTGTCTTAACATGTCTTCATAAGATTTCCAATATGAGCTTCATGCTCTGTTTTGTTTTGTTCCACCTCTTCCTTCAGTTTGCTTATCTCTTCTTTTGTTCGATTAAATTATTTGTTTAGTGTATTCACAGCATGAAAATGTCAACCCGTGAATGCTCCCAAAGCAGCAATAGTATCTGCAACATGTAATTGTGGATCACCAGATTGCTAAGTCCAAACTATTTCATTAGAGAGAGATGTATCCATATCACCTTCATCTTTGCTTCTCTTTTTGCCCTTCTTAACCACTGCTTAATTAGACTCACTGTAATAATAGTCTTCAAGAGAAATTACATTATCCTTATAAAACTCATCTCTTGACTCAGTAGTAGAAGAGGTTGCAGCCACCGTGGAAACCAAATATGATGTCTGAGTTACAATGGGGAAATGCATAGGAAAAGTAATGTGAGTAACAGGTGATAGAGAAGGAGAGTCTGACACTACAATTGCTTCGAAAGTTGAAGAGATAATTGGAATGGTGGTAGTTTCAGGGATTTAAACAGGAATGCTGACAACTGGAAATGATGATGAAGACACAAAGACATTCTCAAAAGCTGATGATGATGGTAAAGTAAATGAGGGTATGTGCAAAGGGATCTTGAAAATTGGGGTTTCCTCAGCAGTAAAATGCAACATGGGAGTTTGAAATGAAGGAGGTATCATAGGAGCAAATATAGAAGTTGTAGTGTGGTAAAGTTGAGACAATGAGGGAGGTATGGTAGCTCCAACAGGAAAGGTAGAGACAACTTTGATGGATGAAAGGAGCAATGATGAATATGAGGAGCTAGGCATAGAAGTCAATTGCGGAATACTGAAAACATGGATGGAAACCTTCTTACCATGACCATTAAACAAATCTGAAAATTCTTCCAACTGGTCATGCACTTCTTCCAAAATAGGCACAGGAGAAATTTCTTCTTCTTCAAGATCAAAATTAGTTAAATTGATAGTAGGAATTGTAGAGGAAGAAACCCAGGTCTTTTGTCTTTTGAATAGCTTCTCTTCAGGTGGATCATCAAAAGTTTGAGTAATCGCAGTAGCTGTCTGAATATTAGCAACATGATGAACAATTGCATCTACCTACGTATCTAAAACAAAGGTCATCATACTTAGCCTTTGTTTGAACTGCTGGGAAGCATGCATCAAAGTTTTCATTTGCTGGGCAACAGTTTCCTATGGATGATCTTCCACAAGACCTTTACCTTTATCCTCAGCTGAACCTGTCACCACTGATCAAACTTTGGTTAGCTAAGCTTCCTTTTCTTCATTTTTCATTCTTAGCTTTTCCAGCAGATCCAATTCTAATGCCCTGTAGCTCCGTATCTTATCTCTCTGCTCCTTCTGATAATGTAGGATAATACTCTGTCCTTCTTTACTTTTTGGCCCTGGCCAAAACCTCAAAAACGGTATCTACTCCCCTGTAGATGGAGTCATCAGGGATATCTTCATGGATATAACCACCCTTGATATGGTTATGCTTGAAGTGAGCATCAAGGAACCCTTTGGGATCATGCTGTCTCTTACTAGAAAAGCCAAGTTTCAATGAAACTATGTGCTCACTTAACTCCCTAGCCCAGGTTGAGGTTGGGATAGCCAATGACCCGAGATACAGAGGGAATTTAGGCCAACCTTTTCTCTTAGGTCCAATGAGTCTCTTGTAAACCCCTTTGGTGACAATCTAGAAAGAGACCTCCTCAAGGGCTAATTTGTCGGGGACAATCTTGGGCAACATGTGAACAATACTGCTACCCAAAATTCTGATATATGTAAAGGACTCACCAATGTACCAATCACCCATAGTAGCAATGAGATTCTTGGCCTCAGTGGAAAATGCGGGAGCCTCCTTTTTGAAGATTAGGAAATAAATGCGGCCAAGGAAGTTTTCACAAATGTCATAGAACCTGGGTACGTAATTGGTATCCCACAACTCTGCATGGTAGATAGGCACTGGAGGTGCTGGTAAAGTCCAGTTCCATCCCAAATTGGGATAGTGGAACTTAGTACAAAATAAGTCGATAATGAAGGTTGAAAAGAAGAAATTTGATTTCTTCCTGGCAGTGGCCTTTTAATAATCCTGGATGACCGTTCTAAGCTCTAGAGACAAAATAGAATCCCATGGGAAGGATTATCTTGTGTTTAGTACATGATGAGTTATTGCATCCCATTCAACTTCAAAAAAGGAGCAATTGGGGAGACCGTAAAGTCTACATAGCATGGCTGCTAGTAGAGAGTATGGTTTCCTAAACCAGGAAACAAGGTAAAGGTCATCATTCCTTTGAGAGAACTTACTAGATTCGCTCATCCAAGATTTTAACATTTCGTCAAAATTAAACCTGGACCTAAAAGCTTTGCAAAATCAGGGCCGAGGGGTTGTTTAACTGATTTAAGACCATAGGCTTTGACAAAGACATCGGGGTTGAAATTCGTGAGTTGTAACCCTGCACTGTTATTGAAGGAGCGATCTTTAGGGTTTGCGTGTTCAATAATCCATTTAACTGTGTCATTATAAGGAAAGATAGCAGGTCTAGCAACAATGGCACCGATTCCAGAGTCTTTAATTCTTTGATAGGCCGGCCGGTCTTCCTGTATATCTGAGAAGTCATCGTTGTCAAAAATGGAATATATCGTAGACTAATCAATTTGATAGGTTTCACTGACTCTGCCATTAATATCAGAGAAGATGCCAAAGTTTGGTTCCTTGGTCAGCATGTCTCTTTGAAGGTTTTTACATCAAGTAATTCGAAACATTTTTGGGAACTGAAAACAATCTGTTTAATTGCATAAACCAAAAATCAAACTAGTTCAAACAAAATTACAGTAATCAATTTGAATGATGAAAATGACTAGGACACTAACCTGTAATCAGACTGAACTTTGACGATGTTGCTTGGTAAACACGCAAAGAAAATTCACGCATCACAGTAATTCACAGCAGTAAAAGTGGTAAAGAAATTGTAAAACATTGTGCTATATATAGATTTTACGGTGTCAGTTAGGACCGTAGCATTAAGAAAATGAATGGTTGAGATTAAACCTCGTGGGATGCAGGATCTTATCGCAAGATTTAAATTTTATTAACTATCCCGCAATCCACATTCCACAATTGCGAGATGTGGGATGACAAAAATACCAAAGTTTTTTTCAATCTGTCCCGCAATCTGCATCCTGCAAAATGCGAGTTGCGGGAACAGGCAACAAAATCACAAAATCAATCACCATTTGCCGGATGCGGGATGGAAAAAATAACAAATTATAAACTTCAAGATCTCGCAATCCGCATTGCGGGTTGTGGAATATGGGATGGACATAATTCTTTAAAAAACAATAGTTTTCCACAATCCACCAAAGGCATTCAAAACACGCAAAAATTTGAAGAATTCATCTAAGTTAAATCATAGAAACCATGATAAATATTTTGGCAACCCCCAAAACGACTTGAACCATTCAGAAATATTACCTTCCATGTAGCATTGGGGTTTTCATGTTTTGGATAAGGCATGGGATCTGTTGTACGTACACCAATATACCAAATATCAAATTCCAAAATCTAAATAATATATGCCCAAGGTAGAGTTTCCGCAATCTAAAAAAGTAAATTGATAATCAATCTTTCATTTTTCGCTTTCCAATGCGGAAAGTGGAAAGCGAAATTCATAAATTCATTATCAATTTATTGATTTACCTTTCTGCTTTCCCTTTCCACGGATTAGGTTTTTTTAATATTCATTCTTAGAGCCAGTAGAGCTCGATATTATAGGAATCCAAGGAATAACTCGTAATTTCATATAAAATTGACTAGGTTCTATTGTACTATACACTTGGTTTTATCTACTGAATAACACCTACTCGTTAATACAAGGTACTATATAATAAGTCCGTGGAATAACTCCACTTGCGTCGGATACTATTGGAAGACCAACATACATCTGCGTACCACCAATGATCCCCTGCAATCTAGGATCACATACACAAACATAATGTGATGTTGGAATGAAAAAGTAAGGGGTGAAAGGGAAAGTAGAAAGGTAAGGTGATAAATTGAATCTCAATTTACCTTTCTGCTTTCTGCATTGGAAAGTGGAAAGGTAAATTGATAAATGAATTTATCAACTTACCTTTCCGCTTTTCTCTTTCCGCATTGGAAAGTGGAAAGCCAAATACCTTTACCTTTTCGCTTCAAAAAGTCGAATATTGTTATAAAATACCGCTTTTTCAATGTTCAAATGTTAGCTTTCAATAGAATTGCATAAAAATATAGGATACGAAATTGAATTTTTCTAATAATTTACTACGTAAGAGTTACTCTTTTTTTTTCATATATACTTTCTCACAATACACTTTTTTCTTCTATATTGCTATTTTCTTACAATTATCAAGCTAGCACTTGAAAATCAAAATTTACTCCAGTTATATTATTATAAGCTACATTCTTACTTCTTCATATGTAATTAATTAACATTTGTTTTTTTATCTTCTGCTTTATATATATATTGTTTGCAATTAATACATATAGAAAATGTGTCGCTGGCAACAATCAAAGGTGTTTAACAAGTTTAAAATTTTCTTGTAGGTACTATGCCAAATCGTGACAATGAACAAGCCAATTCACAAAGAATATTATTATATGCACAAAACAAAGATAAAAACAACAAGAAACAATGTCTTCTTTATAGGGTTGCTCGTCTGCCTGTGGACATATCTTCTTCAATTTCTCTTGCGGAACCTGTCGACACAGCTTCACTTACATCTCCTGTGGAAAATCCATTGAAAAACCAACTCAATGACGCACATCAACGTTTTTGTAAAAAAATGGACCAACTAGCTGATATGAATGTCTGCTCGATTTGCAAAGAATGTTACCCTGGTATTGTAACAAAAAAATTCCATGGTGCATACACTTGTTCTCGTTGTATTCTAGAACGAAAAGGTCATCGATTTTCATTGGAAAACAATATGGATCCGGGAAACCAACCAGCTGTCCTTGCAGTACTTACACAAGTTGAAGAAATGCTCATTAGTCGTGCTAACCCAATCTTGCAAGTGACACATGCTCATGGTGGTCAATATAAATACTCTGGCCATACTATTTTGCTTCCCCCAAGACATTTCCAATCTTGCCACATACCTACCACATTTAGTATTAGAACTCGACATCCTCATTGTCCGGAAATGCAATTCTACAAACAATCCATATGAACTATTTGTTAGTCGAACACATGTTCTTGCTGCCCTTCAATTCAAAATGGAAAACAACCCATACTTCAAGGATGTACAAGTCAACCCGATTGCATTAGCTTCTTTGCCTCTTATTTCAGTAGACATTTCATCTTTGATTCCGCATGTTAATAGCAATGATGCATTATCTCATTAGCAAAGCTTGTCCTGTACAAATCAACCACTAGATTCATTTGAACCCTATGAATTGGAATCCTCATCATTTACTTCAACACAAACTAATGCTAGAACTGAAGTTGAAGAAATTAGATAGTTGTTACACATACCAAATATCCCACTACCACCTTCCATTGATTTCTCCCCTATAGAAATGTCCCCTATAAATGAGTACAACACAGAAGGCCTTCTTTCCATGTCTTTTCCAACTTTGTTTCCGACAGGTACAACAATGTTATTACAACCATGCATTCATGAGGTTGATATGCATGAATATGCACTTCACCTCATTCGTTATCATGACAACAGATTTGGCCAACATCCTCGCTTCTGATACTATATATACAATGTAATTATGCGTCATCGAAGTAATACTACTGCCTCTGTTTTTGTCAATTTTTTTTGAAGATACACTACCTGCCACGGCACTTGAGCTTGTCAACTAATTAGAAGACATGCCTAATGAGAAAATTGGTGAAAGGGTCGCAAGGTTTGGGTCTTCATTATGTGGAACACGTTCGTATTGGAACAAAAGTAGATCTGAACTCACAAATATGATCAATCAACAAGGTACACCAACGTTCTTCTTCACCCTTAGTGCAACTGACACAAAATGGCCAGATTTGCATGATCTAATTCCTGCTAAACATCCTACTAGCTTACCTCAATAATATCAATCAAAGGTTCACAACATCATATCAAATCCACATATTACATCACAGTACATGCACAATAGATTCAAAACATTTCTTGAAGAGGTGCTTCAAAAAGGTTTTCAAATGACAGATTCTTGGTGTAGGTATTATACCATCTATTCCTTATTTTTTTCTCTTATTTTTTTTTTACTTTAAACAATCTATTTCTAACATATCCTTTTTCCTCCAATGTAGATATGAATGACAACATAGAGGATCGACACACATTCATGGTTTTATTTGGTTGGCAAATGCACCAAATATGGATACGTTAGATTGGGAAGATGATGTTGCAGTTGAAGTTGCAATTTTTTTTTGACACATATGTGACAGCTTGGAATCCTTGTAATTCCCAATTTTCCACATCTAGGTCACACCATGCTACTACAAATGATCCATGCAGTCTTGCATCACCATCAATATTTGCATCAAACTACTCAGCTGACTATGAAGAACTTGTCAATTTTGTTCAAAGGCACACCGGATGTTTAGAGTCACACTTGCCTTCACAAAAAAGGAACATCTGTTCAATGTCACTATGGTTTTCCATATGAGCTACAAGATACTTCTTTGTTATTCATGGATCCAAATGGATGAAAAACCTACAATCCTGCAAGAAATGATCCCCTTTTAAATATTCACAACCCTTCCATGCTTTCAATATGGAGGGCTAATGTTGATTGCCAACCTGTTCTTTGTAAACATGTTGTTCTCAAATACATTTCAAAGTATGCATCAAAAGAAGAGCCAAAATTAGAAACCTACCATGCAATTCTCTCTCGCCTTGCACGTGCTGCACCAAGTGATAGCCCCATTCTTCAGCCAATCAAACAATTCCTTGCACAAACAGTTGCAGAAAGAGACATTAGTGCACAAGAGACGTGTCACATGTTGCAAAAACTTCCTCTTGTGCTTTGTAGTCATCACTTCTTTTCACTAAACGTGAGCCAAAATGTCTTCCATCATGTTTCTAATGACACTAATAACACCCCTGCAATGACCCCCTTCATTTTTGCTTACATGCAAAGACCCATTTATCTTGAACATCTAACTCTGCTTGAAGCTACTCGTTCTTGGTCTTTCTCACCTAATAGAAAAGAAATCCATGGAAACAAAACTTGTGTGACAAGATTGTTAGAGTCTATCCACATTTCACTTCCATTCCTCGCTCTGATTCTTCATCTTTTGAACCATTTTGTTGGAGTGAACTTCTTTTATGCAAACCTTTTCGGTCCATCCCTCACGATATTGGAACCACAACTTCTGAAATTATTTCTCATTGGCATCACATTAAAGGCACATATGTTGTGTGGCATATTCAACGTGCAGAACAAGAACCCTCTACACCTCTATCTGATGATTCAAACTCCAATGCTATTACCTTTCCGTTGCCCCATACCATGGATGAATGGGAACTTGTCTCTCAAATGCGTCTAGGTAATAACATCCAAGTTGATCACCTTGAAATGCTTGGGCATCGTGAATTTGAAAAAAATCACAATTGGTCAAATAACAATATACCCACCCATTTGCATGAGACAACAACATCATTCATTGACCTCAATAGCTTATCCATCCAACTACATGAAGACACCCCATCCTTCCCCAATTCACCTAATTCCTTGTCTCCCACACAATGCATAGCCTTTGACCTTGTCATGTCCCATTCATAAATACTACATCTGCTCAACCGCTAAAACTGGTGATTCAAGGTACTGCAGGCATCGAAAAATCTTACCTCATATCTTGCCTGAAATTTGCACTTAAAACTACATCTGAACAAAATCCCTCCCCACTTCTTCTCCTTTCTCCAACTAGTGTTGATGCTTTTAACATACATGCATCAACAATACATTCTACTCTTCAAATACCCATTGGTGAAATACATCCTCTTGAAGGCCAATCCCTTTCAAAATTTCAAGAAGAACTTCATCATATTCGCTATATTGTCATAGATGAAATGAGCTTTATTGGCCCAAAAATGTTAACTCAAATTGATGCATGCTTACGTTAAGCTTTCCCCTCGAAATGTACAAGTCCATTTGGTGGTTGCTCCGTAATTATTCTTGGTGACTTCAGACAATTGCCTCATGTAAAACACATTCCCATGTATGCAGGCTCATCCGTTGGAACTGCTCTTTGGCGTACATTTGATACTTTTATCACGCTGGAAACAATTTTCTGACAACAAGGAAATAGTGCTTCTCAAATTGCCTTTCGACAACTCTTGCTAGACCTTTGAAATGCAACCCCAACTGTTGAAGACTGGGCATTCCTAATGACAAGAACAACCTCATGCCTTTCACATGTCGAAAATTCTTCATTTGAACAATCTATCCAGTTGTATCCCATAAATAGCTTTGTTGCACTGCACAACAAACACATGTTGAAACAACTTAATATGCCAATTGCACATTTCTTTGCAGAACAAAGGAACAAAATTGGCCATCAATTTATTGATGACGAATAATTGGCATTAAAGGTCCTTCTTGCTGTTGGTCAACAAGTCATGTTAACTGCTAATTGATGGGTCCAAGTAGGACTTGTTAACGGCTCACTTGGAAAAGTCATTGATATTGTCTGCAAGACAAATGAGCAACCTCCTACCTTGCCATCATTTATTGTTGTCGAATTCCTCCATTACAAAGGACCCTTATGGGATGCTTCTAATCCTACTTATGTTCCAATATCTACAATAACAAGAGGATCCCGTAGACAACTACCACTTCGTAAGGCATGGGGTTTAACAATTCATAAAGGCCAAGATATGACCCTACAAAATGTAACAACTGTTATTGGAAAGATTGATAGACAAGGGCTTACATTTATTAAATTGAGCACATAGATCTGTGGACAAACACACAACTCACAGGATAGATCACACAATTTACTTAGTTATTGAAGAATGAAACAGTGCAAAAATGGCTTGCAGTTGTGAATGCTTTTCATTAATTAAAGAGTAATTAGATAATAATTACAATGAAGTACAATGGCTTTAATAGCCACATGAAATTCAAATCCACATGAGGAAATTCGAATTGATAAACTCTACTTGATTGTAGGTAACTAAGACCTTGTCTAAATCACTATCGGAGCACTCAGTAGTTAATTGACCTTGTCTAAACCATAACCGAAGTTCATCAGAGTTCTAAAACACAACTCAAGTGTTACATTCAGTGTTGACTAAGGCTAACTGACTGTGGTAGGTGAGAAATGTGCCCCTCCTAAGTTCAGTCAAGTAAACCTAGCGCTAACTGAATGTAGAGGACTAGAACTGAATGTAACTGAGTCTTAACTTAGCTTAACTAGTCATCAACTAAACTAAATTGACCTTGGTTTGTTTCGACACTCCCAGTGGCTCCTAAATTGTAGGGATTGGTCTAGGAGGATCCTAAACTAATGCAATCAAGTGCAATAAGTGGCTGTGAGCCTCAATTAGTGTTCCCCACACTTTAGTAACTGAAACATGTGCCCCAATTAGTCCAAGTGGACCCAATGGTGTTAATGACTATAAATAGACTGGATGGACTCCCGATTTAGACATGACTCCCGATTTAGACATATGACCAAATTGGACAAGGGAGGATTAATAATCCTAACACCCCCCTGAATGCTAACTTGGAAAATTTGTGGGCCCTGGTAACTAAGACCATAGGTCACCCATTACATGAAGTAAAGTAAAGTAATTGCTCAAAAACAAGGTGCTGGGGAAAAACCACATGGGAAAAAATCCACCCCTCTAATTAAGTAGGTAGAATCAAGATCAATCTGGTTCTTCTGTGCATAGGTATCCTGGGGCCTAGCATGTGAACCTCTCCATCATTATGTCTGGAGGAATCTTATTCTTTGGAAGAAGAATGATATGCTCAACTAAATCAGAAATATAGACAGCTACCGGATGAAGACTGGACCCATGTAGAGCAACTGAAGTCAACTGATAAGTGAGAAAAGGTTCTTGAGGATGCAAGGAACACTCAAGAAACTGATATGTTTCAGCCATGAACAGCAAACCATGAGTTGTAAGAACAACCCCAAGTGTTAGGAGCAAGTGTCTAGGCGGATGCAAAAAATCTTCCTCTTTACTAGTTCTGTGAGGAGATGAGCATGTGATCAATGGTAGAGAAGCACTGGGACTCCTGAGAGCGAATATTTGAGCTCCATAGTCTGATATAGCTTTTGAAATAGCTAATGAATCACATAATAAAATATCATCAACCTCATATGAGGAAACTAACACCAAATCCCCATCAGCAGTTTTGAAGAGAAAGTGCGGTACTTGATTTTTCACACCAAAATTAGTGAGAGCAGCTACAAGCAGTACTGAAAGATTATGAATTTGATATATTAAACCAAGCAATATCAGATCAGATCTAAATAAGATCATATTATATCCAATAAGGTTAATATCAGATTCAAATAAATGGTTAACCGAGACGGTGGATGCACAACTTTCTTCTTCTTCAAAATTCTGAATTTTGGTGCATGCAATCCTGCAGGAATTTGCTGGAAAATCTAGATCATGGGGAGAAAATGGATCACTCTGGTAATCTGATATTTCTTCCAAAATATCCAAGGTATCACTAATTTTCACACCAGCAGCAACATTAGAGGGAGAAAAATCAAATTTCTCTTCACTTTCAGAAGCAATTACTGGTAAATTTTGCACAGAATTTAAAGGAAAATCACTGGTGAATGTTTGCATGGAAGTGTAGCAGAATTTTTCTTCAATATTAGAGATTAGAATGTCTTCTTTTGTTTCAGCAATATGAGAAGATGAGATATCAGAGATCTCATGAACTTCTGGAGCATCAGGAGAAGGAGTCACTGCATGGAGACTATCTTCAATTCGAATTGACTGTGTAGAAGCTTCTGCTTCTTCTTCATCTTGAACAACTTCATTAGAGAGAGTGGAGGCCGATATTTTTGGATCAAGGATGCTTATGGTGCTAGATGTGCTCTCGAAAGTGCTATTATGATCCTCATCAATCATTCCAAAGGTTCTTTCCAATCTTGTCTAGAGTTCCTGTGGATTTTTAATAGATCTACTAAGGTAGCGCAAGCTAGGAGAAAGAGACAGGTTCATTATTTCAATAACTGCATCCTTTGTATTTAGCCAGTCATTTTCACTCTCAAAATAATTTCTACTGAATCCATCAGACACCCAAAAGAGATCTTGTCTATTCAGAAATACAATCATCTTCACCTTCCATTCATAATAGTCTGAGGATCGGGTGAGAAGAGGAACTGATGAATTCATTTCAAATTTGTACTTGCAAAACAAAAAAAGGGCACCGTAAGGTCGAACAACCTGCACTTTTTGAATTTTCTTCACACCCAGCTTAGTTAATCAAGCAAGCTTGATCAATAATTCCTTTGCTTGGGGTATTAAGTGGTAAATTCTCCGCTTCTGGTGTAGTGCTAGAAGGAGCAATTTTGCTCAAAAAATGATCCAGTAGGAGATCTGAGGAGGAGAAGAGCCTTGTTTGTTGAGGCTCTGATACCATATTAAATTGAGCACATAGATCTATGGACAAACACACAACTCACAGGATACATCACACAATTTACTCAGTTATTGAAGAATGAAACAGTGCAAAAATGGCTTGCAGTTGTGAATGCTTTCCATTAATCAAAGAGTAATTAGATAATAATTACAATGAAGTACAATGGCTTTAATAGCCACATGAAATTCGAATCCACATGAGGAAATTCGAATTGATAGACTCTACTTGATTGTAGGTAACTAAGACCTTGTCTAAATCACTATCGGAGGACTCGGTAGTTAACTGACCTTGTCTAAACCATAACCGGAGTTCATCGGAGTTCTAAAAGACAACTCAAGTGTTACATTCAATGTTGACTAAGGCTAACTAACTGTGGTAGGTGAGAAATGCGCCCCTCCTGAGTTCAGCCAAGTAAACCTAGCACTAACTGAATGTAGAGGACTAGAACTGAATGTAACTAAGTCCTAACTTAGCTTAACCAGTCATCAACTGAACGGAACTGACCTTGGTTGGTTTCGGCACTCCCAGTGGCTCCTAAATTGTAGGGATTGGTCTAGGAGGCTCCTAAACCGATTCAATCAAGTGCAATTAGTGGCAGTGAACCTCAATTAGTGTTCCCCACACTTTAGTAACTGAAACATGTGCCCCAATTAGGCCAAGTGGACCTAATGGTGTTAATGACTATAAATAGACTGGATGGACTCCCGATTTAGACATATGACCAAATTGGACAAGGGAGGATTAATAATCCTAACAACATTCACTGCAATATCAAGAGTTACATCTCTTTCAGGCCTACACATTTCTCCACCTTTCTCTTTTTCCAGATACTCTCGAATGCAAGGCAATCGATATGTCCAACGTAGGAAACAAGAGGAAAGCTTACTTGCTTCAAAGTCTTTAAAACCAAATTGTGGTTGAAGCTTCTCATTTTCTCTTTATAAATATACTGTTTTTCTTTGGTCACTTATTGATGTAAAATATCTACTTTTGTTTCAATAAACATCCAAGAAATTTGATATATTTGGATTCTAGACTAAACTATCTCAGCAAACTCAAATACTAACTTTGAGAGTTTTTAAGTAGCCCAGTTATAATATATAATTGATAGCTAAGAAATAATTACTCAATGCACATTTGATATCTCAAATTTGTAATGCAAACTCAATACATAAATCACCACATTGAATACATCTGCAACCTATAATAAATACACCACAAATACTGAATAATAACACAAAATTGCTGAAACAAATTTAATAAAAAGCCATAAATCATTACATAACTAATAGTGTTATCTTATTCAATTGCAAAGCATTACAATGTTGCTCTTCAATACTGGTCACTGCAAAACTGTTCTTTAGGGTTTGAATGATCAAATCCCTAATTGAATAAATCCATATCCAACATTAAACCGATTTTCGATAATTGAAAAAGATAAAGGTAAAAGTGATTTATTTTCTTAACACATAACTATTCAAGCTAGCATCAGTCTCTACAACCACCTTGGAATAAATCTCAAAGAAAATATAAGGTTTATGAACAAGCTTAATGATATTCAATACATCTAAGAAGTAATACTAATTAAAGACAGAAACATAATAAATGACATAAGTTAAACAAAAACATTCATTCACAATATATGAAATAGAAGAAAACAAATTTATATATACCAACTAACATTGGTTTAACATACCGGTAATAATCACCAATCCAATATAAATAGAAGAATAACTATATTTTGCTAACAAACATTTTACAAACAACCACAAAACAAAGCACAAATAACTGTAATTTCATTAACATGTTTGACATTTGCACAATCTTATGCTTAGTGTCCAAACAACTAATTTCTTCTACTTGCCAAATTTTTCCCTTTATATAACATTACAAAGTATTACAACAAAAAAATATTCTCAACATGTAGGGTTCCAAGATCAAAAAGTTTAATTTTGACCAAGGACGGAACACCACTTGGCATCTAACTCCATCAATAAATCAATGTTTTGGGATTTAGCTTGTTCAAAATGAATTTGTGCCCTCAAAAACTTGGACGCAATATCCCTCTTCTTCACCATTTTCCATTTACCAACATAAACCTCTATCTTAACTATTGCACAATAAGGTTTCTCAATCTAACTCGAAATATGTTCCAGCTTAATCTGAGTGAAACCCTCAATTGTCTTCTTGGAAACAACAAATGATTGTTTAACTTCATCTAATTTTATCTTGGGTGTAGATGCTTCTTCAATCGCTTCTAGCATAGCCAACCCTAAAAAATCGAATAAAACATCTGACGCTTTCCACCTACGCTTGCATGCTTCCTGGCCATCTTCAATGATGCTTTGTACTGCATCGCAAAGGCCTCCCCAAGTTCCAAAAATCAATTGAACCTTTTTAACCTGAACTTTATCCATTATTGGAATATCCTTTGCTTTGTCTCTCATATGTATTTTCTATCCACTCATATTTTCCAATGCCTTCATTGCCACAGTTTTCCGAGTATCATGATCCTCAAGAACATGTGACTATTCTTCAAATGTTTTGTACAGTTCCTATATTTCACACAACGCTGTATATAGGCTAGTCATGCGTTGATGATACTATTCATTTACCCTACAATCCAACTGTTTAAATTACTCAATTGTTAGTGTTGAAGATGATGAGGTAGCTGAAGATATTTGTAATTGTTTAAGTTGATTCTCTAGGGTATAATTCTGATCAGCTTGTTGCTTGTTGACAACCTGTAATTTCTCAAGCTGCTGCTTTAGAATGTCAATTTTTTTCCCATTGTGTCTCATTATCTTGATGCTCTTCTTTAAGCAACTTAATATCCTTAAGGTGACATACCTCAGATGCAGCCAGATTCTTTCTTACTTTATGTAGTTCCTCTTCCTTAGTGAAGAGATCTTTAGTCAACTGCAATATTGAGTTATAGTTAGCACCTGCAAAAACTCCAATAGTAGCTGCGGTATTTACTATTCCTTGCTTTTCATTAGGAACATCAGTTTTCCAAACAATTTTATCAAGGGCAGGAACATGTTTGAGGATACCTTCTCTTGTCTTCTTTAAACCTTTCTTCAAAATGTCCTTCTGCTTCTTGCTCCAACAATAATTCCTTAAGCTAACAACTACATATTCTCCAAAATCTGCTATCTCTTCTATAGATGAAACAACTTCTTTTTCAGGCGATCTTGTTGACTGAGGTTGTGATTGTGACACCGAAATTTCTACATTAAGTTCTGATTGTGACACTGGAATTTCTACATTAAGAGGAGAAATGTCCAAGGCCAAAGCAGAGAATATAGATATAAGGGAACTGGAAGAAGGAGGAATAGAGCTCTTAGTTTCTGCCGAAGGGATAGCAACTACAGAAGCATTTTCCACTTGGGAAAAAGGAACACGAAAAGATGTGGTGGGAGGCTCAGATGTATGGGGAGTCAATAAAACACATGGAGAAGGAGGGACAATATCACTAGCCAATTCTGGTGATACTAATGGGTCTTCACAAGTTTCCTCAACAATAGGCTTTAAATCTACATGGGAAAAAGAGGAGTTAGAAAATAAAGGATCAAAAACATCTCCTGAAAATCGTGCAAGAGACACAGATGATGTCATCGAGGTAACAATATTGACAAGACAAGTGGGGTTTTCAGTCTCCTCCTCCAGATCACTATCAAGATCATGGATCTCAATGTTATGCTCAGATTCAGAGTCAACCTGTCGAATGAGAGAAGGTTTGAGAGGCAGTTTCTCTTGAAGGATAGGTGAACCTATCAGCAATCCCTGCTGATCCATGGCTACTTGCTGAGGTATTTGCTTTGTTTGAACCACTACAAGCTGAGTTTTCTTCTTCTCTAGCTCAATCTTACGCTCAGATTCAGAGTCAACCTGTCGAATGAGAGAAGCTTGGAGAGGCACTTGCTCTTGAAGGATAGGTGCACCTATATCCAATCCCTGTTGATTCATGACTACCTGCTGAGGTATTTTCTCTGTTTGAACAAATACAAGCTGAGTTTTCTTCTTCTTTGGCTCAGCTTCAGCCTCCTCAACATATGTTCGAATTTGAGAGCTGAGCTTCGCTAGACCTAGTTTAAATTTTTCCCCTCTTTGAACTTCCATCTCTTGCGAAGACTAACCACTACCATAAGTTTCTATCACAACTTTTCCTTTCTCTTTCGACTGCAATGCTGAGGAAGAAGCTACTATTCCTTGCTGTCTTGCTTCTCTTTCCATGTTTTCCCTATCAAGCTTATCATCTGCTTCAAATTTCGATCTTGTTTTACAAAGGGTGATTTCCTTAATTTCTTTCTGACATTTGAAAACAAGAGATTTTACCTCTAGATCAATGATCTTATCCAATTCTTGTCGAAAATCAACAAATCCCCTGTACATGGAATCATCTGGCAAATCTTCATGTGTATAATTCAACTTAGCCTTTTCTTGAGCAAAAAGGTTAACGAGAAAACGGTTAGGATCATGTATCCTTTTGACAGCTTCTCTCAGCTTCATAATTGTAATATCCTTTCCAAGCACAATTGCATGAGTAGAATTCTGTATAACCAAACAATCTAAGTGCAAAGGAAACCTAGGCTAACCCTTCCTCTTGTTCTTAAGCCAATTTTGGATAAGCGCCATCAATAACCGTTTGAAAAAAAAATTCCTATAACACCATTCGGTATGGAACAAATCTCGGCAACAAATTGATGGTTTTGCTTCCCCAAATTTTGAAATAAGAGAAATATTCCCCCATGTACCAATCTCCATGATCAACAATTAAATCCCTGGCTTTTTCTGAAAATGCCAGAGCATTGGCTTTGAAAATCATATAATACATGGATCCTAAGAAAAGGTCACAAATTTCATATATATGACGAACAAAATTATCCTCCCACAATTCAGAACAATAAATATGAACAAGTGGAGAATTCGTCTCCCAATTCCAACCCAGATTAGGAAATTTTGAACTCATACAAAAAACGTCCATGACATACACCGACATATAAAGTTGCGGTTTTTTTCCTTTCAGGTATTTTTCAATTTGATGCTGCAAATTAAGAGATAATACTTGAGCCTAATTGAACGACTCACCTGCAAGACTAATGTGCTGGGATGCCGAAACCCACTCTGATTTGATATATGTGCTATTTGTCTCATCATATAATTGACAGAACATAACGTCCAGTAGTGAAAATGGTTCCCTGAACCATGAAATAGGGTAGGCAATACCTGGTTCTGCAGGAAACAAGTTAGGGTTTTCCATCGATGATTTTACCACATGTTCGTAATTGAAACGAGATGCAACTTCATCAAGGAACTTATGACTCAGTAACTCTTTCGGGGGACTGAGACTGTAAGCATTAGAAAAAATTCCAGGTCTGAACAAGGCCAAATAAATGCCAATGTAATCATTGAAAACTCGCTCTTCAGGCTTAGCTTGGTTGAGTGCCCATTTCACAGCGTTCGTGTAGGGCATAAATGTTGGTCTGGCGAAAATTAGATGGAGTTATGAACTCATAATGCTGATGTAAGCCAGCTGATCTTGAGGAATAGCTGAGAAATCATCATTATACAAAACTGAATAAATTCTCGACTAGTTTAAATACATGTTTTCAGAAATTCGCCCACTAGTGTTTGTAAAAATTCTGGCATTTGGATCCTTCGACCTTTGTTCTTGGAGAGCCATTTTTGACCTTGTCTTTCTGGGAATCAAAGAAGCCATTTATGCTGGAAATACTGTAAATCTGGTCCAAACTTACTAAACTATACAACCAATGACAAATGTAAGGTGCAGCAAAAAGAAAACACAATAAAAATCAACAGGCACAGTAAAATCGCAGATAAAACAAATAGTAAAAACCTAAAAAATTGAAACACACTATATAGCGAAAACCTCAATGACAAAACAAATCTAGACTATGGATCTAAGGAAAAACAAATGGATGAGATTAGGGCAGGAAATAAAAACTGAACATAGAACCTTTTATTAACACAAACTGTAAATTGCGAAAGCAGAAAGGTAAACCGATAATAAATTTATCAATTTACCTTTCCGCATTCCGCTTTGCGGAAACTCTACCTTGGGGAAAGTTGAACATTTCCATGAAACAATTTCAACTTTCCCCAAGGTAGAGTTTCCACAAAGCAGAAAGGTTAATTGAGAAACTGATTATGACTTTACCTTTCCGCTTTCCATATTGGAAAGCGGAATGCGGAAAGATAAATTGATAAATTGATTATCAGTCTACCTTTTTGCTTTACGCTTTCCAAAGTGAAAAGCCAATAGCAGAATACTGTTTTTGCTTAAGAACTTTATATCATTTCATGAGAACTAAATTATTGTTAGGTTTAATGTTAATTTTGATATTAATCTCCACCCCGAATGCAGAAATAGGAACGTGGAACATTATCGTCAAACTTCCGCTTTGCGAATTACAGAAAGTCACTTTAAACGAAAAGTTTCAACTTTCCCCAAGGTAGAAAGGTAACCGTGACAACGTTGCCTGGGAAAAACGCAAATAAAATTCACTAACGACGTTGTGTGTTTTGAATGCCTTTGGTGGATTGCGGAAAACTATTTTTTTTCAAAGAATTAAGTTCATCCGTATTCCAAAAAGGTAAACTGATAATTGATTTATCAATTTACCTTTTCGCTTTGCGCACTTTCTGCTTTCCGCATTGGAAAGCGGAAAGCAGAAAGGTAAATTCATAAATTTATTATCGATTTATCAATTTACCTTCCACTCCAGAAAGGTAAATTGATTATCACTTTACCTTTCCGCTTTTCAATGCGGAAAGCGGAAAGGTAAATTGATAAACCGCTTTCCTCTTTCAGTATGGAAAGTGGAATGGGGAATGGTAAATTGATAAATCCATTATTAATTTACCTTTCCGCTTTCCGCTTCACAAATCGGCATGCGGAAAGGTAAATTGATAAATTGATTATCAATTTATGTTTCCGCTTTCCTCTTTCGACATTGGAAAGCGGAACGGGGAAAGGTAAATCGATAAATTGATTATCAATTTACCTTTCCGCTTTCTGCATTACACTTTTCCAATTTTCATTCCAAGTTTCAGAAGTAGGCTCCTCGAATTCCAACCTATGCAAATTCAATCTTTTCCTGACCTCTTAGGGTTTCTCCACATGGCGAGATCTCTTAGGGTTTCTCCTTCGGTTTTGAGGTTTATAAACAAACAATACCAACATGAAAATTCTGTTGCAGAGAATTTGTTGCGGTAAAGATTCAATAATTTTACCCTCTCGGCATTCATTTGCACGTCTTATGAACTTGGCTACTGACACAAGTCCTTGACCTGAGTCTTTTGCGAGATGCAGGTTGCGGGATGTGATTTATTTTGTGATTTTTGTTGCGTGTTCCCCCAACCCACAACTCGCAATTTGCGGGATGCGGGTTGCGGGATGAAAAACTTGACAAATTATGGAGATTGAATAAAACTTCGATTCTTTTGTCATCCTGCATCCCGCATCCCACGGGATGCGGGTTGTGGGAAGTGATTTATTTTTTGATTTTTGCTGCGTGTTCCCGCAACCCGCAATTTGTGAGATGCGAGTTGCGAGATGAAAAACTTGACAAATTATAATCTTCAAGATCATGCAATCCGTATTGCGGTCTGTGGGATGCGGGATGGACATAATTGTTTGAAAAAAAATAGTTTTCTGCGATACACCAAAGGCATTCAGAACAAGCAACGTCGTCAGTGAATTTTCTTTCCATTTTTACCAGGAAATGTTGTTACAGTTATCTTTCTGAATTTCCATTTGCGGAAAATCTACCTTGGGGAAAGTTGAAACTGTTCGTTTAAAGTGGACTTCCGTAATTTGGAAAGCGGAAGTTTCATGGCAATGTTCCACATTCCTATTTCCACATTCGGGATGGAGATCAATATCAACATTAACGTTAACACTAACAATAATTTAGTTCTCATAAAATGATATAAAATTCTTAAGCAAAAACAATATTCTGTTGTTGGCTTTCCGCTTTGGGTAAAAATATTGAGTGTTTCCACAACCTAACCTTTTTGACTTACCTTGGGAGACTGGAAGTTACATTTTAATAATACTTTTGTGGGTACTACTGACCCGACTCACAACTGAGGTTTTACCTTAAGACATTCATGACTAAATACATCAATGACATCCCCGATCAAAGGATTAACGTATATGTCTCCCCCCGCTCTCTCCCCCTCTCCCTCGATCTCTCTCCCTCGCTCCTCTCCCCCCCTCTTTCTCCCTCTCTCTATTCCTCTTCCTCTCTCTCTCCCTCTCCCTCTCCCTTTCTCTCTCCAGCTCTCTCTCTCCCTCCTAATCGCCCTTTCCTACCACTTACCACCCTCAATATCTATCTCTTTCTCTCTCCTTGCGTCCTATACCTCTCCTTCTCTTTAATTGCCCTAATTATCCCTAAACCCTATCCTCTCTCTCCACCCCGATATCTATCTTTTTCTTTCCCCACATCAATTTTAATAAATTTGAATTACCAATTAAAAATAATCTACATGTAAATACATATAATAATATATAATGATATGAATTGACTTTGAATTCCTGAGAGTTTTAAAAGAAAAATTTAAATCCCTCCCTCCCCCCTTTCTTTCTCCCTCTCTCTTCCTGCCTCTCTCCCTCTCTCCCCCCCCCCCCCCTTCTCTCCCCCTCCCCCCCCCCCCTTCTCCCTCTCCCTCTTCCTCTCTGCGCTCTCTCCCTCCCTCCTATTCACTCTCTCCTACCACTTACCATTCACAATCTCTCTCTCTTTCTCTCTCCTCGCATCCTATACCTCTCTTTCTCTTTAATTGCCCTAATTATCCCTAAACCCTATCCTCTCTCTCCACCCCAATCTCTATCTTTTTCTTTCCCCACCCCAATTCTAATAAATTTGAATTACCAATTAAAAATAGTCTACATGTAAATACATATAAATAATATATAATATATGAATTGATTTTGAATTCCTTAGAGTTTTAATAGAAAATTTTAACTGATTTTTGAATTCTTAATATTAAATAAAAATCATAATTAAAATGTGATGTGAGCTGATTTAGAATTCTAAATAATTTTCAATTGGAATTTCTTCTCTGACATGGTTATCCAAATTTATGCATCACCGGTTCCCCATAACTACACAACTGAAATTTACAGATTTCATGATTTGAAAGATTTAACAGAAATATATAACCTAAAAAAAATAAGAGTATATGTATTTAATAAAGTTATAAAAAAACAATATTACTAAAAATGAAAGAGAAATATAAAGAAAATATGGGATTTCCGCAATCCGCAATCCGCAATGTAGAAGGCAGAAAGTGAAAGCAAAATATAAAGAAAATATGAGATTTGCGGATTGCGGAAATCCCATATTTTCTTTATATTTTTCTTTCACTTTATGTAATCCGCATTGCTGAATGCGGAAAGCAGAAAGTGAAAGAGAAATATAAAGAAAATAAGGGATTTCCTTGAGAAAATCTCATATTATATTTATATTTCTCTTTCACTTTCTGCATTCCACAATGCGGTTTGCGGAAATCCCATATTTTATTTATATTTTTTTCACTTTCCACAATCCGCATTGGAATGCAGAATGCAGAATGTGAAGGAGAAATATAAATAAAATGTGATATTTCTGTAATCCGCATTGCAGAGCTGGAAAGTAAAAAGTGAAAGAAAAAAATATATTATTAACAATAAATAAATGTGTGTGAAAACAAATATTTCAAAAAATTTGTTCGAAGAAAATAAATTGCATTTTTGTATTATGAGTTAAATGAAAGATATAACCTAAAAAGAAAAAGTATTTGTCTTTAATAAAGTTATAAAAAAAACAATATTACTAAAAATGAAAGAGAAATATAAAGTAAATATGGGATTTCCGCAATGCGGAAAACTAAAAGTGAAAGAAAAATATAAAGCAAATATAGGATTTCCGCAGCAAAAATCCCATATTTGCTTTATATTTTTCTTTCACTTTCAACAATCAGTAAGCGAAATGCGGAATGCGGAAGCGGAAAGTGAAAGAGAAATATAAAGAAATTATGAGATTTCTGCAATCCGGATTACGGATTGGGAAATCCTATATTTTATTTATATTTCTCTTTCACTTTCAACTTTCTTCATTCTGCAATGCGGATTGCAGAAATACCATATTTGCTTTATATTTTTTTTGTTCACTTTCCACAATCCCCATTGCTAAATGCGGAATGCGAAAAGTGAAGGAGAAATATAAATTAAATATGAGATTTCCGCAATCTGCATTGCGGAAGGTGGAAAGCAAAAAGTGAAAGAAAAATATATATTATTAACAATAAATAAATGTGTATTAAAACAAATATTTCAAAAAATTTGTTGGAAGAAAATAAATTACATTTTTGTAATATGAGTTAAATGAAAAATATAACCTAGAAAATAAGAGTATTTGTATTTAATAAAGTTATAAAAAAATAATATTACTAAAAATGAAATAGAAATATAAAATAATATGGGAATTCTACATCGCTGAAAACTAAAAGTGAAAGAAAAATATAAAGAAAATATGGGATTTCCGCAGCGGAAATCCCATATTTGTTATATATTTTTCTTTCAGTTTCTATTCATTTTTTTATCTATAATTTCTATTTTTATTTTATATTGTTAAATTCTTCAACTAATAACAAAATATTTAAAATAGTAGTTAAATCTTTAATAAGTTGACTCAATAAACCAATGGAGTAACTCAATCGCCCAATCTCTATTAATTCTGCAATCAGTTTACAACCTTTATGATATAATCTTCAATAAAGAGACGATTTGGTCAAACTAATCATTTTCGGAACTTGGTAAAACCATTCACAAACTGGTAAACCCAGAATTTATTTGTAAACCCACCTTTACAAACATTGATTAAAATTTATCATACGATAATTAAAAAAGTATTAAACTTTTGTCCTCACCAACACATGAGTGAAACTAATCAGAAATTCCTAAAAACGAAAAGGAATGATCATGGTCACGTGTATTTATATGTCTACATTTATTGATTTTTCCAAGACGTGCTACATTGGAAAATCTAAAGTGCATTTTTTTGTCTTACACCTTATCTTTATGTTTCTCTTTCATTGCGGAAGCAGAAAGTGAAAGATAAATATAAATAAAATATATGGGATTTCCGCAATCCGGATTATGGATTGCGGAAATCCCATATTTTATTTATATTTCTCTTTCACTTTCAGCTTTACGGATTGCGGAAATCTCATATATTTTGTTTATATTTCTCTTTCACTTTCCGCTTCTTTCATTCTGCAATGGGGATTGCGTAAATACCATATTTACAGTATATATTTTTTTACTTTCCATAATCCGCATTGCGAAATGCAGAATGCAGGAAGTGAAGGAGAATATATAAATAAAATATGAGATTTCCGCAATCCGCATTGCTGAAGGCAGAAAGCAGAAAGTGAATATATATATATATATATATTATTAACAATAAATAAGTATGTATCTTCACCAACGAACTCAATGTTTTCTTTGACAATTCCATGAAGATTTTTTAGCGATCAGCTCTGGCTTCCTTCTGGGTGCGCGCATGAGGAGAGCGAGGGCTTTAGGCTGCTGCAATGGCCTCCCCAGGGGGTGGGGACCCCCTTCCCCCCCCTTCAGATGAGATTGCTGCGTTCAGAAGACTGGTTGCCAGCGGGGGCAAGAGAAAAATCCCTTCCTCTGTTCCGAAATTCATCAAGAAGCTCGAGGAAATACCTGAAATCGCCTTGCCAGAGACGACCTCGGTCAAGATTGCCCTGGCTCTGTCAGAAAGAGGGCTGGTAGGCCAGTTCATGGGGCTATGGCCCTCGGCAAAAACAATAGACGACTGGATCCAAAGGAACTGGAAGCCGCACCTCAAGCAAGGAGTCACCTGCCACCCCCTGAGCAGCGGCTACTTCCTCTTCGAATTTATCAACAAGGAGGATAAGGACCTCATCTTCAGAAACGACCCATATTTTATGGGATCCCAGGGGCTGTACCTGAACCGATGGACCCCGGATTTTGACCCTACGGTAGATCTGCCCAAGGAGGTGCCGGTATGGGTCAGGCTCCCCAATTTGCCGGTCCACTGCTGGAACTATGAAACCCTGCAAGTTATAGGGAATGGTTTAGGGAAATTGTCGATAAGGCAGACAACAAGAACAACTACAACTGTGCAAGAATATGCGTCGAAGTGGATCTTGAGGCAGGGCTCCCGGAAGCGGTGAAACTAACGGTGGGCACTTGGACTCATTTCCAGAAAGTGGACTACGAACATCTCCCATTCAAATGCAGAGCCTGCCAAGAACATGGGCACTTTCAAAGAAATTGTCCGAAGATTCAAACCCAAGAGAAGGAAGAAGCTGAAGGTTGGCAAAGGGTTAAGAAAAGCAAAATAGTACCAAAAACCAAAGATCCCAGAGTTGTTCAGACGAAAGATCAACCCCTGGTGAATCCAAATTCTCTGAAGGAACCTCTGAAAGAAGGCACAGCTACTTCAAAAGAATCGGCGAAAGAGACCATTGAGATAGCCTCTCAACCCATGTCTCCCTCAAAAGCTCCGGCTAAGGAAAAGAGCGACCAGCCAGAAAGAGAACCTCAAAAATCGGACGATGAGCACATCACCATAGGCTCAGACCTGGGGGCTGAATCAGACGAAGGGGCTACGGAGACCAGCAGCTCGGTTGGCTCCCCTGAAAAGAACCCAAGAGGAAGGAAACCAGATCGGAAAAAAAGGGAGGAGAAATCGTACAGGGACGTGACAGCAGGGGTCCAACAAACCATCCCGGACATGATAGAAACCAGATCATCAAAGAAAGGAAGGGCTCCGAAAGGAGCCACCCCCCCCCCCTCGGTTCTTAATGCAATTCGTCTCCTGGAATTGCAGAGGAATGGGAAGCAAGGCTAAAGAAGAAGCAATTAAAGACTTAGTAAGAATGAACGCCCCAGAGATACTTCTGATCCAGGAGACGAAGATGGAGGAGCCTGAGACCATCCAGGCTAGCAAAAATTTTTGGAAAAAGGGAGATGGTAGAGCAGTCAAAGCCAGGGGAGCCTCAGGAGGTCTAGCCACCTTCTGGAACTCCAAAAATCTTGACCTGCTCGAGGATCACAGCACTACCCATTGGCTCTTCACGAAGCTGAACCATCAAGACTCAGGACACCAGATCAGTCTTTTTAACATCTACGCCCCAGCTCTTCTATCTGAAAAAAGAGAGTGCTGGGACTCACTGAATTCCTTCTTGTCCTCCAACCGGCACGAAAATATCATTCTTGCTGGTGATATGAACGTAACTCTGGCCCTTTCGGAAAAAAAAGGTGGCTCCCCGGTAAGAGACCCGGCTCAGGAGTGGATCGAAGACATTATTATGGACTGGGAGCTTGAGGATATAAAACCCAGCAAAGGCAAGTATACCTGGACAAATAAAAGAGTTGGCCCTGGGCACATTGCAGCCCGGCTGGACCGTTTCCTTGTCCAATCGTCCTTTCTAACTTTGGGGCTCTTCGCAAGATCTGATATCCTCCAGGCTTGCACCTCAGATCACAAGCCAATCTCCCTCTCTCTGTCTCCGGGGGAAAATTTGGGCCCTATCCCATTTAGATTCAACCCCCTCTGGGTCTCCATGGACGACTTCTTCGATCTGGTCTCGAATTCCTGGCAAGTTCCAGTAACTGGGTCCCCATTCTTCATATGGGAAGAAAAACTGAGAAGACTCAAAGCAGCACTCAAAAGTTGGGCCAAGCTCCTTCCCTCCCCCATCGCAGAAAGGAAAGAAGCTCAAAGGCGTCTAGGAAATCACTAGATGCTCATGGAGAGTGCCTCGATCACCATTGATTTGCTCATTGTGGAGCTCGATTTGCAGAAAGCTCTCCACAAAGCGCTGAGAATAGAGGAACATTATTGGCAGGTTAAGGCACGCTGTCAATGGCTCAAAGAGGGCGATAAGAACACTTCCTACTTTCACAAACATGCAGAATCCCAGAAGAATTTCAACAGCATAAGAGAAATTCAGTATCAAGGTCAAACTCTCAATCAAATCGATGAGATTAAGAACGCTACCTTCTCCTTCTACAGCGATCTGTTCACTGAAGAGCTCGACTCGCCTCCATAGCTGGATCGCTACCCTCTCAACATTCTCCCCAAGCTAATCAACGAGGAAGACAACAGAAATTTGATGAGGCCCATTACGACTGAGGAAATAAGACACGCCCTTCATGCCATGAACCCAGATAAAGCTCCAGGGCCTGACGGATTTACGGCAAAGTTCTACATTGCATGCTGGGACATCATTCAGAAGGACCTGGTCAAGATGGTGAGGAAATCTCAGAACTGCAGCAAAATAGGAGGGAGTACGAACTCCTCCTTCCTGGTGTTAATCCCCAAAGAAAAAGGAGCCCAAAGCTTCTCCAGATTCCGGCCGATCTCTCTCTGCAACACATGGTACAAAATAATCACCAAAGTCATTGCAAACAGAATAAAAAATGTTCTTCCCAGGATCATTCCGGAAAATCAGGGGGGTTTCATCAAGGATAGACAAATCCAGGATAACATCATCCTGGTCCAAGAGGCCATCCACTCAAGCTGCCAGCGGAAGGAGAAAGGTATGATAGTTAAACTAGACCTCGCAAATGCCTTTGATAAAGTTCGGCTAACTTTCCTTTTTGCTGTTATGTCCAAGCTAGGATTCCACCCCCATTTAATCAGCTGGATCAGAGCATGTATCTCGGGGCCTTGGATCGCCCCTTTGGTCAATGGGAGACCTGCCAAGTTCTTCAACGCCTCTAGGGGACTCAGGCAAGGCTGCCCCTTGTCCCCCTTACTCTATGTCATTCAAGCTTCTGTCCTTAGTTTCCAGTTGGACAACTGTCTTCAGCAGCGGTCTTTAAAGGGGCTCACAATCACCCCTAGAGTGAAGAAAATCAACCATGCTCAATTTGCTGATGATACCCTCCTGCTGGGTCATGCCAATCTAGCCACAGCAAGATCCTTCAAGCAAGAGTTGGACGCCTACACTGAAATCTCAGGCAGTGAAATCATCTTGAGGAAAAGTAAAATTTATGGCTGGAACTGCCCCCCCATTGAAATGGCCTGTATCTCAAGAATGCTGGAAATGGAAGGAACCTCCAACTGGGAATCCATAAAATATCTGGGAATACCACTGGTCAAAGCTACTCCCAGAAGGAGTATTTGGCTGCCCTTGGTGGACAAACTCAAGGCCAAAATCATGGCCTGGGGGGCTTCCTGGTTAAACAAAGCAGGTAAAACTATTCTCATCAACTTCGTCTTAACCTCCCTTCCTCTCTACCAGGCTTCTATGCTGTTAGCCCCAAAAGGAATCGTGAAAGACATTGACAATCTGCTGAGAAAATTCCTATGGGAAGGGGGAAGAAATACAGGAAGGAAAATGCACCTTGTTAGCTGGGAAAAAGTTAAAGGCCCCAAAAGTGAAGGAGGGCTGAATATCAGAGATGTGGCCACTCAAAATCTGGTTATGGGCGGCAATATTCTGTGGAAAATGATTAGAGGTAAAACAACCTGGAGCTCCAAAGCGCTCAGGACTAAGTACTTCAGAGGGCACAAAGAGAGATGCTTGGACAACCCACCATTGACAAGGAAAGGTTCTCCTATCCTCGCTCTCTGTCTCAAATCCCTTGATCTGATTACCTCAAATCTCACTTGGATCCCGGGAAATGGCTCCAAAATTAAGTTTTGGGATGACTCTATTCTAGGGCAGTCCCCCTTAAAAGATATGGAACGGCTGGAGAATATCAAAAATTGGCTTCACTTGAACAGTAAATTCACTCTTTGGGATCTATCCAGCTGGAGCCCGGATGATTCTTGGAACAATTGGGACCTGGGGGCTGTCCCTCATGATCTCGAGAATGAAGCAAGCTCCCTCTTGGAGGCTCTTCAAGGCCTCTCCCCCACATCTGCTAAGCTGAAGGACAAAAGAGGCTGGGGCTCCTCTTCAGGCCTCTACAATGCTGCTGCCGGTTATGTTGCCTTAAAAGTCGTTCCTTGGGCAGCCCCGGATCCCTCTAGGTGGAAAAAATCTCTGGCTTCTTCCCTCTCTGCCCAAGATAGATCACTTCTGTTGGTCCCTTCTTCATGACAGCATTCTAACTTGGGACAACCTGTTAAAAAGAGGCTGGGAGGGGCCCTCAAGATGCCCTCTCTGTGCCTGCCACGAGGAAAGCTCGATCCACCTCTTTCTTCAGTGCCCCTATGCTCCAGAAATCTGGAATTTCCTGCTTGATTAGCTAAATCTGCCCCCCCCTCTGACCATCTCTTCCTTGTTTGCCTCCTGGACTGATTATGCACCCTTCTCCTTCTCTGGTCTGAACTTGTTAAAGCACTGCTGGATGTGGGTCCCTAAAATTTACTGCTGGAAACTGTGGCTGGAAAGGAATAACAGAATTTTTAGGGACAAGGCAGTCCCACCAGCCCAAGTTGCAACCAAAGTAAAGGCGCTGTTAGGAGAGCTGGTAGCCTCAAAGCCCAAAATCACCAATGAAGCCAGTCCAGACAAAAAGGAGTATAGCTGGTTTCACGGGCTTGATCCAGACCTGCTGACCAGAACCAAGAACACGGTGAAGCATTTCTCTCCGTGGGAAATCAGGCTAGAGGAGCAGGAATTTATAAAATGGAGATCCGCACTGAACAAGCATATTCTGCATGTTGATGGGGCCTCGAAAGGGAACCCTGGACCTGCAGGAAGTGGAGGAGCCATTCTAGATATGTCTGGGAATATCATTCTCAATTTTGCCTGGGGACTGGGACACAACTCCAATAACATTGCTGAAATTCTTGCCATTTGGCAAGGACTGATGCAAGCCAGAAGTCTGTCTATAAAGAAGTTGGCCATTATTAGCGACTCCAGAATCATCATGCAGGCTTTCAACCTGAATAAAGCCCCCAACTGTATGGGATTGGGCCACTATTACAGGAAAATCTCCTTTCAGCTGAAAGCCTTTGAAGAATTCAAATTTTACCACGTCCTTCGTCACCTCAATCATATTGCAGACAGTGAAGCCAACGCTGGTGCCTCTTTAAGCAAAGGACTCATCATAGTTAATGGCAATGAAGATTCTGTACCCATCCCCTAGGGTCATGGAAGTTTTGATCTTTGATCCTGCCCTGAAAAGATTTAAGTGTATTCCTTGTTCCTAGTGTTATCAGTCCTCTGTCAGTGGTTTTTTGGTGATTACAGAACTCTGTCTTTGAATTTTTTGTATTTTCAGACCTCTGTCAGTGACTTCAGTTCCCAGGCATGGGATGTATGGGACTTTACAGCTCTCAGCTATTCCCAAGTGAAGGATGAGGTTCTTGAGGGACAAGGCTTCCAAGCTCCTTCTCTGCCTCTGATGATATAAGTGCTTTCAGCTCTCTGTCAAGGAAGAATTAAGGGCTTCCAGCTCTCTCTCTTTAAAGAATCCAGCTCTCCAAGATCTCTGGAATTGAATTCTTATTGTTCTCAGCTCTCAGTCATCGAAGAATCAGAGTTTACAGTGTTTTGGCAAAGATTTCTCAAGATCCATTTGATCTCTGTCCATTAAGTCTTCAGATTTTTCATCTCTGGCATTGAAGTTATAAGCGTTTTTCATTCCTCTGTCATCGATGTTCTGTGTGAATTCAATTCTCTGCCATTGAGGAACTCAGTGATTGCAGGCTGTCAGTGCATCTAAAGAGCTATGTGTTATCTTCTCTCGGCCTCTCTCTGTCGAGGAAGAAACAAGTGTTTTTAAGCTCTCAGTCAATGAAGACTCCAGTTCTTCCAGCTCTCTGGAATTGAAGACAAATTGGCTCTCAGCTTTCAGTAATCGAAGTATCAGAGCCTGCAGTCCTTTGGCAAAGACAATCTCGTTATTTTAGCTCTCATTCCTTTAAATTTTCAGTATATACAACTCTGTCATTGAAGTGATCAGCGATTTCAGTGATATGCATTGGATGAAATATGTGAAGTCAGTTCTCTTGCTCTAAAAGAGTTAAAAGTTTCCAGCTGTTTTGAAGATCTCCATGTGAAGCATGAGATTCTTGGGGGACAGCTCTTATTCTATCCTGCTCTCACCCTTCTCGCGCTGGCATTTACATCAAGGTGGACCGAGTGTTTCTCGCTGAAGGAGGACAGAGTGTTCTCGTTGAAGGAGCCAGCTTGCAGTTGCTTGGGGTTAATTCACGTGCTCATAGTGAAGGGAGGCTTCTTAGATGAACTCTCCTCTCTAATTTGTCCTCTCTGAAATCTTGATTGCTTTGCTATGTTTGGCTTTCTTTTTGAAGATCATTGTCTGTCAAGAAATCTCCCAGGTTTTTTGCAAAAAGGTCAGGGAATTCAGCACACCCAAGTATCTGGATCCTAGTTATTTGTTTTGTTAAGAATCTCTGAGTGTAAAAGTTGCTGGCAGGTTTGGCCAGATTATTAATACAAATGACTCATAACCGTTTTAGTTAAAAAAAAAACAATAAATAAGTATGTATTAAAACAAATATTTCAAAAATGAATGATGCTCTTCTCTTCTTCTTCTAACGTATTCATCCAATCACTGAAGATTGGACCTTAATGAGTTTTTGGGCAGTGGATTCCTTTTCAAAAATCAAATGGATAAAGCGGTGTGGCTATGGAGTCTTCTTGAATTCTTGGCCACCACACTTTTAACTGTGAAATAATTAATTTGTAACAAACGCCCGTGCAGATTGGATGATTTTGACGATGCACCGTTCATGACACCATCAGAAAATTGCTTCGATTTCCATGGCTTGAAAATGAAGGGTCCAAACAGAATATGGATTTGACCTTGAAATAAAAAAAACCCTTAGAAATTTACAGAGTACTTTTCTTCATAAAAAATTAATAAATTATATAAACCATTCTCCTTCTAAAAGTAACTAAAACAATAATAACATCTAAATCCAATTTTGAATTAAAAAAATAACATCATAAATAATACTAATTATTTCCATACTGCAAATATGTTTTATTACATTAAGTATCTCTTTTTCCATGTAACAAAATAATAGATTTTACACAACCAACACAGCGGCACCAATATACATCCTAATTTACAATAAGAAGGCCACAATACATTAGAAGAACTAACCACTCCGTATCTTCCAAAGTAATTTATACTTAGAATCATTGAAATCCACGTAGAAATATAATATATAATGCAATGTAGTTCACGTGGATAAGTTAAAGTTGCTCATACATGATTTTCTCTACTTAACTCACCAAAATTAAAAGGACTATAATGAAGAATTGGTACTTTAATCTTCCCTGAAACCATATTTTGAAGCAGCGTCCAAAATATATTTTTTAATATGCTTTTGCTGCATTATTTCCCTTTGCTCTACCCATATGGAATGATCAATACTAGAACCATTTTACTTTTTCATTATCACTAAAATGCAAATCCTTCATAGATTGGTGAATAAATAAAGTTATTTGAAATATTGAAAACAATGTGTTTTGGTACCTCTCCCAGAACATTCATGGAATGATCAATACCAGAACCATTTTACTTTTTTCATTATCATTGAAATGCAAACCCTTCGTAGATTGGTGAATAGATAAAGTTATTTGAAATATTGAAAACAATGTGTTTTGGTACCTCTGCCAGACCATTCATGGAATGATCAATACCATAACCATTTTACTTTTTCATTATCACTAAAATGCAAACCCTTCGTAGATTGGTGAATAAATAAAGTTATTTGAAATATTGAAAACAATGTGTTTTGGTACCTCTGCTAGAACATTAGTGAGAATGGATGCATTTATATTCACATGGCTAGTGTTGATAATACAAGCTCAAAGGATCCAATTGCTTCGATGAGGTGTTTTATTATTTCCGTTTTCCGGTTTTCCTCTCCTGTTCTTTTTCTTCTTCCTGCATTGGCCAAAATCTCTGCCAAATTTAGAAGCAGATCGATAAAAAAGAATGCAGAGTGAGTTTAAAATAAATACTGTCGAGATTGATTCTATGACAGTTGTTCAAAATTTGAAATAAACATTAATAGATTAATTTGTGTCTTCTTTCAATTTTTTACTATAATTTTTTAATTCTTAATTGTAATCATTTTTTCATTATATTACATAGTTTATAGATTAATTTTTAAATATACCATTTAATATTTTATTCACCATCCTGCAACCCGCATTTCACAGTTACTGGATGCGAGATTACAAAATAACGAAATTTTATTTATCCCTTTCCGCAATTCGCAATCCCGCAAATTGCAGGTTGGAGAAACACACAACAAATTTTTTAGATCAAACTACTTCCCGCAATCCGCAATCCGCATTTTGCAATCCGTAATCTGGAAAGTGAAAGAGAATTATAAATAAAATATGGGATTTTCGCAATCCGTAATCCGGATTGCGGAAATCCCATATATTTTGTTTATATTTCTCTTTCATTTTCTGCTTCCGCAATGAAAGATAAAAACATAAAAATAAGATGTAAAACAAAAAAAATGCACTGTAGATTTTCCAATGTAGCACGTCCTGGAAAATTCAATAAATGTAGACATATAAATACATGTGACCATGATCATTCCTTTTCGTTTTCAGGAATTTCTGACTAGTTTCACTCATGTGTTTGTGAGGACAAAAGTTTAATACTTTTTTAATTATCGTATGATAAATTTTAATCAATATTTTTAAAGGTGGGTTTACAAATAAAGCTTGGGTTTACCAATTTGTGAATGGTTTTACCAAGTTCTGGAAATGATTAGTTTGACCAAATCGTCTCTTTACTGAATATTATATCATCTTGTAACACCCTGGTTTTGACCCCGTTTGCATTAATACATATGTTGTAAATAATCATGGTGAGGAGCTAAGAGCAAAGGCCCCACCATTGATTTAGTTATGTTATGTTTCGGATTGGAATGGTCACTGATGGTATATCGGGACATACAACATATATTAAATTGTGGCATCATATAAACACACATTTGAATTAAATAAACAACCAGCTATGTTCGCTGCAACTAATTTGAGAAGGGGCATGATTCCCAAGGATAAGGATGGGGAATGCTAAACCTTGAGCCATGGGGGGGAAATAAAGCCATGTGTCACCTTGTTTAATTTCTCACCTTCTCTTGTCTCATCGAATGGCCATCTTAATTGTTTTGCTGGTGGTTGGAGTTGTTAACGCTGGAAGTGGAGTGTGGCAGGACTGCCATGCCTTGCTCACATGCACACTCCACTGGGCTGACCGATACGCTGGTAGGAAGAGCACTATGCTGCACCTGTACTCCCTCCACGATGCGATTAGCTGATCGTTTTGCCCACTCTCCCCACCATTGACTATTCATTTTCCTCATGCTAAGCGGAGTTAAAAGGAGGACAATCCATGGTATGGGAGTTCGCCATTCGTCTCACACACCGCCTTGCTAATCAGAGAGATGTAGAAGTCTGGGTTTTTTCCTCCACCATTGCCAGACTGTGAAGGATTGCTGTGGTTTTCTTCCTGTTTATGTTAAGGGCGGTTTTTCCCCTGCTCGCATTCTTGCTATAGTTGTCCAGACATTCGTTATTGATCGTGGACTGTGGTTATCTTCATCGTTCGTTGGTTGTTGTTTCCCATTTTTGTTGGCTGCGTTTTCCTTGTAAATTGGCTGCTGTAGATCGCCGTGGAATCGTTTTGGCCATGATAGGGCCAAGAACGATTCAGGGGTTGTTTCCCCCCGTCAAAGCTCTGGTTGCTGGTTTGTTGCATGAACGCAGTGGTTGGTCTTCGGACTGCATTGGAGTGGTGATGGAGGCCTGATGTGTTTGACAAACCTGTGTGTTTGGGAACCACACAGACAGAGCTAGTGGGCTGGATTTCTTCTCCACAACCCCTGAATAACACTGGAAGGAGAATCAGGGTCTGAGGGACTACGTTGCAGAGAAAGGACTGATTTCCTTGTGTTGGGTGTGTGCGGGTGTCCTAGAAGTCAGACTAGTTTTGGTGTAGGTGTCCTTAGCTCTTCAATGAGCTCACCAGCTTAGCATTCAACCTTTCCCAACTCCTGGATGACCTGATAAACCCAACTTTGTTGGCTTGGTCGATCTGCTGTTCACCTCATAAACCCAACTATGTTGGCTTGGCTGAACTATGTACCATTGTGGTGGTGTTATCCTTGGCTATGTGTTAGCTTGTTAGTTCCTTATTCCTTGGGGAATCATGCCCGACTCGGGGGTGGCAGCGTTGTTGAGAGATTAAGGAGCATGCTGGCCTACGGTTGGGTGGAACGTTGCAACGACGTAGCTGGTTGAGGAACAAGTTCTCTATAAGATAAGTATTCTTTCCTAAATTGTGTCTGCAATTATAATTACCATTGATGAATGATGATGTACATGTTGAACGATGAATTGTTTATGAATGCATGTTGTTTTTCTTTCGCTATGTATATGAACGATTAATGCTTCGTAATATGTTTTATGTATTTAAGTATCATGCTTCGACATTATATGTATATATGTTCACGTTCATGGGGGCTAGATGCCCATATGTTGGTGGTTAGTAGCGTCCTCTTTCCCGGTCAGAGGGTCGGGGACGTTACACGTCTCTTTACTGAAGATTATATCTTTAAGGTTGTAAATTGATTGCAGAATTAATAGAGATTGGGCGATTGAGTTACTCCATTGGTTTATTGAGTTAACTTATTAAATATTTAACTACTATTTTAAATATATTGTTATTAGTTGAAGAATTTAACAATATAAAATAAAAATAGAAATTATAGATAAAAATAAATAGAAAGTGAAAGAAAAATATAAAACAAATATGGGATTTTCGCTATAGAAATCCCGTATTTTCTTTATATTTTTCTTTCATTTTTATTAGTTTTCAACATTGCAGAATTCCCATATTTATTTTATATTTCTATTTTATTTTTAGTGATATTGTTTTTTTTATAACTTTATTAAATACATGTACTCTTATTTTTTAGGTTATATCTTTCATTTAACTCATAATACAAAAATGTAATTTATTTTCTTCCAACAATTTTTTTGAAATATTTGTTTTAATACACATTTATTTATTGTTAATAATATATATTTTTCTTTCACTTTCTGCTTTTCATCTTCCGCAATGCGGATTGCGGAAATCTCATATTTTAATTATATTTCTCCTTCACTTTCCACAATCCGCTTTTAACAATGCGGATTGTGGAAAGTGAAAAAAAATATAAAGCAAATATGAGATTTCTGCTATTCGCATTGCGGAATGAGGAAAGCTGAAAGTGAAAGAGAAATATAAATAAAATATGAGATTTCCACAATCCGTAATCCGGATTGCAGAAATCTCATAATTTCTTTATATTTCTCTTTCACCTTCCGCTTCCGCATTCCGCATTTCGATTACTAATTGCTGAAAGTGAAAGAAAAATATAAAGCAAATATGGGATTTTCGCTGCGGAAATCCCATATTTGCTTTATATTTTTCTTTCACTTTTATTTTTCTGCATTGCGGAAATCCCATATTTATGCCGTAAGGCGTTTTTCTCTGAGAAGTTGGGTTTGGGACCATTGTAGCATTGTTGTCCATATATGCAATAAAAATGCGCCCCGTGTATATCAAAAATTATAAAAATACAAAATCACCATGTATATCTTGCTGTCACGCTCTTCTTCGAACGTGTTGTTGAAGTTTCTTGGTTTTTCAATGTTGGCCACCCTTGACCAGGTCTGCGACGGGAACAAATTCTTGACAGACAGTGAATTCGAGGGAAATTTGAAGAGGGTTCTCTACTATCTGGGAAACAATGCATCTAATATGGGGTTCCATACCTTTCAATATGGAAGAAGTCCCAACAGGGTGTTTGGGCTCTTACAATGTAGAGGCCATACCAGCCCCTCAGAGTGCTGAAACTGCTCATAGAATGAGGGGATAGAAATCGTGGAAACATGCCCTACAACAATAGGGGCCATCGTCTAGTTCGACCAGTTGTTTCTCCGATACCAGAACAATAACTTCATTCTTGGTATCACTTCTAAAATTTGTGTGGGATTTATCTGCGACAATGTTGTTGCGCTAAATCCAAAAGCCTATAGGAGCTCCATTAATGACCTTATGCAAAAACTAGCAGCGAAGGCTTGAATTTCCAGCAGAAGGGGTTTCGCCTTTGGACAAATAGAGGCTGATCCATCCAATCAGACCATCTATGGCATCATGTAGTGCTTAGAGTTGCCTTCTGTCAATTACACAAAATGTGTGTCGGATGTGATCTCTCGAATGCCCAAAAATTGTTTCACAAAGAGTAGAGGAGAAGTTTTGAACAATAGTTCTTGAATCCGTTTTGGAAGAGACAAGTTTTACAATCCCGAGTTCTCACCACAACAAATAACTTAATTTGGAAACCCTTAATCTTATTCTAGAGGTAATAATAATACCAGCATATATCTTCTTTATTAGTCTCTTTCAAATCATCTATTTCATTGAATTTATTTAAGAAATGTATCTCCTTCAGGCTAATGGGGTCGCAGAAGGTTACATTGTGACAGGTTCTGGTTCTGGACAGATCTCATATTCGAATACAACGAAGATGAAAACATGTTCATCAGGGGGAATTCAGCAAGTCGAGATGCAGGAGAATAATTCCAGGGTAGTATTTTGCAATAGATCCCAATGGCCGAGCCATGATGATTGGGGTTTGCAACTTGTTTATCTTCTCCACCAAGATAATGTTTCCCTACTTACCATTTTGTCTCTGTTGGAAGCCCACAAGTCTCACACAATAGTGTATTCAACAGTTGGGGTTGATTGTGGTTTTGATAACGCTATTTTTGCTGCAATAGAGCTTGTTTTTTCAAAGACGACTAGGATTCCATTGGGAAAGAAGCGAATAAAGCACAAAGGGTATTTTATGAAGCTAGGTGAATGTGCAAGTGGAGAGTGTACACTTGTTTACTGTGAACGAACATGAGAGGTTTATTCTTTGATCTAGCTGAAGATGACCTTCCAGAGGTGGAGGGAAAGGGAAAGAGTGCAAATGCTCTGGTTACGCCGTAAGGCATTTTTCTCTCAAAAGTTTGGTTTTTGATTTTCGAATACTGTAGCATCGACGTCTCTCAAGCCAATAGAAAACTACTACGTGTTATCCGTATTTTCCATGTTATCCTCAGTTATCTGTGTTTGTTGTGTCAAGTTGTCCTAGCCACTGCAGGAACAACCATTTCAAAAGGAGGTTTAAGGACAAAGAGAAACAGAGAGAGCGTTGAATAAATCAAACTCCCTGAACAACAAATGCATGTTCGGGCTCAATGAGTTGTTTCTGTCCCAAACAGAAAGGGAGTTGGTATTTTTTGATGACGAAGTTTGACCTAACCTTCAAAAAATGACTTTAAGCGAGTGTTATGAATTGAGGCAAATATGAGGCTCTAACTGACCTTAAGCGGGTGTTATGAATTGAAGCAAATACGAGGCTCTGTGGACTGCCAAAACTTCGAGATCTCAAATTCAGAAGCTGCGCAAAAGTTGATGAGCTCCCCGGTCTTGAAATGTTGATATCTATGGAGAGATTGTTTGTTTCTGGATGCGATAAGCTCCAGAGCATACAAGGGTTGGTGAAGCTTAGAAATCTCTGAGAACTAACTATTTGTGAATGCCGTGAGATTCGAGAACTTCCAGGAATGGAACAATTGGATTCTTTGGAGAGGTTGAGTGTTCAGGGTTGCGATAAGCTCCAGAACATCCCAGGGTTATGGTAGCTCACGGCTAGATCTGGTAGCAAAGATCAGCAAAGATCGACAAAGATCAACAAAGATCGACAAAGATCGGAGGTGAGGCTAGGAGAGCCTCACCTCTCAATGGAGAAACCCAAAAGAAAACTCAGACCTAAAACCACACTTAGAACCCAAGCATACAGAGAGAGAGAGAGGCACAAGAAAGGTTGAATGCTTCATTAGGAGGCCAGATGCCTTTTTATAACAATTACAAAGGGACCTCATTGATGAGGCCAAAACGAGCACAATAAATGCTACTCATTATTTATATTACTATATCTAATATATCTACTTAATACATTGCTGAATATATAATGGGGAGCGTGGGCCTCCCATACAGCCCATTCCTCCTGGTTTAAGTGGAAAGCGTCCCTGCTTTTTTGCCTCCTGGTTTAAGTTGGAAGCCATGTTTGCGAAGGTAGAAGAGGTGCTGAGCTTTGTTGCAATTTGATGAAGATCTTGACGATGTGTAGATGGTCTAAGATGCGAGCATGTGGGGGATGCCCATGATGCTGTTGTTGTCATATTTATTGTAAATAAACTAGAGGGAGAGATCTATATTGTTTTAGATTTGTGAAACTCCTCTCTTGCGAGATGCGAGCAGGTGGGGATGCCCATACAGTTGCTGTTCGTCATCTTGTTGTGAATAAACTAGAGGGAGAGATCTGTATTATTTTAGATCTGTGAACCTCCTCTCTTGGTGGTGGATATCTGTGCGCCCTTGGGGCTAGGAGACCTATGTATCCACTCACAAATGAACTCATACTGAAACCCTCAGAAGGGTGTGATCTGGTTTGATACAAAAAACCTGAAGCTACCTTGAAATCCAGGAAGGCCTTCTTTGCAAACAAAACTGTGTAGAGTACTCCTAGAGGATTGGGAAAATAGAAAATATGGAACAAAATTGTGCAAAGTGCCGTAGAGTACTACAAAAATGGAACTCAAAGAGAACCCACTTAAAGAGAACTAACTGAAAAGAGAACTAATTACAGCAAAGTAAAACTGAACTACACAAATATGAAACTAGTTGAGCTTTGACTGCATAGTGTTTGAAGATGCCATGCTGAAGATGGCTTGCTGGAGAATGCCAAATGAACTTCTGCATAGTGTGGAAGATTCCATGTTGAAGATGGCTTGTTGGAGAATGACAAATGAACTTCTGAAAATGTCTCTTAGTCGATGTCAAGGTAGAACCACTAGTGGCTTGCCCAGGCATGTCTTTATCAAAAGAACCTGTTGTATGATTAGTGGCTTTCCACAGGAAGAGAACCACAGTACTGATTTCCGCTGCTTATACTGTGCGTTGTATAGAGATGAACTAGCTAAATGAAATGGACAGGCTCAAGGCATGATGATCTTAATCATATATAGGAGATTTGAAACTTGTGTTGCAAAAGGATGAGTGGTGAACGGGGAAGAATCTTAGGCTGCGATAGGGAGAGATCTGTGTTAAATGCTTGGGTGAGAGTCGAGACCAAGGTAGATCAACAAATGAGAGAAACTCAGAGAAGTAAAAGCCTCAGATCTACGCTCCAAAGAGGAAGAGGGATGAGTTTACTTGCAAGAGATATGGAAGCAAAAGGCAGATGACTGAAAAGAGATGGCGACGGTAGGGCTAGAACATCGAGAAACACAAGTGTGGAGCTAGGCGGTGAAGACAAGGGCAGCAGAAAAATAACGACCCCAGGCTGGAGGTAAACAAAGAAAGGCGACAAGGTAAGAGAGTTGGTGGTTGCGTATTTCAGAGATCCATGGAAAGGAAGGTAAGAGGAAAAAAAAGACTGTGTCGAGGTGGGGAAAAAAACATTACATATCTCGAGATGAGTGAACATGGAACGCGTGAACGGAGGATGTAGTGGGGACTGGTGCAGTTGTTGGTGTTGAGCTTGATGTGGTACACCTCTTTATTTCCCCTTAGTGGGGATTACCTTCGCATGCTAAAAAATTCATGTCCATGCCCACTGCCATGCTTGATCTTGTTGGGAAGCCAAAAGAAGAGAGGACATCTGAAAGTGCTGCGGTGGAATATGGAATCAACTCTGATAGATTACGGGTTAAAAATACCTTCGAAGGACTATAAAGCTCTGGAAATGTTATTCGTCCTCCTTCCCTAAGCTCCTTGGATGAGAAAAATATCTATTTCCTCATTTGATTTGATTCAATCTCATTTCTCATGAAGTTTACATATTTCTCTATGGGAACCACAAACAAATATACAGGTTGGTAACACAGCAAATTCACGGACTAACTTAATTGGGAACAACTGGATCACAAGTTTCCGATCCTTGATTTTAGAGAAGGTTTTCGCTTCCTCTTATGTAACCGTAGGAATGCTAGTAGTTGCTGCTACCGCAATTTTAATCGTTCCCATCATTGTCATGATCATTAGCATCGGGCCCTGTAACAAGGACCATAACGAGAAATAATAAATCCCCCAAGATTGATGCGTTGATTGCTTCTTGCACCGAGTGAAGGAAACATAACCCTCACATAGTTGAAGTAGCTACCATGTGCAGACATATGTTCATCTCCCATTGTCATACCATCGGCGCATGGGAAGGCCCCGATCCAGTGATGGTGTGAGGCATCGATCTTCAAAAATTAAGAAATTCTGCTTGCCTGCAATCGCATGAAGTTGAGCTCCAAAGTTAGGCTTGGAGTTAGGTAGTATGTGGACATGTGTTTTTAGAATACATATCTCAGTCCCAATAGCTTCCATGAGGTAGACAAGCTCTTGGGTTGTAGAGACATCAACTACTATAGATAGATTCGTCTTCTTCCTCTCGATGACCTCAAACAACTTTCTACCAGTTGGGTTCTGAGCGAGAGAAGATGTGGGTATGAGACTATAAGACTCAAATCAATGTATATGGGCGATTATATCCCACTCTTCAGCTTGAAGTTCCCAAATTTCATTGCTTCAACCTTGTGAAGCTCCACTATCAATTCTTGCATTGGAATCCGCCCCACAAACCAAATGAAACAGAAGCAATAATCACAACAGTTAAGCATGTGCTCTCCTTCCTCACTAGTGCTTGATAATTTGGATGGATCATAAAACTTGAGGGTGGTTGAGTCTATTAATCACCCCAGCTGAGTCTTTCATTCCACTAGTGCTTTTCACTCTTGAAAAAGCGTGTGGGCGTATCAATGAGGCATCTAGGAATGAGATGGAACAGGGGAGAGAAAAGCAACAAATGCATTAGATAACAGAAGGGGGCATATCTGTGGGTGAAGGCAACGATCAGAGGAAAAAGCGTGATAAATGCAACAAATGAGGGAGGTAATTCCAGGTCATGGAGGCTACACTGTAATAGGGTAGTGATGAATGGGTGCTGCAGTGTGCCAATGGAGACACAACTGGAGACGCATGCATCTGGCAGGGATGAATGGCTTGGTAGGTAGGGCAGCTATGAATGGAGGGAATACCTGAATGGAGGAGGGTAGGCATAGCAGAGATCAGCAACCATGATGTAGGAGTTAGGAATTTTGGGTTTAGCATGAATGGAGGAGGGTAGGCGCATCAGATATCAGTGTCGATGATGGATGCAGAAGCCAGGTAAATGGAGGAGTTGTGTAGCGCTTACAATGGCTTGGAGCGCATACAAATTAATGGGTGGAGTGAGGGTTTTGAGGGAGTGAGGTGCAACAATGGAGGATAATCATGGAGTTAGGTATTGGCAGCCATGAATGTCGTGGTGCGTGAATGGTGCTGCCAAATAGTGAAGCACGCAGCAGAGATGGAGGGTAGCGCAGCAAAAATGGAGGGTAGGCACATGCATCTAATTAGTGGATAGGAAGACACGTGCTTGAAGGAATCTATCAAGGGCGCATGGGAGAACCACTTGGGAGAGGGCACAACGAAGATGCAGGATAACTTGCAGAGGAAGGAGGCTAACTTGCAGAGGAAGGAGTTGTCAAGAAAGGTGGAGCAGATAGAAGCAATGGGGAGAGGTGCGCTGGCAAAGTCAAGCAAAAACCAAAAAACTAAAAAAAATGCAGCAAAGAAATGTGTGGTGAGAATAAAATAGACAGTTAGGTTTTAGGCACAATGCCCATTAGATAGCGGAAGCAAAATAAAAAAAATTAAGCTAGGTCTAGGAGCGAACTGCTCTGATACCAATTGATCTACCATTCACGGCTAGATCTGGTAGCAAAGATCAACAAAGATCGGCAAAGATCGGAGGTGAGGCTAGGAGAGCCTCACCTCTCAATGGAGAAACCCAAAAGAACACTCAGACCTAAAACCACACTTAGAATCCAAACATAAAGAGACAGAGAGAGGCACAAGAAAGGTTGAATGCTTCATTAGGAGGCCAGATGCCTTTTTATAACAATTACAAAGGGACCTCATTGATGAGGCCAAAACGAGCACAATAAATGCTGCTCATTATTTATATTACTATATCTAATATATATACTTAATACATTTCCGAATACATAATGGGGAGCGTGGGCCTCCCATACAGCCCACAAAAAGAAAGGGAGTTGGTATTTTTTGATGAGGAAGTTTGCCCTAACCTTCAAAAAATGAACTTAAGCAGGTGTTATGAATTGAGGCAAATACGAGGCTCTAACTGACCTTAAGTGGGTGTTATGAATTGAAGCAAATACGAGGCTCTGTGGACTGCCAAAACTTCGAGATCTCAATGTCAGAAGCTGCGCAAAAGTTGATGAGCTCCTCGGTCTTGAAATGTTGATATCTATGGAGAGATTGTTTGTTTCTGGATGCGATAAGATCTAGAGCATACAAGGGTTGGTGAAGCTCAGAAAGCTCCGAGAACTAATTGTTTGTGAATTCCATGAGATTCAAGAGCTTCCAGGAATGGAACAATTGGCTTCTTTGGAAAGGTTGAGTGTTTAGGGTTGCGACAAGCTCCAAAACATCCCAGGGTTGTGGCAGCTCACAAAGTTGCGATCACTAGATGTTAATAAATGCCATGGTATAAAAGAGCTTCCAAGTGTGGAATGTTTGACTTCTTTTGAATTGTTGAGTGTTAGTAGGTGTGAGATAGCAGAGCTGCAAGGTCTGGAACATTTGATTTATTTGGAATGGTTGTATGTGTTTGATTGCAAAAAGCTCCAGTTTTGGTAAGTTTTGTTCTCTGTGCTTTTGTTTTTCGTGGAAGTTTTGAATAGCTAAATTGTTTTTATCTGTCTGGATCCCTTATTTTCTAAAATGTTTTTGTGTCTTCAACTTGTAAAACTTCCCATGAGCAGTAATTTTAGTTTTGGTAAGTTTTGTTCTTTGCATTTTTTTTTTTTTTGCTGAAAGTTTGGATCGCTGAACCTCTGTACTTTGTGTTTTTGTGGAAGTTATAATTTCGAAGTAGTTGAACTTCTTCATTTTGGGTTTTTTCAAAACTGACTGGTAGTATAGGGCCATTATGGCTTAAGAAGTTTTCAACAGGAAAACCCTTGATCTTGAAGTTTTAAGGTAATTCTCCTATTTTGTTCCTTGTCTTGCAGGTTTATGCCATGCCAGTTGTTGATCTTGTTTCTAGATGTTTGATTGCCTTATCCTTTCTAAGATTGTTTCATATCTACAAGCTGTAAACCTTCCTATCAGTTGTAATTCCAGTTTAAGTAGGTTTCATTCTCTACCTTTTGTTTACTTAGAAGCTTGGGTGGTTGAATATTTGTTTTTTTGTGTTACATGAAAGTTTTGAATAGTTGAACCTTTGCATTTTCACATTAGAATTTTCTATCTTTAAGTTTTCAGCTAAAACTTCCAATTTTGCATATAATTTTTACGCCGTAAGGCGTTTTTCTCTCAAAGTTCAGTTTGATATCATTCTGTGCATTTTCATTTCTTTGCAAATTTGTTGTCTTTAAAAATTGGGAAAATTTCTTTGTTCCGCAAGTTCAAATAGTCACGAAACTTTCCAAACTTCCCTCCTCACTCGAACTTGGATTGAGGCTTATGCTCAATTTAACACTGGAAATCACGTTGGCCCTGTTTTCGATCTCTGTTTAACCCAAAAAAAATTGTGGAAGGGACATCGAAGTTCGCTAGGAAACTCCACCTCTTTTAGCAACTAATTGCTATATATTTCGCCCACTGCTTCACCTAGAACATTAGCAGTTACAGTTATTTGTAAAACTAATCAGTGCGACCAATATGATCCATTATTTTAGTATAACGGTATTTTTTTAATCTGATGGTGGTTCAGGAAAAATGATTTATTGGTTGTGCTGATTTTGAATGTTGAATATTGTTTAGGATTTTTTTGTTGTCATTTGTTTTGATTTGTTGTTGTTATACTATGGTTTGGGTTTCAAGCCTTCTAAAAAAACATAAGAAGATGAAACATGACACAGAATCAAAGAAAATTATTAGATGTGTTTTATGAGAACCCACCAAATATACCTGGAAAGTTATTTGAATTTTGACAGCTGCACATTTTTCCGTAGATTTTCCTGCATAACATGTACAAGCCACATTTGTGAGAATAAGAATCTCAGCCGCAGCCTTAGCAACTGCTATAGCAGCCTCTGTTTTGGCTGCTACTGCAACTGCTACATCCAATGCATGCTTGTTTTTCTCTTTTTCTGCCTCAGCCAATGTTTTGTCCAAAGAGGGTGTTTCCTTTCGGGCTGCAGCTATGAGGGAAGGAGCTTCTTTATGCTTAAGTTTATAAAATCCCGATGTTTGCTTCTCCTTTGGAGGTTTCTGAGACAGGAGAGAGGTCTGAGGAGTGAAATTTATCATCTATGATAGAAGTATGCAACACATGGGCTTATAGAAGAACTTACCAAATTTGGTTTCTCTTTTGAAGAGAATGCCTTCTTCACATAAATGAACCACTTTTCCTTCTTCCCCATTCCCATTGCATCGCTTTGTTGGGAAGCTGCTACAACATCCCTGCTCTGGCTGTTGTTGTAACTGCTATAGCCAATGCATGTTGCTTGTTCTCATTTTATGCCTTAGCCAATGTTTTGTCCAAAGATGGTGTTTCTTTTGGGACTGGAGCTGTGAGGGTAGGATGTTCTTTATGCTTAAATTTATGAAATCCCCATGAAATCCCCTGTCCACTTCTTCTTTGGAGGTTTTTGAGATAGAAGAGATAAGTATGAGTGAAAATTATCATGTATGACAAAAGTTTGCAACAAATAGGCTCACAGAAGAACTTACCAAGTTTGTTTAATCTTTGAAGAGAATGCCTTTTTGATTTTTTAAAAGCATTAAAATATACCAATCTCAATCTGTCTAAATCATTTAAAAAAAAGGAAAATCATACTTGTCAGTCCGTTGATTTTTAATAAACCATTAAAATATACCAATCTCAATCTGAATCTGACTTTGTTGTTAATGCATAGAAGTATCATAGAAAAATGCATGCAAACTGTAAGCAACTTATATGTTTGACTTGCTCTATTGAGTGGAATGACAATGTATACTTATATTTAGTCTTTTGATTAAACATTCGTATTGAAATGTCCAATGTATATTTATATTTAGTCTTTTGATTAAACATTCGTATTGAAATGTCTATTTAGTATTTTGTATTTGTATTTTTTTAAATATGAAATTTTTTAAGATAATTAAATTTATTGTAAATTTTATAAAAATTAATAATGTGTGTGTGTGTGTGAGAGAGAAATTTTGTAAATGTTTTTGAATAGTTAAATTTGTATTTTTGTAAATTTAAACTATTAAATGATTAAGTTTACTACAAACTTAAATAATGTTATATATGTTATGTTATGTTATGTTATGATTTGGATATATAATGTTATATATATATAATATGTTATGTTATGTTATGATTTGGATTTTTTTATGGTTCTTTTATATTTATTTATGTTAGAAATTTTGTTAAAAATCTAAAAGAATCGTTGGAAATGTAAATATAAGCTTTTAAGATTGCACAAACCAAATGTAATAAGGGAATTTGAGGGAAATTACCATTTGACAAGTAGGGTATGTATGCCTTTGTAAGTTGCATGGAGGGTGTCTCCTTTCCCACAAACAAGGGGGTGGCATAGGCTAATATGTGTTGCTAGGTGGAGACCTTAAAAATAGATTATTATTATTAATATATATAGAAGTTTGTAAATATTTAAATATAAAAGTATTTGTGAAGGTTACTTAAATTAAAAATACTTGGTGAATGAAGTTTTTTGTGTAAGTTTCTTTTACCTTGGTGTGTGTGTTAGGACTGGTATAGTATACACCCATATGCATTTGTGTGTTGTGCACACTACCACACTCACATGAAGGCTACAAGATTGTGAGTGCTGAACCAAGTACTAAAATTGGTATTGACCATGGTTGAATCAATGCACACATTACAATATGGAACCTTCAAGTGGGCATTCCACTATGGAACCTTGATGCATACATTATATTACAGAGCATTGAGTGCATACTCATATTTAAAAGCATCAAGGACCAGTTATAGTTTGTTTCCCTCATGGGACGTAATTACGCCGTAAGGCGTTTTTCTCTCAGAAGCTTGGTTTGGGAACACTGTAGCATCATTGGCCTTCGGCCGAATAGCTATCTGCCACACATTCTTAGCCACGTTTCATGTCTTTTAAACTGCCAGGTTTCACATTTTTCTTACCCCTTCATTTCTTCTACGACTCGACGATTTCTGGAGAGCCGTGAAGTGACTCTTGAGTTGGTCAGAACAATAGCTGTAGAAAGAGCCCATCGGGTGATTTCTGTAGAAAGAGCATGTCCAGTGATTTCTGGAGAGCCGTGAAGTGACTCTTGAGTTGGTCAGAACAACAGCTGTAGAAAGAGCCCTGGTTTAATGATGGATGTTGAGAGATAAATGAACTTGGAAGGTAACCCTAACTCCTTTAGGGTTCTCAACAACTTAGTGACGTGTTACAACACATTAGTAGCAGAGGACACAACACATTATAAAGACATTTAGTGTTTATCACACATAACACTTTCTGGTTACAATAATCCTTTTTCCCTTCAGTTTACAATCCTCGTTGAGCTTTAAGGAAACATGAAGTGACTCTAGAGTTGATCAGATGATCAGAGGATGGCGTGTGTTTTTTTCTCAGTTTTCTCCATCTGGCATTTATTCTGAATTTATTAAACCCCATAGATAGATTGCTATTCATGGAGGAGGTGGTTGAACATCTTGTCATGGCGACCGCCCCTCCCTCCTACATAAATGGTGTTTATTGGTCACATTTAGTTTGTGGTTTTAAAGGATTTGCAGTATTTGGGTTTGCACAAAGAAGTTGCATTGTTTCTAGGAATACCTTTGCGGGAATTCTGATTCACAGAGCTAGGGAAGAGGAAAAAAACACAGGTACTTTGTTTTTCACTCCTCTTGGATTTCATTTTGTGCAATTTCATTTCTGTGCAAATTTGTTGTCTTTAAAACGTGGAGTGTCCATCAATTTTTTTATAAAATTATGCAAACTCTCTTGCAGTGTTGTGTGGTTTGGTAAATTATATATGTTGTTATGTTTTTATAATAATCCCTCTGGTTTAACTATGATTTTATGATGATTCTCACCTGGAACATTATCAGTTACAGTTGTTTGTAAAACCACTCAGTACGACCAATCTGATCCATTATTTTAGTATAACGGTATTTTTTTAATCTATTGGTGGTCCAAGAAGAATTATATTGATTTTGAATTCCCAGTGATGCTTGCAAGGTGATTTATTGGTTGTGCTGATTTTGAATGTTGAATATTGTTCAGGATTTTTTTGTTATCATTTGTTTAGATTTGTTGTTGTTATACTGTGGTTTGGGTTTTGGTCTCGGAAATCTGCCTCTCTTTCGGTTTTGATTGCAGAGCTTTACCTTTCTTGACATATATCAATGGGGAAGGCTGGGTAGCTTAAGGATTGCATCCATGCGTGAGAGGCTTGGGTAGATAAAGGATACATATTCATATGGGTAGCTTAAGGATTATTGAATATTTATGTGTAAGAGGTATTTTTCTGTGAGTTTGAATGTATGAAGATGTAGTTGTCATTAAGAAACCAGCCCATGAGATTGGGGAAATTTGTGGAATAGTTTCATAACCTGTGTAATTTTCAACATGGTATTGGAGCCAACTGCTGAGGTTGATTAGCAATAGGTAAAACTCCCATGCCAAAGTGAGGCTTGAAGGGGCTGTTGGAAGAAGTAATCCACACCTGATAATGAAATAGGTAGACAGGGGCAGGTTTGATCTTTACTCTCTCCATTTTTTAACATTGAGGACTTGGCTTTTGGTAGTTATTGCTTTCTGCTCCCACTTGAAATAAACCCGTGATTACTGAAGTTGGACACTTAATGCAGGGTTTAAAGTTAGATCAATCTACTTTTGGGGCACATCTTAATAAAACCCTTATTTTCTTACTGTGCCTATAAAAGGGTCATTGGATCTTGTAATAATTCACATGGTTGATTACATTTCTAGACTAATCGATTTGAGACTCGAATGTAAATAAATTCTTGGTTTTTTCCTTCAATATTTGTTTGAATTTTAATTTCCTATGGCAATTCCATAATTTTGATTTTTTTTTATGGTTTGGTATGAATTCTCATTTGTCCATGCACATAGGGATTTCATGGCTTCAACCAAAGGTTTTGCCCTTCTCCCTATCATGGATAGGATTTTATGCATTGGAGTTTTCTTCTGTAACAAACGTATTTACTCTAATGACAGTTCTATTTTCACCAAAATCCTTCAGAAATCTCACTACTTAGATGTTGTAGAATCCAAACAAGTTTTTTTTATTAAAATTGTCCTTTTTTTGTATTAAAAGTGTTTTTTGTTTCTGTTTTATGTGGGTAGATGTTGCAATGCCTTCAAACTCAAGGCTTTCATGGTAAGATACACTCATTGATTTTGGTAAACATTACTTGTAAACCACCCTTTCTTATTAGAATTACATATGGGATACATCATCCTTTTCATTATATGTACATATGCTCATAAGTTTCAGTACATGCTCACTTCATATTTTCTTTGTGAAATTATCTTGGACTAATGGTTGTCCTGGTTTTTATCTTCACCCACTCAGGTTGAGTACACCTTTTTGCCAACTGCTTGCAAGATGCCATCAAATAATTGTAGAGTACTGTGAAGATTTTTTTTTTGAGGTCATGTATACAATCTCACCAATTTGTCCTACAACAATCTTAGTTGGTCAATCCCATAAATTCATGCCAAGACCTTTAGGTAAGGACAACTCTGCCAAATAAGCCATATTTAATGTATTGCGTATTGTCGATCATTGTGTCCTGAACTGAAATAGGTCAACTGACATAAATTCCAAACATTAATACTAATTGCTAAGCATTTGTGTTGCTGAGATTTTACTACATGCAACCCTTTTGTTTTGAGCACAACATAATCTGGTTCTAATCCAGATATCTAAGTCTCACAGGTTTATGAAAATGGGTTTGCACAGTGTCAGTTAATTTATTTCTGAAAAAAGTTATTATCTAAAAGGGTGGGTTAATTCTACTTTTTTGTTATTGATCTTATCTTGGCTTCTAAAGTTCTATGCAAGGATCTCTTTTGATTTGTATGTGTGAAATACTTGTGGATGTAACTTGTAAGTCATTAAACTACATAAAATTTCCTGATTGTTTAATAGACAGTAATGCTCATTTTCCTTTTCAATATGTCAGCGAGTGCTTTATATTGATATTGATATTCATCACGGGGATGGTGTGGAGGACGCCTTCTACAGTACTGACTGAGTCATGTCCGTGTCATTTCAAAAGTTTGGAGACTATTTCCCGGGCACATGCCACCTTAAAGATACAGGATATGGGAAAGGAAAATATTATTCATTTAATGATCCCTTGAATGATGGAATTGATGATGAGAGCTACAATAATCTCTTTAGGCCTATAGTACAGAAGGTCATGGAAATATATCAGCCGAAAGCAGTTGTCTTACAATGTGGAGCGGATTCTTTATCAGGTGATAGCCTAGGTTGTTTCAATGTGTCAGTCAAAGGGCATGCAGACTGTGTTCGATTTCTTCGGTCATTTAATGTTCCATTGGTGCTTGTTGGAGGTGGGGGTTACACTATTCACAATGTTTCCTGCTATTGGTGTTATGAGGTCAGTATTATTTTCCTGCTGTTAGGGATGCTTTGATGGTTTACCTTATCTCTTTAGATATTTCTTCAAGAAGCAACACAAATTTTAATAATTACATGCATGAACTTTCTTGTTTCAAACTGTCGTTTCTGTAGGTGTTGAACCCCAAGATAAGTTGCCTCATAATGAGTACTATGAATATTTTGGTCCAGATTATACCCTTTTACTGCATGGAAACCCTACATCCCAAACAATCAAATCTTCTAAAACTAGAGGACCTCTTTAGTTTTTCTTCAACAGTGTTGCTTCTCTTTACCTTTCTTTTCTTCACTTCAATCCATTTCACCTGCATCAAGAACTAGCCATTGGCAATTTTATCATCCTACAAACTTGTTGGATGTTCTTTAGTTTCCACTTCCAAAGGACGAGTTGCTAGACTTCCAAGTATTGTCCTTTGTGGGAGTTTCTTGTGCAATTTCATTATCTATATGAGGACTTTGACAGTTCCTAGAAGCTCTAATGTTTGTCCATTGGACCATTTGTCATCAGGAGGGCTTCTGTGTGCTGTTTTGAATATTTATTCATAGTTTAGAGGTGGCGTTACTGGTTAGGGTTGATGTCATTGCCATTATAGTTTTGTTGCAGTGCAAACTCCACACTAGTGTTTTGAATCATCCAATATCAACAAATTGCTGGATTTCTCGCATCAAACCATGGTCTGGTGCCCTACAATCTTCCATTCCAAAATGTCTTTAAAAAACCATGTTGTGCATTTTACTAGCACTGTAATGCATGTTTTTCAGGTCATTGGTTAAAGGGTTTGATCTTTTCCTTCTTTAATCCAAACAAAACACAAGTTCTATTGATTTGATTTGATCATTTTACTCCAGTACCCCCAATATTCAGGCATTAGGGTTAGGAAAATAGTAGAAGGAATATCCATTAAAAGTATTTCAATTTTAACAAATGTTTCTTATTAATGCTTTTTAAGAGATGTTTTGGGCTTTATGAGTTTGCTTTGATTGTAAAGGGCTTCTCTTACATAAATTGAAAAAAGCTCGATAATTTTGCTTGTTGTCTGTTTATTTCATTTCAGTATTTGGTTTTCACATGAGCTTGTATTGTCTAATTTGATGTCTAAATGATGGACATATCATGGAATGCAAAATCACTATTTTTCTTGTAAATTTTTTGCATTAATTTGTTTCATATTGGAGAATTGTTTGATTGACTGGTTGTAAACTCTAACTCGATCCTGAAAAAAATTATGCATACTATCTGAAGTAGCTAGCTTTATTAATGTGTTTTTATGTGGTCTGCGTTTTTTAATGTTTTTTTATGTGGTCTAGATCTTTTTATGTAGTAAAGTCTTCACATATATATTGTTATTGTATTTAGATATCCTGTGATTATAGTTGTAGTGCCAATTGAGCAAGCTCATTGTCACTTTTGCTTTAAATGCAAAGGTTATAGTTGGCATGTGGCTCCTTACTTTCTCTTTGAGGTTGTTAATTAATGGTGTCCTAAAGACATGAAACGTGAATTAGAAATTATCTAATATTGCTGTTTAATCTATTTAGATCCAAAAGGGGATACATGGAGGAGGATGGACCATGAAATTGATAATTCTCAGCAGATACGAAAAGAAGAAAAATATGTTGTTTCAGTTGTAGCAACTGTGCTCTCTGATCTTTGTGGACCAGGTGAATGGATGCCAATGTCAAAACTTCATTCTGAAGTGAACCTTCTTTCTCCCACATATAAGTGTTGGTTGAAGCTTGTTGTTTTGTATTATTTTGTTTTATTTTTATGTGAGGCAAGGACACCCTCTTGCTTGTTAAAAATAGAAGTGTATTGGAGATGAAAATGTAGAGGGAATGAGATACATATGCACCCAAACAATGGATAGCAGCATTATAAAGGGTTAAAAACAATTCTTATAATGACCAAGTTGAATGCTCAAACTCTGAAATGGCATCAGTGCTGTTTGGAACCAATTCTATGTGTGCTTAAACTAACTGGTAAATAACTTAAAATAGTAGGAATGTTGCTGAAACTCAGATATTTCAATAATCTGAATCCACATATCTTTTGGAGGAAGCAATCCCAAGGAAAACTCTATGAGGCTATGATGATACAATGGTTAAAGACTGCATGAATATCATGCCACTGTCAAGCATAGTTTCTTGTGACTCCAATTTTGTCTACGTGTAAATGCAGTTTACAAGGTATAATGAATTAGTATTGGCCAAAAAATGAATTTTTAGACTTGCTTTCCATGTAGAATGCCTAGATTTCACCCTTGTAGAATTCTTAGAGTTAAGAAAATTATGAATTGTTAGATGCCCTTTGCATGTAGAGTGGTTAGATTTCATCTCTGTAGAATTTTTAGATTTCCTCTTAAGATTAAGGGTCAAAAGGTGCTTTCTACTGTAAGGATGATATAGCATGTAGATTGCATGCAGATGAGTATAATGACTAGAAGTTACTGCTTTATGAAAGGCACAATAGTAAATTATTTTTCAGTTTTCTCTACTTACCTGTTCCCTATGATTCAATCTGGTATGATGGAAAAAACACCAACATTTAGTTATGTATCTTTGCCAAATGCTGCTAATAATGATAACCTTGTTTGTGTTATTGTAATAGTAACTCTTTTAATCCTACGATGACCATTTGCTTGACTATCTGGTGTGACTGTTTTTGGTATTTCTTAATACACACAACAACAAAAGCATTTGATTTTATCTTTATTATCATGATATCAATAACCAGACTTCTTTGGCCATAGAATTATTTTGCTAATATCAGACATTCAATGCTATTAATTAAAAGCTTGTGTGTGGACATTATAGGGGAATGAAATAAGGAAACCATAGTTGGGAGTATCATTATTCTTAAGCTAATATTTTTATGTGTAGCATGTGATTTGATTATGCAGTCTGATTTATTTTGCTGGTTTTGGATTATTAGTGATAATGCATAGCAAAAATATTATGTATAGCAACATTGAAAAAATTCAGGCATTTAAAATTAAAGCTCAATATTATTTTTTCATTATTTTTGCAGCTTCTTGAGCTTTATAGTGGCATTTGGCATCAAAATAGGATAAGGAAGTTTTTGACATCAGATGACTGGACTACTGCTAAAAGCAAAAGAAGGTCATGGGTTGGGCTTCTTGAGTTGCTCACAAAAAATCCAGAGCACTTTGTTATCACCACAAGGTCAAAAGGATGCATGGCTGCAGAATTTGTATCTTTGGTTTCTCTTCTCTCGTAATCTTACAGACTCCACAGAGTGATAGCTTCATTGGTAAGCAATATAAATTAGATATCAATTGCCGTTAATTTGTAGGTTTTTATTCATCCTATTTCATGTCCATCGAACGAAAATCTTACAACGAAACTGAAAGAAGTTATAACGAAAATCTTATAACGAAACTGAAAGCTGTTTTTCTGCAAAAATATTACAAGCAAACCTCTTGCCTTTTTCAAACGAAAATCTTACAACAAAACTGAAAGCTGTTAAAATGAAAATATTATAAGGAAACTGAAAGTTGTTTTTCTGCATTAGTAAATGGCATTTCTTTGATAATAGTTGAGAATGACAACACCGTCGCTTACACCCTGGAGAATTGACATGAGATTCTCCAATTTCCTATGTCCTAGAAAACTTATGGTGATTTAAACTGAAATTGCAGACTCCTCTAACATGCTTAGTATGTTTTTTGAGAATCATGTGTACTTTGGATATGTAGTATAAATGAATGGCACATCAAAAAAAAAATTCTTGGAGTCACATGAAGTTCTTCCATTCTTTGGCTCTTTTTTTGAAACAGTTATGTCACATGTCTTTTCTTGATATTAAAAACACATACTTTATTAGCTAGCTTAAAGGGCACTAGTTCTGAGATGTGGATGATATTCGTCACAAGCAGCAAAAAACTGGTCTCTTAATACAATAACATACAGTCATGAAATTGTTTATTTCATTTCAACCCCATCCACGTTCTTGTTGCAATTCAGGAAGTTGGAAATCCATTTGACTATTGTGATTTGGTTACTACAACAACCCACAAGAGCTTGAGGGGTCCAAGAGCTGGGATGATCTTCTATAGGAAAGGCCCCAAACCTCCTAAAAAGGGACAGCCAGAGGGTGCCCTCTATGATTACGAAAACCGAATAAACTTTTATGTGTTCCCATCTCTTCAGGGAGGGCCACACAACCACCAGATTGCAGCATTAGTTGTGGCTCTTAAGTAGGTTATCACTCCTAGGTTTCAGGCCTATGCCAAGCAGGCCAAAGCAAATGCAGTTGCTGTTGGTAACTACTTAATGAACAAGAGATACAAGCTTGTTACAACTGGGACATAAAATCACTTAGTTCTGTGGGATTTTCGTCCAATTGCACTGACTGGAAAGAACAACTTATCTCAACTTAAGTGTTCTTTATCATTGAGCGTAGTCTAGCAAACAAGATTCTATGGCCTTGAAAAAATGCAGTTCATTTGCTCGACTTCATTTTATTAAGATTGTTGGAATCCTTCGTAGAAATATGCAATCAATTATTTGCTTTTTGCAGGAAATAAGGTGGAGAAAGTGTGTGATATGTGTAACATAACAATCAACAAGAATGCATTTTATGGCGACAATAGTGCTTTGTCCCTTGGTGGTGTTCGTATTGGTATGTGAATGCTGCATTTAAATATCTTATGACATGCTGCACAAAACTGGGGAATTTCCTCACTATGATTTATAGTATATTGGTGCTTACTATTTGAAAGTAATAATGCTTAAACAATCTTCGATTGGATGGTTGAAGGTTCAATTCATATATCCAGAGTTGTTGAGGTTAGAAATTAACACTAAATAGCCAAACAACATTCGCTAGTGGGTGAATGGAGGTTGAATCTTGATTGTTTGCATTGGGTGTTTATATTTCAATAACTTGTTCTTTCTTTGCAGGTACCCCTGCAATGACCTCCAGATGTCTTAAGGAATCCAGTTTTGAACAGATTGGAGAGTTCTTGCACCAATTGATTTCATCACTTTATCTATCCACAAGTCACATAGCTAGAAAATGGAAGTATCTGATCAGTCAAAGTTTAATTCAGAGCAGTCAAATAAAAGATAGAACAAGTGAACTTGTATCACATTTACTGCTGTACATTTTGGAGACAGTTTCATTAGAAATTAAATTAACATCTCTGTTGGAATACCTTGCTTACGACTGAATAATAATTACTTAGAGCTTTTGCAAATTTCTTGTACTTGAATCTTGTGCAATTGCTGAAATGTGTATATTCTGCAATTTTTTAGCAATTGCTGAAATGTGTATATTCTACAATTTTTTATAATTTCTATAGCTGAATCTTGTTAAGGTACGTGTTTAACAATAATATAAATTGTACAATTTGCAGGAAGAACGGTAGCCTTCTCAGGATCTACTTTTACCAAGAATATACTTTGTACAATTTGCAAGAAGAATCTGAAGTTGTATGTTTCATCTTCAGAGGATTATATCTCTGAACATCAACCCTTGGAACAAATGAAAAACTTGGTGAGACAATTAGGTGGTGTCAAATATCTCATTCGCAATCTAAGCATGATTGCAAAAATCCCAAAGCTGCAAAAGGAGGCTCAAAGCAAAGAAATTTACATCATCCATATAGTGGAACTATTTGTATGTTTTTAATTATGTTCTATTTTGTCACAGTGTGGTCACCTCCAGCAGGTCATTTGTAATATACAACAAGCATGCCTCTGCTTTCATTTTTCCTATACAATTTCCTAATAGCTTTCACTTTTAATTTTTTATGCTCATCCAGGGCTATTGTAAAAATTATATATATGATACAATTTCCCTATATGTGATCTGTGTTCAACCAAGAATGGAGTAGAGCCTATTTTCTTGCTATTTCATACAATACATTGGCGTCTTTTCTTCATCAGATATATTTCTCCCATGCAATGACATGTTCACTGTATAATTTGATGTTAAACTATTGATTTTCTAATTTTTCAATAAATTGAAATGCTCCATTTTTTTTGGTATTACTTGCAATCTCCCACTACCTCGTTTTAATGTTACATTTTTTTCTTTGTTTACCCTCTAACAACTACCTTATCGGCGTATTATTGCACCTTCCTTGGGGCAATTGCTAGTTTACTTTATATTTCTCTTTCATTTTTAGTAATATTGTTTTTTTTATAACTTTATTAAATATATATACTCTTATTTTTTTAGGTTATATCTTTCATTTAACTCATAATACAAAAATGCAATTTATTTTCTTTGAACAAATTTTTTGAAATATTTGTTTTAATACACATTTATTTATTGTTAATAATATACATTTTTCTTTCATTCATTTATTTATTTCCCGCTTCACAGAAACAACTTCTTTAAGGCCAATTATGTTTTGAAAGCTCTTTATCTCTTTTCTATGTTACTATAATCATTTCTTAATTACACACACAAAAAACATTTTTTTATAATTTCAATTATATATATAATCACTTAAAAATTTATATTTAAAAATACAAATTTAAACATTTAAAAACTACAACTTAACACACACATAATCTTTAATTTTTTTATAAATTATTGATAAATAATGTAAAATTTCTATAATTAAAAAATAATATTTCTTTATACAAAAATTTAATTGATATTTTTTTAATAAAATACAAATTATTAATCAAAAGACTACATTGAAGTCTAAGTCACTTAATGAAGCATCATTCAAACATATAAATTGCTACGGATACTCCTATACGTTAGTAACAAAGTCACATCGATATCTTTGAAGGGTTTTAGAAATTACCAGCAAAGTCAGATTGATATGTTTGAATGGTTTTAAAAAATCACCAAATTGCATGAAGGCTTATTAATAAGTGTGATTACGTTATCGGTGGATATGATTTTCCTTTGTGGGTGGATATGATTAAATGCGATTACTCTTAACAAAGATTATGTATTGAGTGGTTCCATTTTTTTAAATACAATGTTAATTATATAATTAAACTATACAGATTAATATAAAAAAGATTGTTTTAGTATATATATCGTCTATTTCTAATGCATTAGGTTATTGTGTAAATATTATAATATTTTTTTATGTGAGTTGTGAGTTATCACAAAACAATTGGTGGGATGCCTTTATTTATGATGCATTTGTGATTCATCAAGTTGTGCAATTCTTATAGTGCTTTCGAGTAGTGTTTCTTGTATATATGTGGCATATTCAATATTTATTGAGCTATTGTTGTGTAATTTTGCATAAATGCATATTACACTTCTTCCATTTGGTACTTTGATATGTTATCACCAAGTTATTAAATTTAAAGAGGTACCTGTTTCTATTTGGATATGTTATCACCAAGTTATTAAAATTAAAGAGGCACCTCTTTCCAAGTAAAAGGTCTTCATATTGCATATTACATTTCTTCCATTTGGTAATCTGATATGTTATCATCAAGTTATTAATTTTAAAGAGGTACTTTTTCTAAGTAAAAGGTCCTCATGAGAGTTTATTTTACATTTTTTAAAGTGCAATTCTTCAAATCCATTAATAGTTATTTTTAAAATGTGTTTAATGTTATCTTCTTTTTTCAATCCTTCAAAAACATTAAAATTTAACACACATTTAACATATGTTTATAATCTAACCCTTTTTTATCATACCAAAAATTTAGTTTTTGCCTTAGCTTAGTTGCTCGCTTCTATTCATAAATTGGCATAATATTTTGAAGATTAAATTAATGAAAACTTGTACATTATGGTAACATGGTCTTTTGAATGAAATTGGAATCTTTGATTTGTCTTTAAGTTTTTTTGTTTTTACGGGGTATGTAATCTTTGATTTGTCTCTAGTAGAAATATATCTCATTGTATTTTGCTTGGTTTTTTTCACAGGGTATGTTTTTTTTGTGTGTTTTTTTATGTTAACTTTCATTCAAATATTTTTTTTCCCAATTTTAAAATTACATATTTTTATATTTATGAGATGTTTATATTTTAGGAATAATTTAAATAGGTTATATCAATTTATTACTCACTCTTTTCACATCAAATCCCAAACCCCACAAAAATGACACAACTAATCACATTTCAATAAATAAATTAATAGAAAAATAAACCCCAAATTAACACATATCAATACTATTACTAAATAACTATACAATGGTATCTCATCTTTCCCATAAACATTAGTTATACCCATTGAAATAGTATTAAAATTACTAACACTCAGTAAAAAGTACCTTGTCATTTAATATAAATTTCTTACCTTGTCATTTAATATAAATTTCTTTTGCAAATCCCTATATTTATTTAATTATTTTTTCCCTGTATGAATCCACGTTGTTAGCCAAGCCACAGTTACTTCAAATATATTTACCAAAATAAAACTATACATAGATAAACTGATTTTCCTGAAACAATAAGAAAAACGGTTAATCATTATGAGAAGAGAACATAAAAAAAACCATGTTATATCAGAATTTCAACGACTCTACATTAGAGTAAAAGAATAGTCGATAAATTATTTAGGAATATCACACACATGATATGAAATGATGTTCTCCTCCGTGATATATAGATTACGTGTTTTTGTTTTGTTTATATCTTCCTCGAGGAGAGACGAGAATAACATCCTCAGTGATATATATAATAAGTACCTTTTTTTAATTGGTGATAATGAAATGCGACCAGACGCTGGAAGGGATTCCAGAGAAGGCGACTATGAATGTTGTTGACATATGCCTAGGATTCATCTGCACGGTAAACTGCGTCGACAATGAAACAAACGAGGAGGCACACAAGAAAGAGAAAGTTTTGTTCAACAACCATCTGAGCTCAAAAAGATCGAAAAGTCCATGATTTGGATCCCTGCTCTTGATACCAAACTGATGCAAATTCAAGGAAATATTTGAGTAGACTATAGGAAGTATAAGGCACTATAGAAACCATATAGGTTTTCATTTTTTAATATCGAGTTTTTAAAAGTGCAGCAGTTTTTAATTTCTTTTATTTCCATGTATTGAGTGATGAGCTAATAATATTAAATATAAATGTTAACTAAAACACCACATGACTAAAAGTCGATAAGGAGTTCAATTGCTTAAGTGAAAACATTTCTTACAAATACATATACTTTAGTTCTCATTGTGTCAAAGCTCCATCAAAATCATGATTCTACAACTTCTCAACTTTTCCCATTGTGCCTAAAAGACTGGAACGGTTCAAATTTTCCTTATGGAATCTATTTTTAAAGATCTTAGCAAACAACCCTTACTTTATGATGAGCTCTTTACAAATTTTATTTTTGTGTTGAATTATCAAAATTACAAATTTTGATTGTATAAATTGGAATTTTAAATTTTTTCAATAAAAGGAGATCTATGAATCCACCAGATATGTGGTGTGGGAGTTGAGCTTTAGCAATGAGTGTACATAAGCATAAATAAAACAAAGGTAGGTTATGGTTGGAGATAAAGGCCTCTACAAATCATCATGTATATCATGTATGTGTACCCCTTACTGTTGATTCTAGCATACACACGCCACAACAAAGAGGAAGAAGATAAATATACTCACCCCATGTCGTCCGAACATGTTGCAAGTCAGCCAAACACATTAAACTCATGTCCAATTTTTATTGATAGCTAGCTCCAATTTTTTTTACCTTACAAAATAAATAATCAATTAACGGAAATGCTTTGTGATAACTAACTCCAAGTTCTATCAATGATGAAATTCTGGAGGTTCATTGACCAATACTGCCAGTGAGTTACATTTTTACACTAACAACATATATCATCCATTTATAGAAAGAAAACAAAATCCCAGTTTCATCTAAAACATTATAAAATTTGTATGATGAACACTATCTTGGATCAAAGGTTAACTCAAATACCCTATGAAACACAAACAAAAAATACAATAGGCTTAGTCTCAACAAAAATGCAATGTTCATAAGCTCAAAATTGCCTCAATTTACCTACTTTAAGTAGTAATACCTGTAACCTAACATGTTATGTGACTTGAGGAGATCTAAAAACATTGATACATGTTGATAACTGATCACTAAACCAATCTCACCCTGTCTCGTTCTCATTCCTTATATGACATTTCCACTCAATATAAAAGCTTCCATTTTGGAATAAGGAACAATGTGGACATGTGCAAGAAGAAAGCTGCATTTACAACTAAATAAATACTTTCAACTAGAACTAAGATAAAAATTATTTGATTGCAAAGGATTTTATGCAAAATACTCTTCAAATGCCTAGGAACACTAAAACATATTAATAGAGCATGGATGGAACATGTGAAGGAATACTAAATTGAATATATTAACAAAACAAGGATGGAACATGTGAAGGAACACCAAAATGAATATATTTGCACAACAAGGATGGAGTAGGTGATGGTATTATATGCATATGCTTCACCCTTAGCTATCCTGAGAAAAAATAGAAATTGCTCAAAGATGAACTATAATTGAAAAAAGAAAAGCAACAACTCTTATTAAGACATTACAAAAGATCAATAAGACACGATGTTATCTTGAAAAAGGAAAAGTGAAGGGTATATTTTTTTTTAGCAGAAAAAATACCAGATCCTGATATTCTATTGAATCAAAGATCATCATATACATTCAGTCAAAGAGACTATCACCATAGATAGGTTCAGTAAGGGGTCCTCTTGACTCAACGAGTCCCCGTCATCATACCAAGGACATAGAGACACAACCTATTGTATTGCAGGTTTTTATCATCACTCCTGTATAGACAGGTCATATTTTATCAATTTCCTGATATGAGTAGAAGTAACATAAATCATGAGCATAAGAAGATGACTGAACGTCTCTTTATGGTATTGCTTAGATCCCAGAACATGACAACATAAAAAGTGCTTAATGGGCCAGCACATACTAATATAACTGAAAATTACCATGATCAGTAATCTTGCCAAACATATATTCCTGGATGTTTCCAAAGCCTGGATCAAGAGAGAGTGCAATTTTTGAGAGACTGTCGGCAATCTGGTTATGCTCACGATATATGTGTTTGATGGTCATATCTAGAAAGTTATGCAGTAATTCTCTTATATCATCACACCAATGTCTCAGATGAGGTAAGTTCAGAGTGCCTTTTCCTGTAGCCCATGATATGATGACAAGGGAATCTCCGAATAGAGAGTGAAGAGGAATTCCCATTATCTTTGAGACAGAGAGAAGGGCCCATAAAGCCATCAGCTCAGATTTAGTGTTTGTACTTCTTCCACAGCCCATGGAAAAATGAAAGCTGTAAGAGCTACTCATATATAAAATAAAGCCTTCCCCCCCTATGTTCTTGGCGGTTGCACCATCAAAACCCACAAGGATACTCCATCTTTGGAGGCAATTCAACCACTCTGTTTTTAATCTTTTTGACAGGCACAGAGTATGAATGGAAGAGCAGATCAATTTGGTGAAGGACTGGATAGACCGCTGGAGTGTTCTCTTCAAAGATACAATTATTCATGTGTTTCTAGATAGACCAAAAGGTGAAAAATGACAAATATAACTTGGGATAGTCCAAAGAGTGATCTCTAACCCAATGTTCCAGATACAATCTCACAGTAGCTCCAGAGGATGCTTTTTTAAAGGATCGAGAGTCAAAGTGTTCAGATACAGCTGCGAAGGTGTTCTTAGTGAAATGACAGTCCAGGAACAGATGCTGGGCCTTTTCTTCCTCTTTTTTGCAGAGCAGACAGCGACTAGGACCCTGTATGTCACGTTTAATGAGCTGATCCCATGTTAATACTTTATTTTTTATGAGAAGCCATATAAAGCATCAAATTTTTTCAGGTATATTATATTTCCATAGAACCTGAAAAACAAGAGAAACATCCGAATCAGGCTCCTTAAAGTGATCCACCACACACTCATATACCATTGCCGCAGATATAAATCCTGAGTAATTCTTGTAATACCATAGAAAACTATCAGGAGAAGACCTGAGACGAATCCTCCCATGCTCCAGCCCCTTAATATATTCATTCCAAAGAGTGTGCCATTCTCCACCAAGATCCAAGTCCGAGGCAGTGAGCCAATAGTTCTGGGCATCCATTGAGTAATTTCTGGCTTGAGCCAGGGATATTATCCCATAATCTTCCAGATAATTACGGAGATCCTGAGGCAATATATAACAAGTGCCCATACCTGTGATCGGGTCCACGCCTACCTTTATGCTTTCACCATTTCCTACCATCCAAGTTAATCCCTTGCCAAACCAATTAATAGTGCTAATGAAGCCTTTCCAAATAACAGAGACACCCATAGTAGAGAATGCCTTGCATCGAATCCATGACAGGACATTATTATTCTTTAAATATTTTACAAAAATTAACTTGAACTAGAGACCATTGCCGCATAGAGCAAGCCGGAAAGATTTAAGCCTTAAGGAGGTGCTGAACCATTCTAGATTTTTGATACCCCAGCCCCCTTGAGATGTAGGCTTGGATAAAGAGGTCCAATCAGCAAGGTGGAATTTTTTCTTATTCCTCGTGGAGCCCCAAAGGAAGTCAAAGATTAAACTTCTGAGTTTCCTCAAAATGGATTTCGGTAAGGGGACTAATGACAACCAGTACACCGGTAAGCTGGTGAGAACAGTCCTAATAAGAACCAGCCTCCCACCCAGTGAAAGAAGCTTGAAGGACCAATGTTGAATCCTATTCTCAAACTTTTTAATGAGCCATAACCAATCTTTTACATAATAACCCGAGGGTTTTATAAAATACCCGAGGTAATTTAACCCCACTGAAAGGTCCTGGGTTTTGAATGGCAAAGAGCGCTTGATTCTGTTTATTGACTCATCATCAACATTGTTCTACAAAAAACAAGACTTCTCTGAGTTTATGAGCATTCCTGATGCTTCACAAAAGGTATCCAATAAAACTTTGAATGCCATCCATTCTTCACAAGAACCAAAACAAAAAAGAATCACGTCATCAACAAAAAGAAGGTGAGTAAGGGATATATGTTTCGAGATTTTGATCCCTTTTACCAGACCATGTCTGCGAGCATCATCAATAAGAAGGCTGAGTCCTTCAATCAAAAGGATAAAAAGGAGAGGAGAAAGTGGACATCCTTGTCTGATTCCACGAGAAGCCATAAAAAAATGAGAGGGGGAGCCATTGATAAGAAGAGCAAAATTGACCGAGGTTAAGCATCCCATTATCCAGTTGACTCCTTCCAGAGGCATACCAATTTGCAGAAGAATGAGCCTCATATATGACCAGTTAACTCTGTCAAAGGCTTTGGTGAGATCAAGTTTGAGGACAAGGGCACTTCTGTTCCTGGATTTGACAGAGTGGAGAACTTCTTGGGTAATGGCCAGAGGCTCTGAGATCTGATGGTTTTTGAGGAACCCAAACTACCGAGGAGAAATGAATTTGTCAAGAAAGGGATTAAGACGACTCGTAGAAACCTTAGCTATCAGCTTATAGATCAAATTGCAAAGAGAGATAGGATGAAAATCAGCAAAGGTTGAAGGTTTGTCTTTTTTAGGAATGAGAGTGATAAAAGTCGAATTGAGAGAGGGCAGAACCCTCCCAGACAGCCGTGACTCTTCCACCAAATTCACCAGTTCATCCCCCAAAAGATCAAAAAAAGCTAAAAAGAACTCAACAATGAAATCGTCAGGCCCTGGAGATTTGTCTTTCTTGAAAGACTTGAGGGCCCTTTCAATTTCCAAAGAAGTAACCTTGGAGGTGAAGGTTGACCGCTCTTTAGGGGAAATAAAGGATGGGTAGAGTCTGATCAAATTCAGCTGAGCTAAAATAGTAGTAAGGTTATCATCACTGAAAATACTTTAAAAGTGTCTGACACCCAGGTCTTTCAAGTCCTGGTCACTTTCAACCACAGTGCCCTCCTCATCCTCCAGACCCCAAATTGCATTATGATTTTTCTGAGCAGTAGCTACCGAATGGAAAAATTTAGTATTGGAGTCACCCAAAGTTGCCCAGATCATCCTACTTTTAAGCTTGGCAGAAAGGATCTCATGATCCCTTAATTTTTTTAGATCCTGTTGCAGAGCCTTAAGAGAGGAGAGAGTCTTCGAGGAGAAGATACCTGTTGGGGAGGAGGAAAGAATATTATGGATCTCTGTCTCAATAATAAGACTCTTATCTTTCATCTCGAGAGACTTGTGATGGGTCCAATCTTTGATTTTCGATTTCAATAGCCTAAGCTTCATCGTAAAGGAGTCCATCACAGAATCGGTGGGTTCAAGGGTGAGAAGAGGCCACTCTTTCTTGATCATATTAACAAAATCGTCAAAGGCTAGGCAAGAGTGATTGAATTTGAAAGAAAAGACACAAGGAGAGGAGATCTCCCTCCATTCCACATATACCCTTCACACACACAAAAGTGAAGGGTATATGTGGAAGAAGAGAGCTCCATTTCCATTTATAAACATATCAAAAGAATAACCCATACATGTGCAGAATCACAGACTAAAGTATTTTTTTTCAAAAAGCCATGAATTAATCAAAACAAATAAATCGATTTCTTTACACTATAGAAATTAGAAACACTCCTCCCTCACAAACATAAACCATATAAACAAAGTTTTCTTTAATTATGACTCGAGGGGAATTCAACAATTTATCGAAGATGATGCCAATCCATGTCCTCCCATATCAAATCAATTCCTGGTGGAATCCATGGTAATCTCTGGACGAGTAGAATTGAAGACAACTCTTGGCCACTGGAAGCATAATCTCCAAAACATGATTATGAATGAGAGGAGCTACTTACATTCCCATTGCAGCGCTGGCAATGCTTTTTATTTGGAAAGAGCTTCATTGTCACCATGTAAATCAAGGTAACAGAGAAGAATCGACAACGAACCTGAGCCAGCCCATCTCCAAAGTACACAAGTTGAGCCAGATGCATAGCACTAAATGACTCGATGATGGCCTTGAAATGCTCCATATGTAGATAATTTTCACTGTAGTCAAGCTTGTTGAGAGCAATCGCTGCCTCTCTAGACACAGAAAATTCTCCATCATTTAGATGTTTCACAAGGGAAGGGTGAGCGTGGTTTCTCTAGCAGGAAAGGTCTGAGCAAGGAATCCAATCAATTTTATGAAAGGAACCAAAAGTTTAGATTCATAATGATCTTCTTGTATAATTCTAAGAAGTTGGTCAACCAATGCCTTAGCAGCAAGAGAGTTGGTCTTAAATGAAAATCTTCTCAAATCAGGATGCCCTTCTGCTACAATTGCAATTTCCATCACTACCATGGCTGAATTATACTGCATTTCACTTTTTCCCCTTTCCAATATTGTTGCAAAGCAAAGCAAGTCCTTGGAATACGTTGTACTTTTACAAGTCATTATGTTGTTCTTAGCAAGTTTCCAGAGAGCTCTTGCCGCTTTCGCCTTCATTGAGGCCTTTATTAATGACTCCTCGGCTTCCTTGCCTTGCAGATTCATGCTTGTTATAGATGAATCCTATATCTATGTGGGTTTTGGTGCTATGATTATGTTGGGGATTTGGGGAATCACTATTATCACTATTATTATGAAGGAGGAGAGCATGAGTATGAGTATGAGGCTGAAGTTGCGGCTCAGATTGAGGCTGAATCTGAGTATGAGTATGTCAATTATTATCTTTAGCTAGGAGACTGGCAATAGATTGCATGGCCATGGCCTTGGCACCAATGTTATACTTGCTATGATCAGGAAAGATCCCAAAGGCCAAATAACCAACAAGTGACCTGATTATACTACTTTGGAAAAATGCTCTTGTAAGTCGGAAGCATTGGAGACCAACTCAGACAAAGCCTAGGAACCATGCTTTGGACCTTCATGGGACCACCATCCTTTAATACCTTGGAAAAAATAGAGCACACACCTTGAATTATCTTCCTAATGCGTTCAGGATTCTTACCGAGTTTCCTGATGGTTTTTGCTATCGTTTCCTGCCCTTCCATTGTGCCTTCCTCATTGAGCTTGAACAAGGGGATGATTCCTCCTTCTTCGGTAACCAATTTCCTGTTTTGCTCGTTGTCTTGGGCTGGAGAAACCAAAAAGGTTGCAGCGTCACCCTTCTCCGCAAGACTACTCCACGTGTGCAACCTTACTATCTGTGTTCCCAAATCAAACCCAGCTTCAAATCGTTCATCGCTATGAGAGGCAACCCCAAATGGTCCACTCACTCTTCTCCGTTCACAGATACATTCAGAAGCCACATCACATCCCTGATCAAGAGGTTAACATCCTTTTATTGTGCTCCTTAGAGGTAAACATAGAAGAATAAACATTGAAATTATGACTGCTATATCCTTCCTAAAGACAAAAACTATTGTAACTATGAGCCTCCTGCCAAATGCCATTGGAGCTAACTATTCCTAAACAAAAAGACACCTAATACAAAACATATTGACATTCAATTACCCAAGAGTTGAAGTCGTGTTGCCTTGCTCAACCATCCTAGAAGGAGAGGGATTGGGTTGAACAATGCTTCCATCCACCAGACCGGAGCTGGAGGAGCCTAATTCTGGGCCAAATTTTTGCACCGACTCATAATTGTATGAAGCTTCCCATCTTACAAATCCGTCCTCAAATAGAGGTCCTCTATTTTCCGTGCATTTCATACATCAGACTCTCTAATTCTGAACTCAATCCTTGTTTTGAGGGCAAAATGCTTCCATATGTCCGAGCCCTTATGCTTCCTCTACGGATGCATGCCCTTTCCCTCAGATGCGACACTATCAGAGAGTTAATACACTAAGGGCCCGGGTTGGGTTCGCACTCAGAAAATATGGACTTGAAGAACACGTAAACAAGACACACCGAGTCCTTGATTTCAATTGACAGGTATGCAATGCTTAATGCGAGTAGAACGAACAGACTTAGTGACCAACCAAAGGAGAATAGAGAGGAAACCGTAAAAACCAGTGTACAATAGTATATTGAAGAAGACACGCGACACCCGGACAAGCAGAGACGAGTAGACAATTCACAACAAAAAGAAGACACGCAACAAAAAGCTATTGGCCTGGAGGGACGACGAACAAACGCTTATCCGAAAAAAAAACGTTTATCTTCATCCGCTAGATGTAGAACAGTTGGTGGCCGGGTATGGTTAAGACGCCCCCTAAGCTGGAAGACGGCCCCTAAGCTGGAAGGTCACCGGTTCTAATCCCGTCTGATACCAAAAATCCAACCATGTTAAGGGTTGGTGCGGTCCGGGCCGGGTGCGATCCCTGGGTGATTTTGACGGCTTAGATGCCCCTGGTTCATGGCTACTCAGCGAATGGCAACCCTGCTAGTCAAGGGGTTCCACCACTTTGCCAACAAAAATGAAAACGCCTATCATCATAATTATGGCCTTGATCCTTTTTCATATTATTATTTACATTACTTTTATGATAATACACTTTATTCATCTTTTGTTCTCATTCTTCTACTTAAGATTGCCACTTTAGTAGAGGCTTCCACAATAATACACTTTATTCATCTTTTGTTCTCATTCTTCTACTTAAGATTGCCACTTTAGTAGAGGCTTCCACAAAATTTTATATTGTGTATTTTTATGTTATATTCAAGATTAAAATGACATTTTAATATTATTATTATTTTTTAAATTTAAATTTAAATTTTCATATTCGTATTATTAAAGTAATATTGTTAAAATTTTAATGTGTTGTTTTTTATAAATTAAATATAAATACATTAAACATGTATCTACAACGACTATCAAAAGTTATTGCAATATATTACAAAATTATTTCATAACTCATTAGCATGTTTTTACAGTACATTAAAAGCATTCTATAAAATGCATGCATTAAAATGAATACACGTGATTATTTTTACTATGCATTGATGTATCCATTGGACCTTTGGAGTTAAATATTGTCAAAATTGTTTTCTTAAAAATATAAGATAACGAAACAATTAAAAATATAAGTTAGTAAAAAAACTAGCATATGAGAATTTAACACAAAGCTTAGAGATGACAAAACATTTTGAAGTCATCCATATCATCCCATGCAACAACCTTTGGATTTATTTTGGATGTCATCAAAATAAGTTGATTTTGAGATAAGAGTCATTATGGTGAAAGGTGTATAAGATGATATACAAACCAATGTGATGAAGGGGCAAAAATAATTGTGTACAACTAGAGTAGAGTAGATAAACATTTTTTCAAGATAAAAAACACGGAAGTAATAAGTGAAAAAGAATGATGTATGATAAATTAAACTAATTATGAATAAGTCTATAATTTTTGTGAATTTTGTATAGGTAAAGAATTTTTTTTCTTTTAATTTGTAAAGCCGTAGTTTATGACAATGATAAGTTGTCATGGTTAGTTTGGGAGATCTTAATAGCAAAATTTATGGCATGAGCACATTTCAAATGGGTGAACATATTGTTATACAATTCTATCCACAATTAAAATAAATTTAAATAAATTTCAACAATAAATTACTTACATGTAGCTATCTTTTTTGGTTGTTAGCTTGCCACATTAAACCATGGAAAACATGCACGTTGCAATATGCACCACATTAAATTGTTCTTTGTGAGCACCCTCAACTTTGAGAGGACAATCTGGACAAAACTTATGTACTTTTAGAGGAAGCAATGAGCCAAATTTGGGTATTATTCACCAACAAAGACAAATAACTATTCAAGGATCGAACCACAATAAAGCTTGAGTTTTACAATAATAATTATATCAATGATGAAATTTCACATAATATTTGACTTGGGAGGGTTTCAAGGATAAATGATTGTTTTACCAATGTTTGTCTTTGATATATTAATGTATGGACCTTGATCGTTTATATGTTGTCAAAAAATATTGGCTAAACCAAGTCAAGATGTTTGCTTTGTATATATATTTTGATCCTCAAAGAATGAAGGACGGTCAAAGTAAATTATTTTGCACTTAGGTGAAGTATATTAGTATCCAACTAGTCATGCCACAATCAATTGTTATGATCAACTTGGGAAAATTACAACCCTTTGGAATGATCTAACATGGAATGTCAAGGTATGCCATTAGATGTAGACAACTTATAGAGTAAGGAAGGTACCCTCAACTTTGAGAGGAAAACTAGACAAATCCTTTATACTTTTAGAGGATGAAATGAGATAAAGACAACTATTCTTCATCAACAAAGACAAAGAACTATTGGAGGCCCAAACCATTTTAAAGATCAGGTTATGCGGTGATCATCAAATAAATGATGAAATTTCATTATGTGACTTTGGGGATTGTTAAGAGTAACACTTATTTTACCAATGCATGACTTCGATTTGGTAATAGCGATGAACTGTACCATCATTTAATCATTGCCAAAAAATAGTGGCCAAACCAAGTAAAGGTGTTAGCTCCATATAGATCTCTAATCTTTTGAGGATGCTCAAAGTAAATTTTGTGCACTTTAGCATAATATATATCCAATTAGGCATGTCATATTTTATTTCTATGATCAACTTGGGAAAATTACAAACTATTTGGAATGAGCTAGTATCAAATGCTAATATATGTCATTTGATGAAGTTCATTGGTTGATTAAAATTTTTGTACCATAAATCAAAAGTATCAAAGAAGGAAATTTAATGAAACCTGTAAAGAAGGACCAAACAAGGAATCCTAAAAAATCTAACTTGATTTCCTCTCTAGGGAAGAGATGAAGGGTGAAGATAAATGAAACTACCCAAAATCACACTAAGTGAATAAGTTAAAGATATCAATATAATAATTACGATGGAATGTCACAATTATGCAACCACGAAAAAAAAAATTAAGACAAGGTCAAGAACAAGGACAAAACCAAAGACATGCAAAAAAAGGAGATGGAAGCTTTAGAAACATTGCAATGTTGACAAGGATGAGACAATATCAATGAAGCATATTATAATAAAAGAATAAAATCAAAGCTGAGGGAATACTATGCACACTTACTACTTCGTTAGAAATTGTTTGATATAGAATCTCTTTTCTAATCCAAGTTACAAAACCCAGGGAAATCCCCTTAGTACTTCCCCTCGTTCCAAGGATGGTACCCAAGGTAAACCCTATATTTTTTAGGGCACAATCCCATATGAACAATAGGGCTTGAATTTGTTACAAAAATATACCTATTATGAGATCAACTTGTGTTGGTACTTAGGGTAGACCCGGGTTCTTATACTATTATTTTAACCAACAAAAAGACGCACAGTGTTGGCCCTTTCGGCAACAACCTGCGAACAGGTTGCAGTCTCACTCGAAATAGCTATGGGGTGCCGTAGAATCAGGTTTCTGCAGGCAAAAGAGGGATATTACTGTACCTTTAGCCTTAACAAATATTAATCGTACAACACAGAGCTTCGACAGTCACTTAATTAGCTTCGCAGTTTAGATAAACAGACAGTTACTTGCTTAACCCTTAACTGGGAATTCACAATGAAGTTAATACTTGAAAATATATCTTACTTATCATTCACCTACTTATCAAATGCATAAAACTTAACAGCACAAAAACAAAAAGGAACCACCACAACACAAGATATACGTGGTTCACCCCCAGTGTAGGGGCTACGTCCACATAACTGTGTTTTTATTCAACTCTTTACAACAACACAGTTCTGATTTGTGCACTCAGCTGCAGATCTTCTCAATCCACCCGAAACTGCACACTAAGCTACAGTACTTTCCTTCCAAAACCCTCTGCGCACTCAGCTGCAGGGGTCGTCCACGCACTCAGCTGGGAATTAACCTTAAACCCAAAAACAGGCCTTAGCTTCTTCGCATCAAATTATCATCATACAAAACTTTTGAAAATCTCTTTTCTCCTTTACATAAGTGCCTATTTATACTAGTGCACTATTACAATACCATGTGTTTAAACCATGGGCTTAAAAACCATGAGTTTAAACCATGGGTTATTTACAAAAAGAGGGGGTTCGACCCAACCCCGACACCCCTAAGACTATTTTGAGTCGCAACTCCGCTTCAAGCTTCGCACCAAAACCGTGGAGTTGCCAAATTTAAGGACCTTCAAGGTCAGCGCCCCAACAACTTGTCAATTATGGGAATATAACCTTGGTGAGGAGGATATTTCTCCATCCCACAACCACTTAAGCTAGAACCAATTGACTAATATAGAACCTCTTTATTAATGTTAGCATAAATAAATTCCCTAATTTTGGTTATTATGCTTAACTAAATATTGCATAAGCTTCTCTTTCAAGTGTGTTTTCCCTAATAATGTTCCATGCTCTAATAGGATCTACTTCACTAACCACTCTAAAACAAGTCAATGTAGCAATTATACAAGGTAGGGTGAGAATTGGCATATTTCTCTGAATTTGGAATTAAATTATTGATATAGAATTATAAATAATAAAAAACTCAATTTTGATGATGTCCTTATACTATTTTTTTTCAAATTTTAGTGAAATATGTGTATGGTATTTGGTTATTTGATGTTATTATTTGCTTAATTTGTAATTTCCCATGTAAATACTCCAATGCACTCCAACCATGTTGATTATGTTGTAAAAAACATTCTCACACTTACAATAAATATGCCATGTGTAATAACAAGATCCCAAGTTATAATTTCGATGAATTTTTAATGTTGCTAACAAAGTAACAAATTCCCATCAAACACCTATGAATTCAACAAGTATTATTTTGTCCATGTTATGTAGTTTGAACAAGAAACATAGGACTATAGGGAAAATGCCACACTGATTAACATTAAAAGGGAAGTTTTTTTTGTCCAAGTACAAATTGTATATTTGTTATTCATGAGAATCAAAATATAAATTGAGAATACTGAGTGCTAAGAACCCCTTGGATCACCAGCCAAGAAGGACAAAAAATCAAACACTAGGTATGGATTCTCATACAACAAGTAATAGATTGTTCAAGCCATACATCTAAGAGTCCAAATCGGAAGTAAAGATGTCTTGCATTGTCCAACATACTACATAGGATTAAATATCAAGGAACCATTGCAGCTTCCAAAATATATATCTAATAGTCTTCATTAGGACAACAATCGAGGAACCTCTAGCAGAGCTTCCCCAATAAGAAATTATTTTGTTTCCAAAAGTCCTTCCACCAGAGAGAGAGATTTATTCGGAAGGGAATCTTCCTAATTATTATATTCTCTATAAATGCGTTCAATTGAAGCAGAGTCATAAGACCCTTGAGGTTGTTTGATATTGCCATGGCACTAAGAGGAGACTATCCAAATGGCTTCTTCCTTGAAATCAATCAACCTGTACCTTGGAATCTCCGACAATTTGGAGATGACGAGGACCCCTACCTTTGGCAAAGAGTAAGAGTGCCCAAAGATAAATGAGCTTAGCTTGAGTATCATAACAAAGACCAATTCCCATATTTAGATGGAAGAAATGATCTACATAAATAAATAAAATCACCTGACTCCATACTGAACTGGTACACCTTTATTGGTGCCATAAAATAAGCTCCAAGCCATCAACTAGTTGAAAACTAGAGCATGACATGGTCTAGCAACTTTATTTCTAGATGTATTTACTCATTCAAGAATGCATGAACTCATGGGCTATGATCCCTAGATTTCCATTAATCCCATCAAACAACACTTGATTCCTATGTAGCCAGATTCCCCAGGTAACATAACTTAATAGTTCCATGAACCTTTTTAACGACATAATCCTTAACCAAATCTACAAACATAGCTCAAGTGAAGCGGAGTTCCATGTACCAAGACAATTCAATCTCTAAAGAACTTCATGCCACACATGCACACCAAATAAGTAGGAAACAAAAAGACGATTGATAGATTCTTCTTCATATTTACAAAGGACACATCTGTATGGTCCATCCCAACCCCTTTTCTACCGATTAGCCCATGTCAAAACTTAGTTTTTCATCACCATCCACAAAAAAATACATGATTTAAGGGGACACATCCACTTCCAAAATAGAGGCCACCACCACTTTTTGTCTATTTCTGCTACATTGGAAAACAACACATGATAACCTAATTTGGTTTTAATGGATCCAGAAGCCTTGTTCCAATTCTGGATCAGATCACCGTCTTTGTCACTAAGAGAGATCAGATTCACCTGCTAAATCTTCATTAAAGCCTAACTCCTCTTCTGGGATCCAAGCTTGTAATTTGTTAATTTGAAAACCCTATATCACAACATCTGCTAACATTATGAAGCCAAAGTTATTTAACATCCCTCTTGGATCCTAGGACAACAAGAAATCTCCCCCCCACTCTAACCCACGGATCTTCCCCTAGTCTAACTCAATTCCCCCTCCCAATTTTCCTATCCCCTTTGATATATTTTGGCTCCTTGATCCATTAATTCATATATAAAGAGTCGAAGTATTAGACTTCATTAACATGCCCCACTACTCCTCATCAAACAATAATCTCTGTAAACTCTTAGATGCCAAATATTAGCCAAATAAAAAAAAATTATATATAATTTTTGGGATTATTTGTGTAGTGTAAGTCATTAACCTATGACCCATATCCCATGAGTATAGTCACAACTAACCAAATTCTCATGGTTTTTTAATATTCCACTTGGCACTTATTGCATCGGGTGATGCTCACATGGGTGAATAAGAGAAATTGATACTAGTGAAATGAATTGCATAGCATCAATCATAACTTCTATGGCTTCACCCGGTAACCAAGACTTCCCGGGATGTCACCCATCCCATAACTCCTATGGATCAAGTGTACTTAACTATGGAGTTTTCCCCACAACCAATCCCACTTAGCTTGCTACCCCATTTTCAACACCTTATAAAGTAGTGTGCCTTATGAACTATCCAGTTAGAGCTCCCCTATGCTTAAATACAAAAATATTCTTAAGTCCCCAACCCCCTTCCTTTTTTGGGTTTTGTGAGGGATTTCTAGTTTACCAATAGGGCACTCTCTTTCTACTTCTTTATAAACCACAAGAAGGTAAAACATCGTTTTTGAAATTTTCCAATATGTTTTTCGGGACATGATCCAATGAAAGCTTGTACATAAGAATACTCTCAAGTATTGATTTTACAATACTAGTCTTCCATCAATCTAAAGCCATTGAAAGCACCAATAGTTGATTTTGTCTTCAACTTTTTTTAACAACCACAACCAATCCACAACCTGATTATCATTTGGCTTAGAAAAGTATCCAATATGTTTGATCCCTATGTATAAAAGCATGAGTCTGAAAGAAAGCAAACAATGAATCTATGCTTTCACTTCCTCTGATGACTCATTACCAAGAATGAGTGACTTGTTTAGGTTGAGCTCCATTCCAATAGCCAGGGAATTTAGAAGACATTTGTAGTGTCTACACCCCTTGATCGATCCTTCTCCAAAAAGGAGAGCATCATCCACAAAGAGTACATGGCTTAACTTTACACGCTCCTCCATATTTACGCTTTTGATGGAACCCTTGAGTGGAGCATCATGCACAAGCCTACTTAGGCTCTTTGCGATCAACAACAACATGAATTCTTGTTATAGCCCCCTAGAAGCTTTGAAAATATTTGAAGGAGAACCATTGTTAATTACTACAAAGTTAAATGATGTCACACAACTTATAACCCAATTGACCACCTCTAAACTCAATCTAATTTGAAGCAGAACTAGTATGAGGAAGGTCCAATTTACCTTATCATATGCCTTCTCCAAGTCTAATTGCATAATCATTATCATAATCTTTTTTAACTTGATAAAGTGCAATCCTGCATGGGCTAACCTTATGGCATATAGGATCTGTCAATTAAAGAGAAAACCAAATCACTCTTATGTCAAACAAGATGACAAGACCCCTTTAACTTGGTTTGCAATAATTTTGGTGATCACATAGTTATATTGGCATGAAATCATCAAAGGTTGAAGGATAAGACTTATTCAAAATTAGAGTGATAAATGTTGCATTGATAGCCCAAAATATCCTTTCTACAACCCTTGATTCCTTTACAACCTTAGGCTCTCCTTTGCTATAAAATAAAAAAATCTCGAGGTATAAATATTAGTCCACTCATTTAGCCTTGGACTCTTAAGTTTTTTAAACCTCGAGAGAGTCCTTTTAAGTTCATCCTTTGTACTGATAGCACCAATAATATCAATCACCTCTTCATTAAAAAATCGAGGATTTTATTATTATTAATCGCATATGTTCAATAATATAACTAGCATATGACTCTTTGAACAATGCATAGAAATGAGCTTCCCCCACTTATGAAAGCTCCCTAAAAATTCAGAGTTTATATCCCTTTGGACCATCTAGATCCCATATAGTGTTGCAGACCTTCTTGTGTGGCCCAAACTTACCGAAAAATTTGGTATTACTGTTTTCTCCCTCTTACAACCAGATAACATGACTATTTCATCTCCAAGCCATTTCCTTAATATCTAGTCCGCGACTCGAAGCTCTATTTGCTCCTCTTTTCAAAAGATGCCCACCAAGTTGCAAAATGAAACCAACCTAATCATCCTAACAAGATTCCCTTCTCTGTTTTTCCCATTTAACAATAAATTGATTTATATGATTTAAGTCGGTCACAAACTAGGCCATAATGGACTCCCTTGAACCTCGATAAAAAATCCACAACTTATCCAAAATTACCCGTTGAAAAGCTTCCTCCTTAAGCCAATCATGATTGAACTTGAAAGGCCCCAAAGGATTTTCATTTGCATTTTCTAGTTGCAATAGTATCGATTGATGATCTGTACTGGTCACATTCCTCCAACATACCTTTAGCAATCAAGGACCTATCAAGGCAATTTGAGACCCCTGCAATGCAACTCCTACAATTCCATCATGTTATATCTAATGACATTGGTTTTATGTCTACCACCTTCAAGCTTTCAAAAAGATGCACAAAGTGTTGTGGTAGGCCACCTTATTGGGATGACACACCCCATATCTCCCTCCATAATAGAGTCAAATTTAGGTCAACTCACATGATAAGGGAAGGATCCTATAAGGTCCCCTCTTCATCTAAGGAGTCCCATAATATTTTTTTATTAGCATACAGACCATAGCAATCTAGTATTTTAAAATCCTTCACTGGGACCTTGGATTCCCCTTCCAAAATGATACTTGCAACACAAAAACTAGTATTAAGTTATGGAAATATGAATTCCATGTTGTTAATAATCCACATGACAACCCATATGCATTAATGGTACTAAAATTACACCCACGAAGGAGAGGTGGCAAAAGTTCAGCCATGTTGGCCCCTGAGACCATTATTTCTTAAAACAAAATAATGCTAGGTTGATACAACTTAAATAGCCCGTAGAGGGCTAGCCTTTTTGAGGCACCCCCAACCCCTCTCACATTAAAGGATAAGAAAATCATGACAAAACCCCGACCCTAGGTTTCTCTTCTCTAAGTTCCCTGACTATAGTTTGTTATATGCTTTGCATCACCTCCTTAGAGGCCTTTTGTTTCTCTTTCAAGAGAGATGACTTACGTCTTGGAAGCTCAAGCGTAACCAAATTTGATGTAAGCTTTCCCTCGACAACTCTAGACTCCACATTACCCTTGTTCTTACAATAATGAAGATGATATCACAGGGAGGAAGGCTAAAAAACAATACCATATGGAGGGGGGTTTTCAACAAGAGTCGACATAATACCCAAACCCTGAGATTAAAACATAGTCCCTTGCAAACCTGGTTTCGCACCACTCCTCACATGCTCTTTTAAGAAAGGATCCCTTTTGTAAAATGAAACAGAACCTAGATCCTTTGAAGGAGAGGAAGGACCAATAAATGTACCTTTACTTTTTTTGGTTGAGAACACCACCAGAGAGGCTTAACATCCTTCACTCCTTGTACTAAAATTTGTTATCTCTAGACTCTACACTTGATATGTTAGCTTTACTTCTATACTTGGGCAGTCAAAATTGACTATTGGCACCTTCCCCAAGAGAGGAGAAATATCTACAAGTTTATCTCGTCTTGGGAACCTCCTCTAACTAAATTGATCCATAGGACAATACTGTCTTAAGTATCCTACTTCATGACACTCCAAGCACTAGAAAGGGATGTTTTAGTAGTACAAGGATTGTACAAAAGGGTGTGGCCACCAAACCAGATCTAACTCCAATGATAAACCATTATCTAGATCTATAGAAACTAATACCCTAGACACCCTTTTGTCTTAATTTCCAAGATTGTGATTGTTAAGGAAAACACATTTACCCAACACATTTACTACAGACTTGAACGCAGGACTTGACCAGAGCTCTAAGGGGAAATCAGGTAGTAAAACCCATAATGTTGCAACAAAAAATACTATGTACGCGAATCAAAGCAGGATGCCATTTTTTTAAAAGCTGAGACCAACTAACCTTAGAGCCAGTCTCGCCCTCGAATTAGCTCTACATCCTTCATTGATTTGAACTCAAAGCATAACCATCCTTTAATCAAGATATGGAATTTTGGCATATAGCACAACAAAATTTGAACCCAAAATCTAACGAAATTAACTGTGTCGTCAGATTTCACCTTTTAAATTACGAATTTTGATCATTTTGTTAATTGATACATGGCATTGTCGGATATCCGACGACCATCGGATATCCAACATATCCATAATAATGGTAACTATGGTAATATTGTCGGATATTCGACGAATTTTAAGTTTTAAAAACTATAAATTATGGTAACATTCCGACATGTTTGCTATACAAGCGACGATATGCAGAAATTATATTCTTCACACAGGCTGTTTTTTGTAAAAGAATACACAATTATTTCAATTGTTTTTGTGATTGAAAATAGTGAAGTGTGGAGCTTGATTTTTTAAGATCGATAATCTTCATTCAAGTTCTTTTTGAGAAAATGTCAAATAGCGATATTCCTGATCTAGATAAACAAAATCGACAATTGCTTGCTAGATTGTGGGATGGACTGAAAAATAAAGGTTGACGGGAAATGTTATTTTCCATGTAGTCAATGCAGAGGCTTTAAAAGGAGAAGAATAAAGATCACAATAGCCAGAAAACATTGTAGGGAACATGGACATGCCGAGGGGGGGCATGAATATCGTCCATTTGTAAGTTTTGCATTATATATGCTTTTATATTGATTTATTTTGTAAATGTATATATTATTTAAATATTTCTTATATTAACCAATATCTATTGATGGTTTCATGTAATTATAAAGGAAAGAGATCCTACGGTATATCGTCTAGAGGACGTGCTTTCAGAACAAGTACTGGAGGAACATGGAGCTATGAATAATGGAGAACAAGTTAATGATCATATTGAAGAAGATGATCATACTGATAACATAGTTGAAGATGATGGTACAAATACATTGATCCACGATACATTTAATGTTAGAATGGATGATGATGACGATGATCTTGAAAATGATGACTTTGATGATGTTCATGATTTACCTCTTCTTGAGAATGCATACAAATCCCTTTATGAGGGCTCCAACACAAATCTTCTCTCTACTATATTGTTGATAATGGACTTGAAGGTTATGAATGGTATTTCAAACACATCAATCACATGGATGTTAAGGTATGTAATATATTTCATCACATATATATTATTGTGCTAAAGATTATCATTGTTCATCTAATAAAACTATTGTTAATTCATAAGTCAAATTAATATGGATGAAATGTGTTTCATTAATATTATTTATATATTATATTAACTAGGTTTTTATTTTAATTTGTTGTAGCTTTATATCCAAATTTCTGTTACCACCGTCAAATATTTTACCTTGCACATATTGAGATTTATCTGCCATCATGAAAGAAATTGGAATGCAGTGTGAAGCAATTCATGCATGCTCCAATGACCATGTTATATATTATAATCAACATAAATTTGAAACTGAATGTCTGGAATGTCATATTACTAGATATAGAACATATCAAGCAACAAAAAAGGTGCCTCGCAAGGTTCTTTGTTATATTCTCATTATTCTACGTTTGCAAGGACTTTTCAGGTGAAAAAGCATAACGCAATTTATGGATTACCATGCACAGAACATAAGTCAAGATGACGTTATTCGAATGCCTGCAGATGGTTATGCATTTAGATATATGGAGGAAAAATGTCCTCACTTTAAAAGATATATGGAGGAAAAATATCCTCACTTTAAAAGATATATGGAGGAAAAATGTCCTCACTTTAAAGAAGAACATTGTAATCTTGGGATTTCTTTGACAACAGATGGTGTCAATCCATTTGCAGAGATGAGATCCGTTTACTCGGTGTGGCCTATTTTTGTTATCAAGAATAACATTCCTCCATGGTTGTCAATAAAGAGGGAGCACATAATGTTGTTGATGATTATTCCAAATATGTGTCTACAACTTTTTTTTTAATGTAGTGGCATCTCATTTGTCATATTTTGTTGCATGATGTCATATATATATATATATATATATATAATTTTTCTCTTGTGCATGGTTTATTTTTTTTCCTTGGAAAAAAAGCATAATTTCATTTCATCTTTCAAGAAAAAAATTACATTTTGTAGATACACATGTAGTGTATTAAGAGAAATACCATATAGGTCCACAAAAAAACAAAAAAGGACGAGTGTTCAGTCCCTACCAAGTCATATGTCCACCATATATCTATAGAGTTATAATAAGTTCAACCACCTATTTGAGGTATATCCCCATAGTTTTCAGCAAAATACATAATAACAAAAAGAGGGTCTGCGATAGTATTCATGTGTTGTGCCATCAACCTGTTCCTTGATCTTCCATTGACCCTGCATCAATAGTAGACCCTCCTTCGAGGACTTGTTCGCCTCCCTGTTAAACTCCCTGAAAACTCTTGTGCATGGCTTATATATCTAAATGGTTGTAATAATTATATATTTTATATGTTCAAATCAATCAGGTAAGTACCAAGTTAAAGATATGAATGTATATATCGAACCTCTTATTGACAAGCTACTAAAGTTATGGAATGGCATCACTATGTATGACATATTTAGACCAATACGACAAAGGCAATTCCAATTTCATGCAATGCTTCTATGGACAATACATGATTCCCCAGGGTTAAGCCATTTTTGCGGTTTGTAATTATAAGTTCCACTTTAATTGCATTTATTTTTATGAACTAGTTAATATATTATGCATGCATGTTTTTTTAAAAATCCATTCATTTTATATATAATTATAATTTAAATTTGTGCTTGTTTGGACTGAAATTTGTCATGGTTAGACTAGATGAATGCATTGATGGCATGGGAGGGTATCGAGACTCAAACATGACCGACACTAACAATTAAAGCATCAAAAACCATACCTATAGATTAATTAATGTGCTGCACAGGGCCAACGCTAAATTTTTTTAAATTTGTGCTTGCTTGGGCTGAAATTTGGCATGGTTAGACTAGACACATGCATTAACGGTGTGGGAGGGTTTCCAGACTCAAACATGATTAACACTAACAATTCGAGCATAAAAAACCATACCTATAGATTAATTAATGTGCTGCATGAGGCCAACGTTGAAATTTTTTAAATTTGAGCTTGCTTGGATTGAAATTTGGCATGGTTAGACTAGATGCATGAATTGATGGTGTGGGAGGGTTTCCAGACTCAAACATGACTGACACTAACAATTCGAGCATCAAAAACCATACCTATAGATTAATTAATGTGTTGTACGAGCCAACGTTGGATTTTTTTTAAATGTGTGCTTGCTTGGACATAAATATGGCATGGTTAGACTAGACACATGCATTGATGGTGTGGGATGGTTTCCATACTCAAACATGACTGACACTAACAATTCGAGTATAAAAAACCATACATATAGATTAATTAATGTGCTACACGGGGCCAATGTTGATTTTTTAAAAAAAATTTGTGCTTGCTTGGACTGAAATTTGGCATGGTTAGACTAGACGCATGCATTGACGATGTGGGAGGGTTTCCATACTCAAACATGATTGAGACTAACAATTCGAGCTTAAAAAACCATACCTATAGATTAATCAATGTGCTACACAGGGCCAATGTTGTTTTTTTAAAAATTTGTGCTTGCTTGGATTGAAATTTGGCATGGTTAGACTAGACCCATGCATTGACGGTGTGGGAGGGTTTCCAGAATCAAACATGTCTGACACTAACAATTCAAGCATAAAAAAAATACCTATAAATTAATTAATGTGCTACACGGGACCAATGTTGATTTTTTTTAAAAAATTGTGCTTGCTTAGACTGAAATTTGGCATGGTTAGACTAGACGCATGCATTGACGGCATGAGAGGGTTTCTAGACTCAAACATGACTGACACTAACAATTCGAGCATAAAAAAACCATACCTAGTATAGATTAATTAATGTGTTACACGGGGCAAATGTGTGCTTAATTAATGCTATATGAAAGAATTTAAATTCTTCCATTGAATAACAAGTTTGTGTTTATTTGAGAACTTAAAGATAATAGTCATATAGGATTTAGAAAATTTAACATATTCAAATTTTAAATATTGGTTAAGTTATGTGTGCATCATCAAAAGTAAATCGAGTATAGGGTATCTTAGTTTTCCATGAAATCCCATGATAGTGCCATGGAAACATGAGAAACATAATTATAAGAAACCATGATTATGATTAAAAAAAAACATTTCAATTTCAAAGTATATCCACTTATTGTATTTATTCAAACCTATACAATAATGGGATCCTCACTTTTCCCTCACCTATTTGAATGATTGTGATTTCCTTGTGAAACCATCAGGAATGTCTACTAATCTCCTCTGATTAATGTGTGTAATCTCATTTCCCCATGACATTGGGGATGTATGATGAATTTTTTCACTATGGATATATTGAAGATGATAAAAAAATAAGAGTAAAATAACTAAAAAAAAAATGGGGCCAGCATTTTACGGAGCATAAAAAAACCATACCTATACCTATTGTTTTTTTACGATTGTGATGATGAATAGTGATGATAACAATTATGATGGGGATGTTGATGATCGTGATGATGATGATGACGATGATGACCATAATTATCAAGACGAAGATGATGATGATGGTGATGGTTATGATGATGATAGTACAACACACCATCTATAATTTGTATAATGTTAAATTTGAATAATATAAACTAACTTCCTTTAATATTATGTTAGTTGGGTCTTAGATTGGGTGGTTAAAATAATAAGTTGTTATACATCTCACCTAGGTCCAAATCTCATTTGTGACATGTTTGCCTTTTTGTGCCTTGACTGAGGCTGGAAAGGTACCAACAGTCTTACTCCACTCTCGCAAGTGTTTGAAGGTGAAACAAGATGTTTCCAAACCATATCAAAAAAAGGCCGTTAACTCAATTGTTACTAATATTACATCGATTAAACTTCCTGTTGGGTTCCAATCCATTGGTGTAAATTAGACCTTAAGTTTATGTCAATCCGGAGTTTGTAAGACTTAGAGGCATATCCCAAATATAGAGACTCAAAGCTAGACCTAACTGGAAATTCAGTTTACTTATGAAACAAATATATTGAATGCTAGAATGTTGTAACTTTGAAATGCAAAACGTCCCTTACAGAAGCAACTTCATTCGATCTCTTAGTTTAATCAACAATTCATATATGAAATATTTTGAGATAAAAAAATACTGAACCTAAATATTAAAAATAAATCACAATACAATGCCTAATATCTCACTGTTGAAAGCAAACAATCATTGATTTCCTTTACAAGAAGACAATTCACAATGTGTAACTATCTTCAGCAGTTTGATATCGAATAAGCAATGCAATTGAAATCACTCCTATAGCGTATAACCATTTAAATAAAAGAGCTCATAACCCTATTCATATAATCTAACTCATTCTGCAATGTATGAGTAAGTAAATAAATAAAATCGACTTCTACAGGATTCAACTAAAACATACCACACGCAATGATGCAGAAATATGTGTGCAGACTTGGAAAAGGGGGCCCTCCAATGCTTTGCTTACACACGCAAATAAAATCACAGAGCTCTAAAACTCAATTGCATTCACCATATAGAAATGAACATACACAGTAATTTATCGAATCCTCAGTCTTTATTTCAAAATCATACGTGTATTATCCCAGGAGTTTTTTTCCTCTGTAAAATCAAATACTTATACAATTCTTTTTAAAAATTGAAATGCTACAAATCTGGAAGACTCATAATGATATGCTCCTAATATTTTTCTCGACCCGCGAGATCCTCCATCAGATCCATCAAAAATAGGCAAAATCGAAATTGTACTGTTTTCATGCTAAGTGGTAGCATAGGTGGTCGTCTTTGACTGGCTTTGACTCGACACTTGTGAAAGCCATATCATATGTTCATTAGAAATTTAACCATCCTTGGACATCGAGGATCTTCCTCCCATCTCTTAGTTTGTTCCTAGCTGTCCTGCAAGTATCCAACCTAGGAGAAATTAAGGGAAGTTAGCACATTCTGTAATTTTGAATAAAACCTTAATTTAAATGCCTTAAAAATCTCATAATTCAATTTATTAAGAAGCAACAACATTTATACCTTTGACCAAAGTTTTGTGGATGAAATTAAGGTTTTATGGATCAAGTATGAAGGTTTATGGAGAAAACTGGAAGGTATTTAGATAGCAAAATAGGTAAAAAATGGTGCCCAACATCTCCCCCAAGAGGAAGCTGTTGCATGTCCTCATGCACAAAAAGTATTTCCAAAAATTTGACCTTGCTTATATCATGACCAAAATTTTGTTGCTGAACCTCTGCTTTTAATCCTCTAATGTACCTCCTGTCTGAGATGATGCATCTGTAGAAGTTTGAGATGCATAAAGGACTTTCAGTTTTTCATACTTGGTTTTGTAAGTCTTCTTTTATTTATACCATTTATATGCATGCTTGGAGATTCATGCCCTTTGAACTTTAAGCTTCCTGTTCTTTTCTTTTAACTTTTCATTCCTCAGTTCTAATTCTCTTACTTCCAGTTTCAACTTCTTAATCTTTTTACTGATTTTGGAAGTTTTCTTCTTTTCCATCTTCATTGAAGGCTGCACAGAATTAGTGTTCATTCTCTTGCACTGAATGTCCCTTCTTTTCTTTTTCTATAGTTTGTTGCTCTAAGAAAGGAGAAGCTAGATCATTTGAAATTTCCTGTCTTGGATGCTTTTTCTCTTCTTTTTCTTGTTGTTCCAAGAAAAGATTAATTTTTTTAGTCTGCTTTATCACTTCATCTGAAATCTTTTCAGTTTCTTGGGTATCTTTTTCTTCATGGACTTGCCCTATCTCACCTGTTAGACTTTCTTCTTGACTTTCCAAGGATTGTATGTATTCATACTGTTTTTGCTGGCTTTCATCATCCTCTTCTAGTGCTGACTTATTTTGAGCTTGCTGATGTTTCCTTGGCTTTTTCTTATAAGTGGTGAAGATTTGATCTTGCTTTTGGAACTGTCTTTCTTCTTTCATCACCCTCCTGGTTCTTATTCTTCTCTGAGGTTGTTTTGAGCTTGCTGCCTCAGAGTTATCTTTATCATCTGTGATCATCAACACCTCTTTTTCTTTCTTTTTCCCCTTAAGCGGTTTTGAGCTTATTGCTTTAGGGTTCTGTTCTCCATCCTTGGGGTATGTTATCATCAACAATTTGACTTCTTTCAAGCTTTCTTCAGGCAACTCTTCTAGTTCTTCAAACTGATTATGAATTATAAATTCTTTCCATGTCAGGTTTTGCTTCTGTAACTCATATGTGATGATTATTTTGATGAGCCCACAATGGAAAAGGATTGTTAATTTATCTTCTGCATGCTTTTGAACAGCCTTAGCCATCTTGGAAAGGCTCTGTAATAAAAAATGGGGCATGTTAATCTCACAATCACCCCTCAAATGTTGCAATAGCTTGATATGATAAAGATATAAAATACTAAATCAGCCTTCACAGGTGATGAATCTTTGGATGATATATACTATTTCATCCCAGGGATGAACCAACCGACTCCTTGGTATTCCCTTCTTCCATTTCACTGAACCTGCCCTTGACCTGCATAGAAAGGGTATCCATGCCTTCTCCTTGAATTGTTTGGTTTTAAAGAATCTCTCTCCTTGCTATGGTAAGCCAACGATTTGTGCCAAAATATCTTCAGACAGTCTAAAATTCAAATTTCCTACTGTAGCCCTCTCTCCATCAAATGAGTCAGCAAAGGCTAGGCTAACATTGTCATTGTGTGCATCAAACTTTTCAAGAAAAGACGCCCACTGTTTCCTCTCAAAAATTTCCATACATTTCTCATGAATAACAGTGGAATCGAATTTCTCTGGTTCCAATCTAGATACCATTTTGCAATTTTAATAGGAAAAGAAATATGAAGTAGAAAACCCCAGCTTTGCAACTTTTAACTCTGTAGACATTTTCCTATTTCAAAACAGTCCTCTAAAACTAGAATTGCTATTGATCTAGCAAATTCTTTTGGCAAAAGATTCAAGTTTTACCTCTCTTCTGGCGTTATTACTTCAAGATTTCTCTTGTGCGTATGCATTCTTCAGAAAGTAGTGCCCGCATCCTTCCTCTGTGATACACGCCTTCTTTTCACTGTGAAGTATTATCCTTGTACGCCTTTGCAATGCACAACAATTGGGTCTGTAGGTGGAAGAGTGAATCTTGGGAAATGATCAAAGCAGAATGACCATTATGATATACAATCCCAGTGTCATAAATTGCAGTGCAATATTTTTTATGCACATGAATATTTTTGTGGGAGCATACAACTATGATTCCCACGTCTTTTGCAATAATCATCTGAACATGCCACTTATCAAATGTTCTACGATCCATCTTATATATTCCATATATATATTTTTTAACTTAATGCATAATGCACTAGTATCTTTGACCTGGAGTATATAAATGAAAATATAAAAACATTTGAATTCCATTGTTTAAAAAAAAAACATTTCTCTTCCTGTTGAGAAGAAAAACCTGCCTGAGAATGCAGTTTAGGTTTTGATAAATTGAAATTTGCTTCTGAGATTGATTCTGACCACCATTTTGACACCTAGTGTAGGATAATGAGAAGTGTATGGGATGCTGGCATGGATTGTGAAGGTGATAGAGTAGACAGTCAAGCTTATGAGGATAGGTAGATATGTCATTACTTAAAAACATTGAATCATGCAACTTTTAAAGCATAAAAATTAAAATCCTTACAGACTTTGCTTGATATCCCTTTGTGCTGTGCTTGCTGCTTGATGGAGCTGGTCTACTTGTCTATTTGAGAAGAGAATTTGCAATTTGTTTCTGGTTCACACATGTCCTTCTGATGTCTTCTCTTAAAAATTTCTACCATCTCAGGTCCCTATGCGAAAATTTCAATATAAATGTGCTTCTTTTCAGGTCCCTTCTGCTGTCTTCTGATGCAATGTATCAGATTCCTTCTGCTAAACTAGAAGTCAGGTCCCTCTGCATTTGGAGAAGGCTTGGAGGGTTACAAGAAAGAAGAAAAATAGAACCCCTCACAGGCCTATTTATTGACTTGTCCTCAAGTCAAACAAAAATCTTTATTATGCAAAAAAAAACTGCCTATGAGACATGAAATTACTAATGCCAGAAAGTGAAAATATTTTTGTGAATTTTCAATGGCCAAGTAAACTTGGTTTTCCAAGGAAAATTCGAGTTTATGTTGTGCCAGTTGCTTGGTTTTCACAACTAAACTCCCTTTTTTTTTTCTTTGTGTTTTTTTCTTATTTTTTTGTTTTTTTTTATCAAATCAGAAAATGGTTAAGAAGAAAGTGAAGGAGAAACACCAGTGTGTTTATCCAGTACTTCCATCTCCCATTGCTGTGAAATCTGCTGTATGAAATCTTCTTTGTTGATAGGCTTGGTGTAGAGTTTTAGCTGATGGCCATTGACCACAAATGTATGTGCTTCATCATCGATTGTTTGGAGTTTGACTGAGCCATTGTCATATACCTTTGCAATCTCATATGGACCAAGCCAATGAGTTGTGAACTTGGCCTTGAAGTCTTTGAATTTTGAATCAAACAATAAGGCCCAATCACCGATGTGAAATTGTTTCTTTTTGATAAACTTGTCATGCCATTGGGCTCTCTGTTGTTGTATCAAAATATTGTGTTCTATTGCATCCTGTCTCATCTCATCTAATTGATTTAATTGTAGTATCCTTTCTTGCTGTGCTTCAGAAAGATTCATCCCCAAATCTACTGCTAACTTAAAGGTATGAATTTGAAATTCTATCGGCAAGAGGACTTGCTTACCATAAACGAGTGATAAGGAGAAAAACCAGTACTGTTTTTCCAAGTGATTCGGTATGCCCATAAAGATTTAGTAAGCTTAGTTGACCAATCCTTTCGATGCATCTGGATAGTTTTGGTGATGATTCCTTCCAAAGTTTTGTTTGTAGATTCCACCTGGACATTGGCTTGTGGATTGTAAGGTGTAGATTCTCTGTGCTTAATCTTGTACTTTGCTGCTATCTCCTGCACCTGTTTAGAAGTAAACTGTGCACCCTGATCAGTGACAATCTCTCTAGGAACCCCAAATCTGACAAATATCTCTTAAAAAAGAAAGTTTACCACTGTTTGTTCTATGGCTTTTGGTAATGGTTTGGCTTCCACCCACTTTGTAACATAATTGGTACATACTAAAATGTACTTCTTTCCTTGTGATGGTGGATTAATCAGACCAATGAAATCAAGAGCCCATTTTTCAAATGGTTCTATTAAGATTTGTGGTTGGGGTGGCATTTCATCAGATTGTATTGGCTGTCCCATCCATTGACAAGTATCACAGCTCCTAACATACTTCTTAGAATCCTTGAAAAGAGAAGGCCAGTAATACCCCAAATTGAGTATCTTGGATGCTGTTCTTTTCTCTGCAAAATGGCCACCACATGGTTCATCATGACATGCTTTCAAAATATCTAAAACTTCATCTTGTCGTACACATCTCCTAATAATTATATCATATCCTGTGTAAAAGAGATCGCCATTGACCCATATATGTCTAGCACTTTGTTTAATAATCTTTTTCTTTTCTTTGGATGACATAGATGGAGGTAGCTGTCCTGATGATAAATAGTTGGCGATATCAGCATACCAAGGAGTGATAACAGAAATTGCAAACAAGTGTTCATCAGGGAAACTATCTAAAACAGGAACAACCTCACCGGTATTGTGTAAGCGAGATAGGAAATCTGCCACTTGATTTTCTCGTCCAGGCCGATCTAAAACAGTGATATTGAATTCTTGCATTAATAGTAACCATCTGGTTATCTGACCATTAGTAATAGAATTATTCATCAAATATCGTAAAGCAGAATGATCTGTGTGGACAAAAATTTCATAGCCAATAATGTAATGACAGAATTTGTTCATAGCATAAACTACTGCCAACATCTCCTTTTTAGTGACTGTATAATTCAATTCTGCAGTTGTTAGATTTTTGTTGATAAAATAAATAGCATAAGTCATGGTATGCTCTTTTTGTCCCAAAGATGCCCCTATTGCAGTATCAGATGCATCAGTAGAAATATGGAAGGGCAATGTCCAATTTGGTCCCCTTAAAATGGGAGCAGTTGAGAGCTTCTCTTTAAGTGTCTGAAATGCAGATTGACAATTAGTATCCCATTTGAAATGTACATCCTTTAAAAGTAATTTAAACAATGGCAGATCTATCTTACTAAAATTTGCAATAAATCTACGATAATAGCCTGCATACCCTAAAAAGCTTCTCACATCTATTTGAGTTGTTGGTTCAGATAGATTTACAATGATTTGAATTTTGGCAGAATCTAATTTTATTCCAGATGAAGAAATGTGAAGTCCTAAAACTATCCCTTCATTCATCATCATAAAACACTTTTCGTTGCTAAGGGAAAGATTTGAGTCAACACACCTTTTTAAAATTTTCTCCAAGTTTGCTAAGGAATCCTCAAAGGCACTTCCATGCACATAAAAATTGTCCATATAGACTTCAACACATTCATGAATTAGATCTACAAAAATGGCCAAGACTGCTCTCTGAAAGGTAGCTGGGGTGTTACATAAGCCAAAAGGTAAAACATTGTAGGCATATGTGCCCTAGGGACATGTAAAAGCAGTTTTGTCCTGGTCCTCTTTTGCAATGCTAATTTGATTATATCCCCTGAAACCATCTAGAAATGAAAATATTTCTTCCCAGCTAAGGCATCTAACACTTGATCAATAAATGGAAATGGGAAATAATATTTTAGTGTTGCCTTGTTTAACTCCCTGTAATCTACACATATCCACCATTTGCCATTTTTATTAGGAACAACAACCAAGGGAGAAACCCATTGGCTATCAGAGATAGGGTAGATAAATCCTACCTTTAATAACTTCTGCAATTCTTCCTTAACTATCTCTTTTAGTATGGGGTTCATTCTACGTTGAGGTTGTCTGAGAGGTCTGATTTTATCATCTGTGTAAATGTGGTGAGTGCATGTTTCGTGATGAATGCCTGGCATGTCAGTGTATTCCCAAGCAAATGCATGCGAATACTTATTCAGTAAGGAAATCAACTGTTCTTCCTGTGATGTGGTGAGATGTGCACTGATATTCAAATGTTTTCCTGGAATGATTTCAACTGTTTTGCTTTGGATATCAGTGATTGAATAAACATTAAAAATATCATGAAGTGCCAATGCTAAAGAATGTACTGTGCAATTTTCTTGAAAATTATGTCCCAAAACTTGATCTACTATAGCATACTGCATGTCTCTTAATTCCTTAGAAATATCAAGTTCATCAATGAAGTAATCTAGCAAATCTTCGTTGTTTTCTTCTTGAAAATAAAAAAACTGATTGATACTTAGGACAGGCTGAATTACTTCTTCTTCCTGATCTTTGGTCTCGTTAATCCATGATAACTGATCTAATACAGAGGGTCGCTGGGCAGAAGGATAAAGTGTAATCCCTTTTCTCTCAGTCCCATGTGAAATGAGCATACTTCCTGATCTACACCCTATGAAAGCATCAGCTGTTGCCAACCAGGGTCTGCCAAGAATCAATGGATGCCCCACTAGATTAGACTTTGGTTGCAACACTATAAAATCTACAGGATACTCCCAGGAATCTAAAGAAACAATGATATCTTCTAAGATCCCTTCAGGTGTGATTTTATATCTGTTAGCTAATTCCAAAACTGTAGTGGTTGGTTTGAGATTTTTCAAGTGAAGATATTCCATTGTCTTTAGTGTCATGACATTAATAGCAGCACCTAAGTCAATCAGTGTTTTTGGAATTGAAAAATTGTTGACAGTGATTGTGACCATTGGGATTCCTGGATCAACATATTTTTTAATAAAAACAGTGTTAGACATTAATCCTGCTAATTTGCCTACCACATGAATTTTTGATGGATCCTTCCTTCTCTTATTGAGACATAATTCCCTAATTGCTTTCATATAGATTGGAATATCCTTTATAGCCTGCCATAGGGGAATTTTGACACATACATTGGTTAACTCATTCAAAACATCAAAATTAGGTAGGGAGATTGAAAGTTTTTCCTTGACCAACCTTTTTGGAAAGGGAGGTATATAAGGTACTAATGTTTTCCCTTTTTGACTGTGACTTTTCTATATTTGATTTTTTTGGATTTTTCTCATTTTCTGCTTGTTCTTCTAAAATAACAGGAGATTCTTTTTGTAAAGTTTTTCCAGATCTTAAGTTGATGTTTTGAAGTGGGAGCATTGAGTAGGGGAGTGCCATTCCATCATCAACATTATACATGGGTTTATCCATTTTATTATTCAGATTTGGTATTGGCTGGGCTGGCAATTGTGTTGGTCGAGGTGGAGGCTGGCTGGATGGCAATTGAAGTTGTTGAGGTTGTTGTCCTAGTTGGGGAGCAAGATTGGGTTGCTGGAAAAATGGGGCTTGATTCTACTGGTATTGGGGATATGTAGAAGGTTGTTGATAGGGCTGTAGATAGGCCTGCTGATATGTCTGGTTACCATGAGTATACCCTCGCCAATTTGGAGAAGGTTGGGCTAGTTGAGGAGACCAAGTTTTCTAGGGCATGGGTGCACTCCATGAATTTTGAATAGGAGTTTGATAATTTGAATGAAACTGCTGCATAGGATCTTGAGACATACCTGAAAAACGTGGCTGCCAAGGTCTTCGTTGTCCCATAAAATGGAGAGACTCCATGCTTTGATTCTCCTCCATTTGGGCTGCCTGCAATTCTTTCAATCTGGGGCAATCGTCAGTTTTATGATTTGTAGTACATAAGCCACACATTTGAACAATATTTAAAGGACATTCTTTTAATGGGTGTTTCTTTCTACATTTAGGGAAAAAAATAGACAGGGCTTGATCTTGTTGGTCTTGTTGTTCTTGTCTTTTCTTGGTTCTTGATGTTTCGACATGTGTTCCTAAGGTACTCAATAGATCAGTCTTAAAATCTTCTAACAGGTTCCCAAGTTCAGCTCTGGATATGCCATTGGTTGTAGATTTGGTTACTTTGGAAGTTACATCCCTTTTCCCATTTCTGGCCTTTCCTCTTGAATACTTCTGACATAAGTCTTGTATCTCATCAAAGGGTAAGTAGGAGATGCCACCTTTTCCCATAACATTCAAAATATCAAGGTATTCTTCTCTTATTCCTTTTAAAAATATTGTCCGAGTGATCTCAGGTGTCAAGGAATTGTATTTGGATTTCTGCAAGTTGTATGAGAATCTTTCTAGATACTCTTCCAAGCTTTCGTCCTCCTGCTGAGACATCCTGAAAATGTCATCTTTTAAATCCTTTGATCTACAATATGCTTGATATTTCCTAAGAAAAATTTTCCTCGTCTCATCCTAGCTAGTTATAGAATGCTCTCCTAATCCCATGAACCATTTCAAGGCAGCTGCTTTAAGAGTAGCAGGGAAAAGACGAAGTTTGTGGGTGTCATCAGTATATCCATAGGTTCGACATAAGATATCAAATTTGAATAAGAAAGAATCCAGATCTTCAGAATTCATACCATAGAAATTTGGTAGAACAGATGGTGGAATATTTTTCATCTTTACCTCTTCCCCTAGGATGATGCTAGTGTCCAAGATGGGGAATTTAAAGGTGGCTTCCTGATCTTTCTTTCAACTGGTGTAAATTAGACCTTAAGTTTATGTCAATCCGGAGTTTGTAATACTTAGAGGCATATCCCAAATATAGAGACTCAAAGCTAGACTTAACTGGAAATTCAGTTTACTTATGAAACAAATCTATTGAATGCTAGAATGCTGTAACTTTGAAATGCAAAACCTCCTTACAGAAGCAACTTCATTCGATCTCTTAGTTTAATCAGAAATTCATATATGAAATATTCTGAGATAAAAAAAATACTGAACCTAAATCTTAAAAATAAATCACAATACAATGCCTAATATCTCACTGTTGAAAGCAAACAATCATTGATTTCCTTTACAAGAAGACAATTCACAATGTGTAACTATCTTCAGCAGTTTGATATCGAATAAGCAATGCAATTGAAATCACTCCTACAACGTTTAACCATTTAAATAAAAGAGCTCATAACCCTATTCATATAATCTAACTCGTTCTGCAATGTATGAGTAATTAAATAAATAAAATCGACTTCTACAGGATTCAACTAAAACATACCACACGCAATGATGCAGAAATATGTGTGCAGACTTGGAAAAGGGGGCCCTCCAATGCTTTTCTTACACATGCAAAGAAAATCATAGAGCTCTAAAACTCAATCGCATTCACCATATAGAAATGAACATACACAGTAATTTATCAAATCCTCAGTCTTTATTTCAAAATCATACGTCTATTATCCCAGGAGTTTTTTTCCTCTGTAAAATCAAATACTTATACAATTCTTTTTAAAAAATGAAATGCTACAAATCTGGGAGACTCATAATGATATGCTCCTAATATTTTTCTCAACCCTCGAGATCGTCCATCACATCCATAAAAAATAGGCAAAATCAAAACTGTCATGTTTTCATGCTAAGTGGTAGCACAGGTGGTCGTCTTTGACTCGACACCTGTGAAAGCCATATCATATGTTCGTTAGAAATTTAACCATCCTTGGACATCGAGGATCTTACTCCCATCTCTCAGTTTGTGCCTAGCTGGCCTGCAAGTATCCAACCTAGGAGAAATTACGGGAAGTTAGTACATTCTGTAATTTTGAATAAAACCTTAATTTAAATGCCTTAAAAATCTCATAATTCAATTTATTAAGAAGCAACAACATTTATACCTTTGACCAAAGTTTTGTGGATGAAATTAAGGTTTTATGGATCAAGTATGAAGGTTTATGGAGAAAACTGGAAGGTATTTAGATAGCAAAATAGGTAAAAAATGGTGCCCAACACTTCCTTGCAAGATTTTCCTTAAAAAAAGGTTCCTTCATTATTTATGCTAACCATACCAAAATAATATTTTGGTAAGAAATTTAAAAGATGCAAATCTTAACATGAAACTTATTATTAAACATAAGATAATGTTATTTATATCATTACTACGTCAAAACTTATTTAAATTCACAACATTATAAAAAATGGTTTTTTAATGAATACAAAAGAAAGGTTACTCCAAGTCATTCTATAAATGGTAGTAGATGGTAGTGGTTATAAGACATAGAGATTATATGACAAGGTTCATAGAATTTAGATTTGAAGTATTAGATGTTTTAGGGGTTAATGGCTAAATGGATTAATGGGTTTAGGTTCTATATGGACTAAAGGATTTAGAGGTTAGAAATTAAAGGTGTTATGGCATATATAGCTTGGAGGTTATAAGTGTTAAGAACTATAGTGTTAAAGGTTATAGGGATTAACAATTATACGGGCCATAGGGATTAAGGGATGATGAGGAATACAACTTTCAACATTAAGGGTTATAATGGTTTTTTTTTAACAAGAACGGGTAGATGTATATTGAATTAAAAAAGTAAAAGAAAATTACAATAGAAAACTTATAGATTGAGTCCGTTGGACTTCAAAAGCCATACAATCTTGCTCTTCTCTTTCCAAGTGAGTCTTTTTTATAATCTTTCCATATCTGAGATGGCTATAGATTTTTACAAATTCCCCGAGAATGAAGAGACACAAGATGAACATAGAAAAAATAACTTATAGTTGTACTAAAATCCCAACAAGATCAACCTAAAGGGTTCTTCAAAGCCCAGAGAAAAAAAATGATTCATACTCAAGGGACCCAACAACGATATGTAGTGTACCCATTGCTAGTCATGCAACCGTAATTAAGTTTCATTACTGGGTTTGCCATTTGTTCTGCATAATGGTTGTTTTCTCTAAGATTATGAAGAAAATTGACAGCATTAAATTCATTAATAAGGCCGATGAAAATATGATGCATCTTGCTGGTAGGTCTTTTATAATTTTTTACCAGCTTCCTTGCCTCTCTAATGACTAGTAGTGAATCCTCGAACACTACTAGTTATTTGATTCCCAAGGTAATAGCAATGTCCAGCCCTTTCAGTAAGGCTAGCCACTCTGCATAGTTGTTGGATTTCCTTCCAATTCCCTAGGAAAAATCTTTCTGCTTGTTTCCCCCCAGATCGAAAATTACGCCACCCACACCCGACAAGCCTGGATTCCCTTTGGATGCCCCATAAAAAAACAGAGTATGATAGTCCAACTTTGTCCACCAATTGTTGAAAGGTTCTAGGTTCTTTTGGATCTGCCATCTTGAATGATTGGGTTTTTTAACATTAGTCGGAGAAGTCTTAAGGTGACGAAGAAGATCTATAGTCCAACTTTTCTCCTTGGAGTTCAAAGGTTTAATATGTAGGTGCTTCAATCCGTTGGAGAGAAGAGCTTCAACCCATAGTGCTTTGGTAGAGGAGGAGACTTTATCCGGAGAAGGACTCAGATTTTCAAATAAGCCTTTGTTTCTAGCTATCCAAATCTTCCAACATACATATTTTGGGAGCGCAAACCATGCTGTTGTGAGATCTGGTTTTTTGAACTAAGAGCCTTGGTAATAGTGTTTCCTGCAATTGAAGAAATATTTCCTGTTAGTAGGGAGGATGATATTAATTTGTAGCTCTTTAATAGCTCAGCACCATACCTCATTAGCAAAGGAGCATTCTAGGAAGAGATGCTTCTGCGTTTCTTCTGCATTTTTGCACAAAATGTAGCGAGATGGTCCTTCAATTCCCCTCTTTTTTAAATTCTCTGCTGTTAGGATTTTCTGGTGAACTAATAGCCAGCAAAAAAAGTTTATTTTAGGTAGTCCATCACCGTTCCATACATTTTTCCAGATGCTCTCTTTTCTGCTATCATTTTTAATTGCATTGTAGCCAGCTTTAACTGTGTAAATTCCTGTATTTCCCCATCTTATGGCATCTTTTGAGTTGATGTGGATCGACAGGGAGCCTTGGAGGAGTGGCTGAAGTTGGTTGTAATTAGTTTTCAGGTGGTCTAGCATTTCCAGAGTTCTCCACCTAATCCATCTTCCACTACTGTTCCAGCTCAATAAGTCACTAATCGTGGAGATATCTTGAGTATCCATCTTGTTTTTTAAGTCCACAAATCTGCCACGCTGCTGAGCAATGTTCATGATGTCCTCCCAAATCCATATTTTCCTACCATTTCCTGTTGCCCATCGTAGATCCTCCTGTATGACAAAAGCTGATTTTTGACACAGTTTCCAAATGGGAGACACGTTTGGATTATTTGGTATGAATGACAAGCATTTGAATCTGTTCCTGTTGAGGTATTTATTTCTTAAAGTGTCCTTCCACCAGGATCTATTCCCTGAAATCATTTTCCAGATGATTTTTGCACCTAACGCTGTGTTCATGACCGCTATAACTTTAACACCTGCTCCTCCACTTTTTTTTTTTTTTTTTTACAGATTGTGTCCCAGTTGATGATATGCATTTTCTTGGAGTCATCTTGCTTTCCTCCCTGCCATAAAAAATGTCTAAACTCTTTCTCAATCTCTTGGATGATCGATTTAGGGGAAAGTGAGATGGAACATATGAATACTGGGAATGCAGCTAAAACAACATTGATGAATATCAGTTTTCCTGCCGGATTGAGCCACATAGCTCCCATTGATTGAATTTTATTCTTTATTTTCTGAACTAGATCTTTCCAGTCTGCGTTTTTTAATCCTTTTGTGAATTGAAATTCCCAGGTATCTGAAGGAGTTCCATTTTGTGGTGGCTTCAAAACCCAGCGTTATAGCTATTGTGGCCATAGTTATGGCAGGGAAATTCTAGCCATAGATTTTAGTTTTACCTGCATTGACTTTCTCGTCTGAAGCTTTAATAAAGCTGGATATTACTTCTTTAAATCTTTCAGCAATTATGGTGGAGGCTCCTCCAAGGAGAATAGTGTCGTTTGCAAATTGAGAGTGATTGGCATTTTTTACTCCTCTGGCGATTTTTAGACCTCTGAGTTCACCATTGTTTTGCAGGGCCTGTAATTTCTTGCTCATAGACTCAACTACAATGAGGTATAAGAAAGGGGATAAAGGGAAACCTTGATGGAGTCCTTGGGAGGCTTGAAAGAAGCCTGTTGGTATGCCATTGACAAGCAGAGCAATACATGGATTGCCTATGCAGGCTTTGATCCATCTACAGATTTTTTTTGAAAATCCCATTTTTGACATGATCTCAAACAGAAAAAGGAGATTGACCTTGTCGAAACCGTTTGCCATGTCCAACTTGATGGCCATTCCTTGTTGCTTATGCTTCATGCTTGAAAGGATGGCCTATTGGATTATGATTATGTTATCCATGATCTTCCTTCCAGTAATGAAGCCTCCCTATGTTTCCGAAATAATCTTAGTCATGATCTTTTTCATTCTAGTGGCAAGGATTTTGGCTAGAATTTTGTAAGAGGTGTTACAAAGAGAAATTGGATGGAACCTTTCAATTGAGAGAGGTTTTTTTTCTTTTGGGATCAAAGCCAAGAAGGTGGAATTAGTGGCTCCTCCAATTTTTTCTTTTTTTTTTCTTTTTTTCTGGTCCAGTTTAGCATTTTCTTTAGATCTTCTTTGATGATTTCCCAAGCAGCTCGGTAAAAATTGATGGTAAATCCATCAGGACATGGAGATTTATCAGGGTGTAGGTTCCATATTGCTTCAATAATCTCATTTTCAGATATGGGCTTTCCCAACTCCTTGTTCTCTTCTTCAGAAACAATGGAATGAATGCCTGAAAGTAGGTTTGCTTGGGAGAAAGGATCGATCTCACCACTGTCAGAATATAGCTGTTTGAAATGTTGCAAAGCCAGATTCTTAATATTGTCTTTCCTGGAGATGATTTGATTATTGTTGTTTTTTAGCTTGTTGATGAAGTTGTAGCTCGTTTTGATAATGGTTTGGTTATGAAAGTAGGTGGTGTTTTTATCTCCTCCCTTTAGCCAAAGTTGATGAGATTTAATTCTTAGAGACTCTTCTTCATGTTTGGCAACTTTAAGGATTTCGATATTCAAGGTCTTCTCATGAGCTAATATTTCATGAGTGATCTCCTCTTTGTCCATTTTAGAGTGAAGGGTGATCAGATATGATTGTAGGATTTTTTTTAGTTTGGCAGGTTCTGAGTAGGAGGTAGCTGCCCATTTTTTCAAGGAAGAGCAGACAACCCTAAGCTTTGACTCCCAAATGTATCTTGGGGATCCGAAAAAAGGGTAGTTCCAGGTTGTGCGAATAATATTTAAAGTCCTGTCATTGTTCAACCATAGGGGGTTGAACCTAAAGGAAATAGGCCCCAGGTTTGTAGGAATGGTTAAGGAGAGGGATATGGGTTTATGGTCAGAGGTGGCTGAAGAGATAATGCGAGAAATAGGAAGAAAATCCTTTTGCAGGAAGGAGGTACTTACCAGAAAACAGTCTAATATTGCTATAATGTGCCCTGGTTCGGATCGCTTGTTGCTCCAAGTGAATCTCCCATTTTTGGGCATGGGATCTAGCAGATCAAGATCTGCCATCAAATTTTCAAGCTTTTCGCCAAAGGGGTCTCTGATAATCGAACCTCCTCTTTTTTTTGAACTCGATTTTGTTGTATTGAAGTCTCTAGCAATGATTACATCTTTCCCCTGCATATTCGCTTTTAAGGATAGTAAAGAATCCCAAAAATCCATTTTTTCTCTATAATGGTTTGGCCCATATACATTGCAAATATAGATCATTTCTTGATTGCTTTTATTTTGCACTTCTACTAGCAGCCAATTTGTGTTTTCTTTTGCTGATACTATGTTGAATTTGTCTGCTCTCCAGAAGGTTGCTATTTCGCCAGAAGTGCCTCTGGAACTAATGGCTTTCCCAATGCTGAATTTCTAGAAGAGGGGTGATCTACTCAAAAACTAATCTTTTGGCATATTAGTCTCTTGGATGAGCAGAATCTCTGGTTTCTTTGTGTTTATAATATTTTTCAGAGCTTCTACCTTGATTGATCCTCCCATACCTCTGCAATTCCAAGAGACTAAATTCATTATTTCTTGATTGTATGAGATCCTGCTCGGGATCTGAGATCTTTGGCTCCAGAGGTTTTAGCATTCTGTAGTAGTCCGGTTTCTTCTATACTGAGTTGTCTTCCTAACTCTAGTTCTCTTTCTGCCTCTTGCTCACACTTTTGCCTCTGAGATTTTCTCCCTCTTGTATCTTGGGATGGCCCTAACCCTGTTGTTTCCTGTGATTCTTGAGATGATGATTACATGGGGATGCATGATTTGGGTTGATCCTGTTGTGCTTGACCATTTATGCCCATGTTTCTCTAAGGGAGGGCGATCTTTCATTTGCTTTCCCAGAGATCTTATCCTCTTCTGTTTTCCTAGTATTCTCTTCATCTTTTGCCACCATATCCACCCAAGTTCCTCCTGTGGAGATAGATCTGTTAGGCTCCTTTTCTGAGACCTCTTCTATCACTATTGGGGAGAAAGTTGTCGGAGTCGGAGTCCTACTGCTTTCTATTCTGTCTTCCTTATTATTGTTTTCAGGATTGGGAATTTCTCCATCTTCAACTTAGAGGGCATCAAATTGGTTGCTGATGAAGACTCCTATGCTTTTAGTAGATTGCTCTTGGGTTTTTCCCTATCCTTTTCCAGAGTTACTGGTAGGGGTAGGGTTTGTTTTTTTTCCTCTTTTTGCTTGATGCCAGCTTTCTTTCAGGTTTTTTTCCCCTTCTTCCTGAGGAGACTTAGGGTAGCTCTTTACGAAGTGTCTGTATTGATGACATTTCCTGGATTTGAATGGTAGTTGTTCATAATCTACCTTTTGATAGAATTCCCATATGTCCATGAGTAGATCAACTCCTTCTAGTAGTCCTTTCTCTAGATCTACCTCTACACAAATCATGGCACAAGCGATAAGAGGTCCTTTTGGTTCGGCTTTGTCTATGTATCTTCCTAAATAGTTCCCTATCGATTGAAAGGCTTCATCATTCCAGCAGTGGAGAGGAAGATGAGGTAACTGGACCCAGACCGACACTGCTGAGGGGACATCCTTTTTTGGGTCAAAGGATAGGGTCTAGTGGTTGAGATATAGGCCTCGGGGGCCCATGAAGTACGCTCCACTTCGAAAAATAAGATCTCTGTCTTCCTTGTTTTCGAATAGAAAGGTGTAAAAGCATTTTCCATAGAAGCAATGTTGCAAACCCCCGGTGATGAGAGGCATCCAGTTTTTGGAGATCTAGATCTCCATGGATTTCAGTGATGGCCATATCCCTGAGAACTTCCCTATTAGCCCTCTCTCGCTCAAAGGAAATGCTTTCATTTGTGAAGCTACCGACATGATTTGGACTTTTGGTACTGCTACTCGCTTCACAAAGTTAGAAGATGAAGGATGTGCCGCGGGAGGGTTTGGAACGGAAGCAACCAATGCCTGGAAAGCTTGATCTAGCTTAGAACGTGGATCTTCCGGTGGTGGATCTGGTGGACGAGTTGCCATGAAGTCAAAGAAGGAGACGATTCAAGCTGCAGGAGCTGCCTGCAAGGATCACACACAGGCCTCGACCCTCACATTGCAGCACGTTTTTGTTGTGTTTATAATGTTTTTTGAGCAGGGTTATAATGGTTATTACTTATTAGGGGTTATAGATTTAGAATTGAAGTATTTGATGTTATAGGGTTTAAGAGTTAAATGGATTAACAAGTCTAGGTGCTATATTGACTAAATGATATATGGGTTATCAATTATAGGTGTTATGACATACATAACTTGGAGGTTATAATTATTAAGGGCTATATTAATGCTAAGGGTTATAGGGATTAAGGGTTATGAGGATTAAGCGATTATAAGGGTTAGAACTTATCAACATTAAGGGTTATAATATTTATTTCTTATATTAAGGGTTATAGTGATTAGTGGTGATAAAATGTAATGGATTAGAGATTATGGGTTAGATGTGAGGGATTATAGTGTTTAAATGTTATAGTGTTATGGAATAAGGGATTATAACGAGTAAGTGTCATATGTTAAATGTGTGAAGGCTATATGTGTGTAGCAAGGATTTCTCCTTGCTACAGTGGCAGGAATGGCTCCCTTCCGTCTATAGGACGGAAGGGTAGGTTCCTGCATGTGGAAAAATGCAGAAAGAAGAACGCAACAGACAGAAAGCAAAGAACAAGAAAGAGTACGACCATGAGCCCCTCTGCAAACAAGGTTAGGGCTTCGCCTTGGCTACCTGCAAACAAAAATTAAACCGAAATAATCCTGCAAAACATGTTAGAAATCAAACCTGCAAATAAATAATGGTCAGAAAACAACTAAACTAACAAAGAAAACACATAAACAAGACTATGTTATACCTATCCTTTGGTGAAATGGGCCACCATGCCCTGGCTAGAAGAAGCACCTCCCTATCTCACTCAGCAATGGAGGAGCTATGGCTCAATGGAGAAGATGAGTGGAAGAGAGGGGGATGTGGGTGGCTTGAGAGGCAAAGAGGTCTCAAGGCATCCACAGGTAGCATAACAGTATGCAAGAGAGGTGTTGTTTGAGAGTGACCCCCCACCTTGCTTTTATATCTTTTTTTGGGGTTTTAGGGTTTTAAGCCCTTGGTCCGGGCTTTAGCCCCTTTTTTGGGCTTTTAGCCCCTTCCACCCTAACTTTAGCTCCTTTTAGGGTTTTAGGATCCTTTGAAGGGTTTTATCCCCTAGGAGAGTTATTTAGGCTCCTTTTTGGGGTTTTAAGCCCTTTTTTTCATTCTTAAGCCTTTTTGAGGGTGTGGGGGTCTAATGGGGTGTTACAAGGGTCGATGATGGGTGTCCTTGGGTGGTGTAGGACATGTAGAGCTGAGTGAGGGATTTTTCAGGTTAATAGATTGCCCCCTGATGTGTTAGGGCAGGAGCTCATTGTATGGTTGACGAACATCATAGGATTTGCTACGTAGAGGTGGTGCTTCTGGGGCTGGGGCATGGTGGCTTTTGGTTTTTGTATTAATATGGTTCCCATCAATGGGTGAGATACCAATAATGTGTGACATGTATATGGACAAGGCGAGCATCCCCATGCTCATGACAATGTCAAAAGAATAATTTGATCTATGCTCTAAAATACAAGAGCCGATCATATACAACTGATGGTACATAGTGGTTGCCTCGATGTGAGGCTGGATACAATATTGATATGAAGAACTGGTACATTGGACCCGTGATGTTCTCATGGAATGCTATATCTTCATGACTAACTGCCTACTAGATCTGGGACGGTACATAGCTGTATGGACTCGCTGTTTGAGAGTAAGAGTCTCTATGGTACAAGTATGCTGCATCAATCATAAATCTATATAGAAGCATTGTTGGGGCTTCTGAACACTGCCTCCAACGCAACCCAGAAATCACAAGGGACATCACCTATTTAGGTCCCTCGAATAGACTCATCAATGTGCTAGAGTCAGGTGACATCCGGGGTGTTCGACCAAGTACTGTGTGGACCAAACCCTGTACGAATCTCAACGTTGCGATGATTTTGTTGGAGTTGAGCACATGAGAAACAACTATCCCGAGAGTCACTAAGGACTCCTCTCAAGTGGTCCAAGGAAATCATCAATGAGGTTAATGAAACCAGGATATAGGGACCTCTGGGTCTATCCTTTGGAATATATGTGTTGTCGTCGACAGAGGGAGACTTGCCCCTAGGTAAGGCAATGATGTTTCCTTGACCATGAGTGTGAGGGAGATAACCGAAAGGTGTGAGACAATCTGTGGACTGACCCACTGAATGGGGGGGGGGGGGGGGGGGGGGAGGGAAAGAATTGAACAGGGGTAGGGGGAGTGTGGTAGACTCAAACTTCCTTTGTTCACAGTATGACGGCAGGGCGGACTAGGAAGCAAATGAAACTTGACTCATGGGAATGGGATCATAGTTGTAATACCGGGAATGTCGCTGCAGATGGGAAATACTTGGAGGAGGTAGATGCTTTTGATATTGATGGTATCCAAGGAAGACACATTACAGAGTACTCTGAACAAAGGTGACCCAATGTGGGAATGTTTCCAAACTGGTTTCTGTGGGGTGGTGTCTAGGGACACCATTGTGGTACGATCTCATGGATTTTTGGTGAGCCCAAGAAAGTAAATGCTCGATGGTGCTTTCAATTTTAGAGAGTTTGAATGCACGAAGAAGACTCCAGTGGGGGCTCTTTTTCGTTGGTAGTCTCCTGTGCCTGAAAAAGGATAAAAGTATACATAGGAGAGCTCGCCCATCCTGTAGGGGATGAGAGACTTCTTTACCCTTGGTAGTCCAATCAGGACAGAAAAGGTTAAACCTATACTGACTGGACGGTCATTCAGATAATTTTACGAGCATGAACAAAACCAAGTTTGCTCGACAATATTTTCTTGATGAGAAGGCTGGAAAAGAGATTAACGACAACCCATAGTGAGCTTTTTCATAAGGTGCGGCCCCTCTACCTGAGAAAGCATAAAAGTATGCAGAGGGGAACGGTCTTGGCTTGAATACCCCAAGGTGGTCCTTTTCGTTTAATGGTCTACATGGTCTGCAAAAGGAGTTAAATGAGACAATGTAGACACCCTTTCCTATACTTTAGCAAGCGGGAAAGGAAGTAGCTGCACTCGGCTATCTTTTCATTGTTTTTAGGAGTTAGAAAAGAGCCTAAACGAAACTCCAGTACGGTCAACCGATTACGATGGCAGAGGTGGTGTTCCATGTCGGGATGGTGGACAGTGGTACAAAGATCATCCACGTAGTATGGATAGAGTAGAAGGCTCTCAAACATACCAATACATGCATGGGATAGATCGCGGTGGAGGCTCGTGATTCGGTGTGGTAGAGGCACACAAACCGAGGTGGCTCTCGGACAGAGGTCAGGAGAGCTGTGTGTGAGTTGTGGTGGATGGACTTGACTACATGTGATGTGAGTGCAAGTCTAGGGGCACTTATACGCCAAATACATGCAAGAAAAATAAATCGCTTTGTGGACAATGGTCCAGAGGTCCGCGTAAGGTGTGGTGGATGGAGAAGACAACTATGTGTTAAAATACAAAATAAGAGGAAAAATGGTGACCCTTAACGGGCGGTGGCTTGAGAATCCACATGAGTAGTGGTATGCAAGTGTGATGCAAGTACCAGTCTGAAGACACTTGCATCACCATGCTGTGGCTCGTAAATCGAGGTAACTTCCAGGAAGCGGTCCCAAAATTTGTTTATTAAACATGAGACGATGGTCTCATAAGGAGATGGAAATTTGAGCCCGGAGGTGCGAGAGGTGTCTTGAACTGGTTCCAGGTGACTTTGGATTAGCAGCTGATGGTACTGCCCTTGACTTGTGCTAAAAAACATTGAAAAACAAGAAAAGAAAACAAAGCATCTCATTGGTGATGTTAAGCGTAAAATCTCTTGAGGTAGAGCCCGTTGCGGTGGTTCTCCAAGAGTTGTCCATCAGAGTCAACGAAGAGGTATGCCCCCTTGCCGAGACGAAGGTCATTGGCAAGGTGGGATGATAGAATCTGGTCTTTTATGGGAAGAACCGGTTCCACACTATGGTTTAAAGGGAATGGGGTAAAACTGAAGGCGGTCTTACATATATCTCTGTCATCGCGTAAGTGGTGCCGGGATAGATCAGGTGGATCTTCCATAGCCAATGAGGCGAAAGAGAAACTGGTGCTAGAGATCATGTAAATGGTATTGGTTGTGGTTTTTGTGGCCTTTCCCCCAGTCTCTGTTGGAGGAAGAGGGGCGGGCCTGGAGACGAGAGGAGTCTTTGATGGACCTGGAGGTAGGTGCAACATAATCTCAATTGGATGGACATGAGTCAACACATCCTAGGGCCTTAGAGGTAGGGTAGGTGGTTCAAGGTACCACACAGGATATCCCAGTGTGAAATCCTATAGATTGATGGTGGCCAAGGAAAACTTACTCATGATACCAGATGGTAGGAAAAGGAAAAGGAAAAGAAAAAGGAAAAGGATCATGTTGAGTGGGAATGAACCCCACTGTTTACCTAGTAACTGAGGTTGCGGATGTGGTTGGGAAAACAACGGAAGAGATGGGTCTGATGGACCATCGATGATGGTGGAGATGAGAGGGTCTATAGAACTAGACATCATGTAAATGGACATGGTGTCTGAAGAAGGAGGTGGGGGGTGAAATTCTTCGATCAGAGTGATATCAGATTCAAGGGAATGTTGACGAAGGTCGGCTAAAGCCATTTGGAACTCAAGCAAGTCTTGACAGTGGTGAGAATAGTGTCCATACAAACCGCAGAGGGCGCAAGCATGGTTTGTTCTCAGTGACTTGTTTCTTATTGTTGGTGCGCTTGGAAGTTTAACCATGGGGAGATTTTCGGTTGTATCCATGGTGTCCAAATGCATACGGATGATTGGGATTTCAGGGCAGTTCTGAGTTGGATGGCCCTGTTGCTCACAGATGACGCAAGGCAGGATCTGTCAAGGTCATGTAGTAGCTTTCGCATTCTTGCCCCTAGCCCTTTTCGAGTGAGGTGGTGCTAGTGCAGGTGCGGTGGTTGGTTTTTGCGGACCGGGTGGAGGATGGGACTCGATCACAATGTACTGCATAGGTGTTAAGACTACCTAGGGCATTGATGGTTGAGCTGGTGGATCAAGATACCACACCGAAATTCCCAATGTAAATTTGGGAAGGTTGAGGGTGGCCATTACTGGCTTACTCATGACAGCAGGCGGGGGAAAGAGGAAGGGAATTGTATGGACTGGAGAGGAGCCTAGATAACTTCTTGCTGGTTGTATGTGGGGGTGAGGTTGTGGTTGTAGCTGCGCATAATGCTGCAGTTGTGGGTGATGTTGCAACTACTGTTGGTGTTGTGGCTCCGGACGATGTTGCGGTTGTGGTTGGGGCTGCGGCTGCGCTTGTTGTTTGGGTGCAGCGGTGCTGGATGAGACCATGCACAAGTCCGCAGTCTCATTTTGTGTTGGTGGTGGTGACACTAAGGGGAAATGAGCCATTATGGTGGTATTGACAAACAACCTAGGGCCTACATTCAACAATGGGGAGGCTGGTGTGTTGATTGCAGGGACAACATTGGCGTGTGTGGTCATCCCTTGTGGCTCAATGGTGGTGATGGTAGGGATAATGTTAGTGGGTGCCGTTAACCCTTATGGATCATGATAAGTGAGTTAATCAACCATCACGATCTTCCCTTCATGGGGGAACAACATGAGACAGAAGACAATTTATACAACTGCTCTCATGGTGTACATATAACTTCTTCCGAGGAGAAGGTTATCGTCCAGTTGAGCGTTGACAACCTCTATGTCAATCAGAACTGTCTTCCCGGCTAACGTGATGGGGACATGGGGAAGGATTCCTTGGGCTTTAGTGGGATGGCCATCATAAGACCGCAGAGTTGTGGAGGATGGTTGCAGAATTGGTGATCCAAGTTTCTGCCAAACCAGGGTGGACATAACGCATGTGGAAGCCCCCTCATCCACTATGCACCAGTGCATGACCAAATTCCGGATAGACACCAGGATTTGGAAGGCAATGGTGGATGGCATGCACGGTTCTCCATTCTCCATGTCAAATGTGATCAACTTGGAGTCAGAGGGGTCTACAGCTCCAAGGGAGACTAGTAACACTTTTCGCTGCGTTGGGCACATTTTGAGTACCTCTAGAGTGGACATAGCCGTTGGTGTTTGGGCCAAATCATCCACAATGCTATAGCTAACAACAGCTCTAGCTGTGGCGTTGTTGGCCACTCGGCGTATGGGGGGGTGGGGGAATGGGGGTAACTGAAGAGGTAGGTTGACTGTTTTGGACATAGATGCCACTGATGTGTCAGCGGGTTTGGTGGTGGTACCATATTGATTTTGTCTGGTTTGTAGGTTAACCTATTCAATCGTCATGGCTAGCAGGTGGTGGACACCTGTTTTTTCCATGGGAGGTGCCCCCGAAGCATTGGGATTGGCCTGGGGAGGGGGTGCGGTTGCCACCAACCCTTGGACTGGTAGTGGGTTTTCCAACACCATGGGGGGAGGTCCTTGTGGTGCCGGGTTAGGTTGGGCTTGGTTCGTAGCATTGGTGGCCTGTTGGGCCTCATTCTAAATGTCCTGCTTAGCTTGACCCATGAGGGGACACTCAAATGTGTAGTGCCCATAGACCTCACAGAGTGTGCATGGTTGGTTTGTGTGCAACGAGGTGTTGCGTCTTCATGCATTTTGTCATGGGGAGTTTTGGGCGGGTCAGTTTGCCGTGACATTGTTGGGAGGGTTTGGTTGTTGACCGCCTCCTTGCGGTTGGTTATTGGCTTGGTTTTGGGGCCGATTATTTCTAGCTTTCCCTTGTTGATTGTTGCAGGAAGGCTGGTTGGGACGGTTTTTTTGTGCAAATAATTGTCCCAACAGAGCACGTTGAGTAGGGGCGGGGGCTTGAACTGCTTGCACTGGTGGTGCATAATAAATTTGGGTGTGCTGCGGTGCCACAAATGTGGGAATTTTCCCCACGTACTGCTATGTTGGCCATGCCATGGCCTGAGCCTACTGCAGTGGCACAAGTTGTGCATAGGAAGTTGTTGCTCCGGACTAGGACATCATTTTGTCATAGTCCGGAGTTTGGTTCTGGTAAGCAACATTGGCAGTATTGCTTGGTTGTGGTGGAGCTACAGGTGGTGCCGAACGGTGCTATGGATGTTGGGAGACCAAGCCTATGATGCCATCTGCAGCATGGGATGCCCCCGGTGCATCCTGGTAGGAGGTACCTGGACGGGGAGCATCTGGAATGACGGTGTATAGGTATCCAGATTGGGTGTAAATCAGGTCAAACTGTTGGGATTTTAGTATGGCCTCCTCTTCAGATTGGGGATGTTCAGATGTGACGTCCTTTGCTATGGGCGGGAGCAAGGTCTTGAGGAACCAATCCAAGAAGATCCTGTCATTAAGTTAGATTTTACATAAGCTGCGACGTCGCCGCCACTCATGGATGTGGTCGGTTATATGTGTTGCAGTGCTTTGGTGACAGGATAACAGGATCTCCACTCCTTCGTCATATCTGATGGGGAGTTGGAAATAATATAGGAACATGAAAGCTAGGGAGTTGAAATCTGGGTATTTGGCCTACGGTAGCTCAATGTACCATTTGGCCGCGGCACCTGTAAGGGTACGTTGGAATAGCCTCAGCCTGATGGAATCATCTATGATGTTGTTGGACGAGCACCATAGATGGAATGTCATAATGTGGTTTTGGGGACATTCCCTTGCCTTGCCTTCAAACTTGGGGATGTCTGATGGCAGCTTAGTTGGCATTGGAGGTCAAAAATCTTAATGGCGAATGGGGTCGTTCGTCAATCGAGCCAAATCAGGCAAGTTAATACGAGCCATGAAAGGCAAATTTGACCCCAGGTTGATGTGGGATGGGGGAGGTATGGTGGTGGGGTTTGCAGGTGCATAATGCACCTGCATGGCTAGGGGCACTTGTGGTGGCACCATTGTAGATGGGCCAATGCCTGCAAGTGTGGTGGGGGGGACAGTGTGAGTTGACATGCCATTTCCCCCAAGTATGATGTGAGGGATAGTGTGAATGGAGGGGACATTGCCCCCATGTATGACAGTAGGGGCAATGTAAGTGGATGGTCCACTGTCCCCCTATGTGGCAGGAGGGGTAGTGTGTGTGGAAGGGCCACTGCCCCCATGTGTTGCAAGTGGGCCAGCTTAGCTGGTCACTATGGGAGGTGGTAGCTGACTGATGATAGTTTGCATGACTGTGCTTGGGCCACCTGCAGGGTTGTTGGTGATAGGTTGTGATGTGGACATGGGTCCACTTGCTATGTCTATGCTGAAAAATGTATCCGGATTTGCACTAGCCATGGGGCTTGATGGTGTAGTATGGAGGGCTGGTTCATACTGGTATGGGTCTGAATCTGAATTAGAGGTTGTGTGGCCTTCTGATGGTGTGGGAGATCGCTGAGAACGGTTTCGACGGTGTCGATTTAATGTCCCGAATGGTGGTGGTTCACCTCTTAGGGATGAGGAAGAGCGTGGGGGATCAATTGTGTTAGATGTTTATCAAATTGATGGGAATGATTTTTGGAACCCAGTTTCAATGGCTTCCTATTGGCTGTAGGTGGTCACTCGGCCACCAAGACTTCCAGAAGACAACGCTTGGATTTTTCCTCACGGGCGTTTCTACTCAATCGGTGGGGGTCGTTTCCCGTTTCGCTTGGCAATTCCTCTCAGCAGCCAGCTAATTTGGGGTTGCCATAGTACTCCTCAAAATGAGTTTCTGGGTTGAGCCCAAGTACTTCCCATGGTTGAAGCAGTCATGGACTTATGTCCTCAAACTGCAGATTTTTTGAACTTATGGTTAATTGATAAATTTTTAGGCTCTCTCAGCGTCATGAACTGAGTTGGGTTGATTTAGTGGTATGGTGTATATGTTTTTTTGTCTTTCTACTTATCAGGTGGCTGCAGGTGGTTTATGAATATGTCGTAGAGTTCATATTATTATTGTGCAAGCAGTGAATAATAAAAAATTTGTAAATAGATACAGTTTTAACCCTGAATGTGACAACCTAACTAGGTGACTACCTTACACCTATATTCATCTTAGACCAAGAGAAGGTGATGGGCTCTCAACACAATGAGACTAAGCCCATTTGTAGATCCACAGGTCACCTCCCGGATGCAAGGTTGGTCAACAGAGAGGACACTTAGCATCATGAGAAGCCCTCCTTCTCTACCACCTCTACCTTCTAGGTCATTCATTTTTAATGGTTTAGAACAATATTCAGTGAAGGGCCTAGGACTATATGAGCTGTGCCCTTTGTCGTATCCTAGAATACCTCGAAGGGTGATGACTGGGTAGAGGAGGAAGGGTAAGCAAGACTATTAATTTTATGTTAATTTTAGTTAAGCTACATTCATTAAGCCATTAAAATTTGTTTTGAATTTACACTTTGTTTGTTGATGCAATTACAGTAAACTGAAACATAAATAGAAATTGAACTACTATGCTAGACAGAGGCGGCTGAGCCATACTGATAGTCCCTAATGAACTAAAAATTAACTAATGATTGACAGACGATCCGTTTTGGGTCAAATTCGGTGAGGGGGTCGCAAAAGTTTTTTCGAAAACAGGCGAGGGGGTTGCACAGATTTCACAGATAGAAGCAATCTGCTATTTTGAGTGAACTAGCACCTTTCGAGGGGAAAAGGGTGACCTGGTCGCACCTGTGAGGCCTAAAAGAGTGACCTCATCCCATGTTTAGGCCCGATGAGTGTGACCTACCCCGGATTTGGGGTTTTTATGATCTTGAGTCAGATCCAGCTGACAGTAACCTGTACTGTGGCCAAACAGACTTGGATTTTCCTTGCATAGGGTTTGGCAACAATAAAAACTGAAAATAAACTAGATCTAAGCTAGATTTGACAACAAATTTTAACAACTAGGGCATAAACTGTAGAAACTTGAAATTTGAAAAAAACTAAACCAGGGATCCTGTGGGATCGACTTGGTATGGTCGCTAGTTCTGTAGCAAGGATTTCTCCTTGCTACAGGGGCATGAATGGCTCCCTTTTGTCTATAGGATGGAAGGGTAGGTTCCTGCGTGTGGAAAAATGTAGAAAGAAGAATGGAACAGACATAAAGCAAAGAACAAGAAAGAGTACAGCCGTGAGCCCCTCTGCAAACAAGGTTAGGGCTTCACCTTGGCTAGCTGCAAACAAATATTAAACCAAAATAAACCTGCAAAACATGTTAGAAATCAAACCTGCAAACAAATAATGGTCAAAAAACAACTAAACTAACAAAGCAAACACATAAACAATACTATGTTATACCACTCCTTTGGTGAAATGGGCCACCATGCCCTGGCTGGAAGAAGCACCTCCCTATCTCACTCAGCAATGGAGGAGCTATGGCTCAATGGGGAAGATGAGTGGAAGAGAGGGGGATGTGGGTGGCTTGAGAGGCAAAGAGGTCTCAAGGCATCCATGGGCAGCATAACAGTATGCAAGAGAGGTATTCTTTGAGAGCGACCCCTCACCCTCCTTTTATAGATTTTTTTTTGGGTTTTAGGGTTTTAAGCCCTTGGTCCAGGCTTTAGCCCCTTCCACCCTAACTTTAGCTCCTTTTAGGGTTTTAGGCTCCTTTGAGGGGTTTTATCCCCTTTTTGGAGGTTTTATCCCCTAGGAGAGTTATTTAGGCTCCTTCTTGGGGTTTTTAAGCCCCTTTCTTCATTCTTAAGCCTTTTTGAGGGTGTGGGGGTCTAGTGGGGTGTTACGAGGGTCGATCATGGGTGTCCTTGGGTGGTGTAGGCCTTCTAAGGAATACAACTACAATTACCTTCTACTATTCTTGATCTATAATTGAAAGATTCATGAAATCACATCTAGATTACTTTTGCAGAAAATGAAATTCAATTTACCAAACCATCTAATGAATTACCCAACTATCTTGATCTGATTATTCTAGAAATCCAAAAGACATGAATTGAGTTCAGCTATTCTAGAAGTTCAGAGTACAGGAATTGAGTTCAACTATTCTATGAATTTAAAGTATAAGAATGAAATTCTGCAACTATAAAAGCAAAGAAGCAAACTGCAAAGATCTATGGAAACAACAATTAAAAGATCTAAGGATGAACAGAGCTGTTACAGCTACCACACAGTTTCATAAGGAACAATTACTTATACATTTGACTGTCACACCATGCCACTATAGCTTTCAAGAGATGCAACTAATAACACACTGTAAATCCACAACTGTTGCAGCTTACTATGAGAAAATGGAATTAACACAACATCACACAACAGAATAATTAAAATTCCTAATTTAACTCAGCAATCCCTGTGGGAAGGCGGGCCCAGCCTTCACACAGAGATACTGGAAGTAACACACATTAAAACATTGAGATGTGAAGTAACTCCTTGTATTAAAATGGGTAGATCAAACACACAACCTCAGTCGTAGCTAATACAATAATTTGGTTCATGGTTCAACCCTTGGCTCAGAACAGTTCCCCATATTTATACAATGTCAATCATAACATCCTATCCCTATTATTGGGCAGCCATGAAGATCTTTGATCTTCAGGCGACCTTAATTACAACAACTGTTACAGCCGTGGCAGGATGAGAGTAGGAAATATAGGGAGACTGTTAATTGACCCAGAAATAATGATATCTGCAGATTACAACTATACATGAGCAACGACACACTGTTTCCTTCCAAATCTGTCGCATTCTGTTGCAGCTACCCTTGTACAGCTTTGCCTGGAATAATATACTGAGACCGCATTCTTCGGGAAATGGTAGGATGGATGGCGATCAACTTAAGAAATGAATGTCCATCTTTCCCTTAACATGTTTAGCCCATTATACCTGCATTCTCTATATCTTGAAATACCTTTACAAACCATCATATATTAGCACCTTTTCAAGATATAGAGCCTTAATTACCACAATCCTAAGTATTAATAAAATAAGACAATAATTAATCATACCTTTGTGACTTGAGGAGCAGAGTGAGGGAAAAACATCTGTTTAGCATGCTCAATAGGGTAGGATAAGGCAAAAAGAGGTGAATAGGGATGGTCAAAAAGGGGCCATTTCTGGGCCCAACATCTCCCCCCAACTGTCCTGTTGCATGTCCTCATGCAACAACCTCCATTACTCTGAATCTGAATCTTGCACTATCCTTTGTTCATGGAGAGAAGAAAAGTTGTAGGGGAATTCAGACGTTCCTTCTTTTTCTATAAACCCCTTATGGACAACCCAATAATTCCAACCTTTATGCTCTTCTACCCTGGTCAATGAGAAATCCTCCCTGTACGGTTTTGCTGGCCACCAGATGAGAGGAAATTTAAATTTCTATCCCAACCAATTAACCCCACATTCCCTTATACATCCAACATACCCCTAAATCCTGGAAAGTTCTTGTTCAAAATTTCAAAATTTCTATTTCTGATAATTAGAGAGGCAACCTTCCATCTATGCTTACTACCTTCCAAATTTGTTTGTTGATGTGTGGAAATGTGGCTGGTACAAGTATAAATAACCCCTTCCTGTAGTTCCATTATATGCCTAGTTTGAATGGGGCATGAAAGTAGACTCTGGTGTTGAGCAAGAAAAATACAAGGATTTTGAGGCTCACTTCAGATCCATATATTAGAGTGGGCTTCATTGTGAGAAAAGGTTTGAAAATACCTTTCCCATTGAACATGATTGCTCACAAAAGAAGCAAAAGACCTCAGCTGAACATTGCTTGAAAAAGAAATAGGATTCGAATGGTGGTCCAAAGGACAAGCCATCTCATGCAAATACAGCTCACACAACAAATTCTGGTCTTCAAAATTACTTCTCAGAAATGTTTTCAAGAATTTTGCTGAGGTTGCTATCTCAAATGATCTTCCTTCTTTCACAGTCCTTAACTTAAACCAAATAAATTGTTCAAATAAAAAGACAGGGTAAGAGGAGGAAGGTGCCCTGGCGCCCAATAGTTCCTAAGAAAGAGCATACATCTGGTCTTTTTCTACCTGCATAGATTTGAATTTTTTCAACTCCCTTAGCTCCTTCTGTATTTCTTCCTCACGGAGTTTCTGGGTCATGATTTCTTCTGCCCATTTTCCTTCAGTCCCCTGATAGTCTTTTTATGTTCGACGAGGGAAACCATCCCCTCTTGGTAGCTTTCCACTTGACTTCTCCATTTTATTACTTCCATTCTCAATATTGAGATTTCTTCTGTAGGCTTCAGGGTTTCTTCTTCTTCAGGATACTCCTCCTTGTCAGAATCTAGATCAATAAAATTTTGAAGGGGTTCATTCCACACCTTATCACCTAATGTGCCACATTGGACATCTTGCACTTCTGATGTTATTTCTGGGGGTGCTGGTTCTTGTGTAACAGCATCCCTTCTTGAATTTTCTTCTGCAAAAGCTCCAACTACTTCTGGAGATGCTGGTTCTTGTGTAACAACATTCTCTTTCTAGGATTTTCCTATGGAAACTTCGACAGCTGATTGCGAGGATGTTGGTTCTTGTGTGGCAACTTCCTCCTAAATTTTCATCTTCTTATCTACCTGATTATTAGCTGTGATCTCAGTAGGGGAATGTAAGGCTGCTGGTTCTTGTGTGATAGAGCCTTGTTCTTATTTTTCCTCATGTTGCTGGGATTGGATGACTTCTTCAATATGAATCTGTTCTTCAAGGATTTCAGTATCACCTAAGAATTGTGATTGAGCTTGTTCATCTTCACCTAAATCCACATCAGGAATGACATCCAATTCGGGGTTGGTTTCCTATTGCATCTTGAGAGTCTCTACTACAATTTTCAAGGATGTTGGTTCTTGTGTAGCAACATCCTGGTTTACTTCTTCATCTCCTTGTTATTGTGCTTCCATTTCTAGTACCTCTGTGTCCTAAGACAATTCTGGAGTCATGGTACAAATGTATTCATTGAATTCTAGAATGTCTTCAATCCCTTGTTCTTCTTCTCTCATTTGGATGACCACTTGGACAAGAACATTCAAGGATGCTGGTTCTTGTGTGTCAGCATCCTGTTCGACCTCATCATTGTTTTGCTGTTGTGGTTCCATTTCTATTATTTTTGTGTCATGAGAGGGTTCAGGGGTCACAGCACAATCTTCATCCATAAAATTAGGAATAACCTCATCCTCTGGTTCCTCTGTCCCAGGGTTGGTGGCAATCTCTACAAGAATATTCAAAGATGCCGGTTCTTGTGTGGCAGCATCCTGCACATATGAAACTTCCTTCTCATGAAGTTTATCTTAGGGAATTTCACCATCTCTCAAATCGGTAATTTCATCAGGAATATTCAAATATGCTGGTTCTTGTGTGGCAGCATCCTGCACATCTGAAACTTCCTTCTCATGAAGTTTCTCTTGGGGAATCTCACCTTCTCTCAAATCAGGTTGTCCTTGTCCTTCCACAACTGTAGGTGCAGACTACTGTGTTGTAAAGGAATGAACTATGACCTTGTATCCTGACTCATCAAATATTTCTCCACACATAGGACACACCACTCTTTCTTCCTCATTTCCAGCCCTGGTAGGATTTGATCCTTCTAGTTGATCTGCAGCTTCAACCAATGTGTGCAACTTCTTTTCACTCTGTTTTCTGCACGCTTCCTTCCAATTTTCCAATTATTTTCTAAGTGCTTGTACTTCCTCTTTTAATAGCCTATTATTAAACAAAAGTCCTTCAATTTGAGGTCCTTCTTTGACTGGTCCCTTTGGGGCATTAATTGGTTTGGGTGTAAGCATGGGGAACTCAATTTGTGCTTCTAAGGTTGCCCATATTTCCCTTGCTGCTTCTGCTGCTATGACTGACCTGGTTCTTTTCTGTCTTATTGGTGGTGATGCCTTTATTTCATCCTTTGATCTCCTCCTTTTTCTCTGTGGTACTGGAGTTTCTAGATTCACAGCTGAAGTGGAAGAGATATCCCCAGTTCCAACATTTTCTTGTTCTTCAGGCCATTCTTCCTCAATCAGGGTTCCTCCCTATTCAGGGGAGGATTCAATGGTCACCAACTTAGTGTTTTATTTTGTTATCATAGCTCTAACATCTTCGGTTTCAACTATCACAGCATCTAATGCTGCTCCAGTTTCAACCTCTGCTGTCAGAGCTGCCCCAATATTTAGTCTTTCCATAGGGTTTTCTTATACATCCTCTCCCAATTGTTCTTCTTGTTCTCCTGACCGATCCTTTGATCCAGTCTCATCTCCCCTCGAACTAAATTGGAGGGTCTCCAAACCTCATGTTGCTCTACATTTCCCCCCAACTGTGGATTGACCAGCTCTTCTTGATTTGGAACACTGGGCAGGAGAACGGGTTCCTGAACTTGAGATGTAAATTGCTCCCAGGTTTGGTTGTGTTGAGCAAGGGTCCATAAGATTATTAATTTAATGAGTCCATGGTGGGTAAGTGAAGAGAGTGGGTGCTTAGCATCTCAGACAAACCCAACCCTATGATGTAAATCATTGAATAAATAGAATGGAATGTTTAGCAAAACCCCGTGACGGAGGTGAGATAATAAAGGAAATTCAGAGTGATAGATTGTTTGATACCTACCTTCACAGGTGATATATTTCTTGAGAAAAATTGCTATTTTATTCCATGGCCATGGCAGTGACTGTAATGCTATCCCCCTTTGTGATGATTGAATGTGCTCCCTTTCCCTTATAAAATCCTGTACTACTGCTGGATTGTGGGTTCTTCGTCCATACCAAGCTCTGCCCACCTGGGGAAGACCAGTGACCTTAGCCACTATGTCTTCAGAGACTTCAATACGCAATCCTCAAACCTCTAAGTGGGTTTCCATAAGATTTAAGGTGAACTATAAAGCTGCTTCATGGTGAAATCCATTTAGGCGTTGGAAGAATTCAGTCTAGCCCGCAGCTTGAAAGATAGCAAAAACTTCAGCATTTCATTTGAGTTCTTGCATATTTGGAGGTTCATACCGAGATGGAATACCCATGTCTTCCAACCTTCGAAGATATGTTGCAGTCCGACAAGTTACAGATTTTGAGAATGGAGGTTAAAGCACAGAGCATGCATGAGTAACTGAGAGTGGAGTTGGGTAAATTCAGAAAGTTTCAGCGTATCAGATTCTTTGAAATTGATCCCAAATTAGGAAAGGTGGCGGTTATTAGGTAACATAATTAGTCATTACATCGCACGAGTGAAGAGCTAACGATGTAATAATGGGCACAGAAAGGAAGGTATGATTGATATTGTCAGATCCAATTAATACTTAATCAAGTAGTTAATCAAAGCCATACCTTCGAAAATGCGTGATGGATGATGTCCTTTGGAGAATAGTAGAACGTGTGAGGTGCATCCATTATCACAGGGATGCTGTAATGACGTTTTCCGCTGGTGAACCATGGTGTCAACTCGGAAACATGATGAATGCTGGAGGATAAATCAAGTCACCGGTGTCAAGGATCAGAGCCATATCTGGAGGAGTTGTTGGCTTGCAAAAAGTTCTGCCAATAACAAAGGAGTCACAACCACAGGCCATAAACAAATCAGACAGTTTAGCACAGGCGTGGCCTTGGAATATAGAAAAATCAGTGAAATGTAGCGGAGTTGCAGCTGCTGAAAAAGGTGTCGCAGCTGCTGGAAAAGGATGAAATGGCGTTAGGTGGACAAAAGTTGACTGTGTTGCAGATGCTAGAAAAGGTGTTGCAGCTGCTGGAAAAGGATGAAAAGGCGTTAGGCGAATGGAAGTTGACTGTGTTGAAGCTACTGAAAAAGGTGTCACAGCTGCCGAAAAAAGGTGTCTCAGTTGCCGAAAAAAGGTGTCGCAGCTGCCGAAAAAAGGGTGTCGTAGCTGTCAGAAAAAGGTGTCGCAGCTGCCAGAAAAAGGGTGTCCCAGCTGCCGAAAAAAGGTGTCGCAGCTGCCGAAAAAAGGGTGTTGCAGGTACCAGAAAAAGGTGTCACAGCTGCCGGAAAAAGGGTGTCGCAGCTGTCGAAAAAAGGTGTCGCAGCTGCGACAGATTTATTTAAAGAAAAAAAACTGGTGCAGGAAGTTACAGAAGAATGACATTGGTCGCTAGGCCCAATGATGACCACCGTTCTTAGGTGCTTTCCTGCACATTTCATAAAAACAAAAAAATAGATCAAGTGCAAAAGAAAAAGTTAACAATAACATTCAAAAAAACAATTTATTTATGTACAAAGATTCATATGCGATTTACAGTGATTAATTAAGGATTGATAGGGGCGGAGAAAAATTACTGCCCTTGTGTTAACTGGTAGTCTGGATCAGCTGCAATTTGTGAGATAAATGCGTCCTTTTAAATGGGCTTATGGTACAGTTGTAGCCTATGACCATTAGCAAATAATGGTGCACGGTTCTCATCAATGGTTACCAGGCGGACCGTACCATTATCAAATACTTTGTCTACTAGATATGGGCCCAACCATCTTGTGCGTAGTTTACCCTTGAAATCTCTTTTGAATATAGAATCGTATAATAGTGCCCAGTCTCCCTCACAGAAGACCTTCTTTTTGATGAATTGGTCATGCCAATTGGATCTCTGTTGCTGAATTAATACAGTTTGGTCTACAACGGCTAACCGGTTCTCATCTAGTTTGTTCAATTGATTCAATATTCTCTTTTGGGCTTCAGTTACAACTAGGTTTACCTCTGTGGCTATATTCAAAGTCTTAATATCAAATTCAATTGGGAAGATGACACTTTTCCCATACACTAAGTCATAAGGAGAGAAACCTGTAGTGTTGCGCCAAGTAGTACGATATGCCCACAATGCTTCCGGAAGTCTGTCAGCCCAATCTCTTTGATGGCTCTTGACCGTCTTGGTAAGGATAGTCTTAATGAATTTGTTAGTGCTTTCCACTTGGCCATTGGCTTGGGGATGGTAAGGTGAAGCTATCCTGCTGAATATGGTACTTCCGTAGCAGAGTTTCAAATTGATGCGACACAAAATGCGGTCCTCCATCGGTAACCAGTTCCTTGGGTACCACAAAGCGGGTAAAGATTTCACTATATAGGAAATCAATCACAGCTTGGTCATTGGCCTTCACCAAAGCCACAACTTCTACCCATTTCGTCATGTAGTCGGTACAGACTAAGATGTAGGATTTCTGCTTGGAATGAGGGCTGATAGGACCACAAAATCTAAAGCCCACCTATCAAAGGGTTCAACCACTAATTGTGGTTGCAGAGGCATTTGATCTAAGCTATTGGGCTGACCCATCCTTTGGCAGCTATCACAATACTGGACATATCTTTTTGCATCCCTAAAAAGGGTCGGCCAATAGTAGCCCATTCTCAGCGCTTTGTGTCCTATCCTTATGTCTGCAAAATGCCCCCCACAAGACTCATCATGGTAGGCCTTCAATATATGGAATATTTCATCTTCTCTCACACACCTTCTGATCTCAAGGTCAGGGCCTGTGTAGAAGAGATGACCGTTTACCCAACAATACCTGGCACTTTGCTGAATAATTTTCCTCTTTTCTCATTTGGACAAATGTGCTGGAATCTTTCCTGTAGCCAAGTAATTAGTGACATCTGCATACCAAGGGGAGTGAGCTGAAACTGCAAATAGGTGTTCATCTGGAAAAGAGTCCTCAACAAGCAAATCATCATCACTATTAGTGAAATGAGATAAGAAATCAGCGACAACATTTTATCTTCCAGGTTTATCTATAATGGTAATATCAAACTCCTGTAATAATAAAATCCATCTAGTCACCTTGGAATTAGTAACAGGTTTATTCATTAGATATTTGATGGTAGAGTGGTCAGTGTGCATAAATGTAGGATATCCAGTAATATAATGTGGAAATTTGTTAATGGAGTAAACAATGGCTAAGAACTCCTTCTCGGTGATAGGGGCTGAGTTTTTACTAATATAATAAATTGCATAAGGTACTTGACCATCTTGCTATCTTAAAACGGCTCCAATAGCAGTATCAGAAGCATTTGAAGAAATGTGGAAGGGCAGGGTCCAATTGGGTCCTCTTAATATGGGAGCTGTGGACAGCTTCTCCTTAAGCTTAACAAACGCTGTCTGGCATGCTTCATTCCAAACAAATTGCACATCCTTTATTAACAGTGAAAACAAAGGAGAGGCAAGTTTGGAAAAGTTTTCTATAAATCTTCGATAATACCCAGCATGTCCTAAGAAAATTTGCACTTCTTTTTGAGTTGTAGGAGTAGGTATATTTTTTATTACCTTAATTTTTGAGGGATCCACCTGGATGCCATCAGCCGAGATGAAATGCCCCAATACTACTCCTTCACTCATCATCATATGACACTTTTCAGTGCTTAAAGCGAGCTGGGTTTGTTCACAGCGAGTTAAAACCTTTTCCAAGTTTTTCAATGCTTCTACAAAATCTTTTCCATAAGGAGTAAAATCATCCATAAAAATTTCCATACTATCATGAACTAATTCTAAAAATATGCCAATCACAACTCTTTGAAATGTTGCTGGTGCATTGCATAAACCAAAGGGGAGCACGCTGTAAGCAAAAGTTCCCCAGGGACAGGTGAAGGTAGTTTTATCCTGGTCTTTAGGAGCAATCTGGATCTAATTGTACCCGCTGAACCCATCCAGGAAGGATAAGAACTTCTTCCTGGATAAGGTGTCAAGTACTTGATCGATAAAAGGCAAGGGAAAATTGTATTTTTGTGTTGCCTTGTTCAGCTCTTTATAGTGCACACAGACTCTCCATTTACCATTTTTCTTGGGTACTATTACGAGTGGGGACACCCACTCGTTGTCTGAAATAGGATATATAAATCCTGCTTCCAAGAGTTTCTGAATCTCTTCCTTCACTATGTCCCTAAGATTGGGGTTCATTCGTCGTTGAGGCTAGAACACAGGCTGGGAGTCACTTTTAATATAAATATGATGGGTGCACAGGTTAGAGGGAATACCCCTCATGTTTGTGTACTCCCAGGAAAATGCCCCCTTGTGTTCTTTTAAGAGACTGATCAGGCACTTCTGTTCATCCAGGGAGAGGCTAGGGTTAATATTCAAGGTTTTTCTAGACTCTACCTCGATAGGAATACTTTTTGAATTTTTTAATACTAGAACTATATGAGTGTCACTGACTAATGCCTCTTTTGTGAGATTTTCTTATTCTTCCTCACCTAGAGTAATATTCAGGATTTGATAAATTTCTTTATTGACAGAAGTGGGTTCACTGATGAAATTATTAATAGCATCGTCTTCAGTTTCATCCTTAAAGGTTAAAGCCTTCCCTATCATTAATAATGGCTGAAAACTCTCTTCTTCCTCTGGCTCCATCCATAAAGGAGTTTCAGATTTTAAGCTCGGTTGAGCTGGAGGATAGAGAGTGAGATTCTTTGTCTTGGTGCCATCTGATATGGTCATAGACCCAGATCGGCAGCTGATGCAAGCATCAGCTGTAGCTAACCAAGGCCTTCCCAAGATCAGTGGGTGTCCTCCTAACTACGAATTAGGTTGTAAAACCAAGAAGTTAGTAGGGTAATCCTAAGAATCAACTGAGATGACGAGGTCATCCAAAATTCCTTCTGGTTCAATAGTGGATCTATTTGCCAGTTCTAAAACAGTGGGGGTTGGCCTGAGATTAGTGAGCCCAAGTTTTCTTACAGTTTCAATAGTCATAACATTAATCGCCACCCCTAAATCTACTAGTACATTGGGTATCTGTCTATGCCCAATTTGCACAGTGACAGTGGGATTCCTAGGATCGTCATATTTGGCCAGAAGGGTTTTTCTGATTATTAATACAAATAATTTTCCTATGACATGAACAGTGGGAGGATCCCTGGGTTTCCTTCCTAGTTTCCTTGTGCACAGATCCTGAATAGTTCTAGCATAGATAGGTACATCTTGAAGAGCTTGAAGGAGGGGAATTTTAACATAAAGATTTTTTTAACTCTCTTAAGAGGTTAAACTGAGGTTGTCCCACTACCTTTGGTAGCATTAATCTTTCAGGGTACGGTGGTTGCCTAATCATCTGGGTAGGATGTGTGTCGCTAGATATATTAATCTGTGTTTCAGCTGACACATTAGTGGGATGTTCAGCATCTTCAATGATGGGGATCATATTAGATAGATGCTGTGGGTTCACCCCTTCTTTATGTACAAGGGATGGAACATCTTCAATGATCACAGGCTCTACTACCTTTCTTGATCGTAAGCGAATATCGTTGCAAGGCATAGGAGTAAGGGAGTAAGCAAGCATGTTGACAGTCTCAAATTTATGGGTTGTTTTATTATTTGGGTTAGGATTAGGTTGAGCAGGTAGCTAAGGTCGTATCAACATATTGGGAGCAGCATTGTTCTGCAATTGTAGCTGCGACTGCTGATAAGGCTAAGGGTATTGAGGAGGGTATTGCTGTTGAGAAAATGGTTGATGTGGAGTTTGTTGAGGAAACTGGTTCCCTAGATGGAAATTCCTCCATCCAGTAGACCAAGAAGTTGGTTGGTGTGGTGGTTGTGGTGGCTGAACCCAGGGGTTCTAGGAGTTAACATTTTGCATTGAAGGTTGAGAGGGGTACCATTGAGGATTAGAATAAGATGAAGGGAATTGTGTATTCATATTATGCATATTATTCCAATTATTCATGTTATTCAAAAATGGAAATGAGTTTGGAGTCATACCTTGATTTCAAGGCTTCCAGGGTTTCTTTTGTGCAATAAAGTAGGCTGGTTCCACCTTTGGAGTTGATGCCTACAGACCAGCATTCACTTGGGGAAGTGACGAGCATTCTTTTGTGTCTTGGTTCAGCTTGCACAACTGACACACTTCTACCTTGTCGAGCGGGCACTCCTTCAGAGGGTGGTTTTTTCTACATCGAGGACAAAACACACCTAGTGTGAGATCCTCTACTGCCTGTTTTTGTTTTGCCCTCAGGACGTCTATTTCTGAGGAGATAGAGCTCATCATTTCTGTTTTGAAATTTTCAAGGAGGTTTCCTATCTCTGCATGGGTGGTTCCTCCATTAGATGACTTCTGAGTTCTGTCGAAGACATCAAGTTCTAGCTTGTCCCGTTTGTCCCACCTGTTATTCCTGGAAGATCCCTTGGAGTACCTTTTACATAATTCCATAATTTTCTCGAAAGACTCCTTGGAGATATCCCCCTTTCCTAACAGGTTTAACATATCTAGGAAATCATCCCTAATCCCATGAAGTAGGATTATTTTGAGCACATCTAACCCCATATTTGTCTGTCCAGCTCTCTGCACATTATATAAGATCCTCTTGACAAAGTCCTCCAGACTTTCATCCTCCTTCTGTAACATTTTAAACAGTTCTTATCTCTTTTCCTTGGTATTGCAATACTCCTGATATTTCTCCAGGAACACCTGTTTCATTTTGTCCCAATTAGTGACAGTTCCACCTCCTAGGCTCATGAACCAACACAATGCATTGTCCTTTAGAGTGGCAGGGAAGAGTTTCAGCTTCTGCGCGTTGGTGGTGTAATCATAGCTGCGACAGAGGATATCAAACTTGAACAGAAATTCATCTGGATCCTTTGCTGCTTTTCCATAAAAGTGAGGTAACACTGATGGCGATATATTTTTCATAGGGGCTGTCCCTTCTGGTTGTTGAATTAGGAACTGAAGTGTAGCCACCATCCCTTCATGCAGGGAATCTTCTTCATGATGATGAGTTTCTCCCATTACCTCTTCCTCTTCGGATTCATGTTTGTTACTCATATCTTCTTCTGTTTTATCCTCTTTGTTCTTCCACTGATCAACAATTTTTTTATGGAACTATGTCCACTCTTCTTCAGTTACAACCTTCCCGTTAATGTGATATATTAGATCTCGATCAGCAGATCCTATAGTATTGACTCTATCCTCTTCTGTAGGGATATTCTAAGGTGTTGCAGCTGCTCGCGTGTTCTCCACTGTAGAACCTGACACCGACACTCTAGGATTGGTAGGGATTCTTCTGATAGGTGTTTCCTGATAGCGAGCCCTGGTAGAAGAATTGGTTCTATCAACTAGATCGTCAATGAATGTTCTTCTCCCCAATTCTGGACCTCTCCCCTGACCTCGACCACCTGCATTGTTAGTATTTTGTGGGATTTTGGGATTTGTAAGATGGTCATGCTTTACCCTTCTTGTATTCATGCAACCCAAATCATTCAAACGAAAACTAAAGGAGACTGAATATAAACAATTACATGATGCAACTATGATAGTGTTTAATAGTTATCCTCCCCGACAACGGTGCCAAAATGTTGGGCACCCAATATGGAAGTCAATTACAGCTAACATACAGAGTGTGCAATATTTATTGTCAACCCAAGGAAGTCTTGTATTTCAAGGATAACATGAACTATATATGCTTAAAAACTGAGTTGCGGTAAATAAACAATCCTATCCTCTGCTTAGCTACGTTCATCCAAAGAATCTACTTAATTTGGTTTATCTTCTAAGGAATACAGCTACAATTACCTTCTACTGTTCTTGATCGAGAATTGAAAGATTCATGAAATCACATCTAGATTACTTTTGCAAAAAATGAAATCCCGTTTACCAAGCTATCTAATGAATTACCCAACTATCTTGATATTATTATTCTAGAAATCCAAAAGACATGTATTGAGTTCAACTATTCGAGAAGTTCAGAGTACAGGAATTGAGTTCAACTATTCTATGAATTCAAAGTACAGGAATGAAATTCTGCAACTATAAAAGCAAAGAAGCAAACTGCAAAGATATATGGAAACAACAATTAAAATATCTAAGGATGAACAGAGCTATTATAGCTACCACGCAGAGTTGCATAAGGAACAATTACTTATACAGTCAATTGTCACACCATGCCACTACATCTTTCAAGAGATGCAACTAATAACACACTGTTGCAACTTACTATGAGAAAATGGAATTAACACAACATCACACAACATAATAATTAAAATTCCTAATTTAACTCAGCAATCCCTGTGGGAAGGCGGGCCCAGCCTTCACACAGAGATGCTGGAAGTAACGCACGTTAAAACACTGAGATATGAAGTAACTCCTTGTATTAAAAAGGGCAGATCAAACACACAACCTCAGTTGCAACTAATACAATAATTTGGTTCAGGGTTCAACCCCTGGCTCAGAATAGTTCCCCATATTTATACAATGTCAATAATAACATCCTATCCTTATTATTGGGCAGCCATGAAGATCTTTGATCTTCAGGCGGCCTTAATTACAACAACTACTACAGTCATGGCAGGATGAGAGTAGGAAATATAGGGAGATTGTTAATTTACCCAGAAATAATGATATTCACAAATTACAACTATACACGAGCAACGATTCACTGTTTCCTTCCAAATTTGTCACATTCTGTTGCAGCTACCCTTGTACAACTTTGCCTGGAATAATATACTGAGACCACAATCTTTGGGCAATGGTAGGATGGATGGCGATCAGCTTAAGAAATGAATGTCCATCTTTCCCTTAGCATGTTCAGCCCGTTATACTTGCATTCTCTATATCTCGAAATACCTTTACAAACCATCATATATTAGCACCTTTTCAAGATATAGAGCCTTAATTACCACAATCCTAAGTATTAATAAAATAAGACAATAATTAATCATACCTTTGTGACTTGAGGAGTAGAGTGAGGGAAAAACATCTGTTTAGCATGCTCAATAGGGTAGGGTAAGGCAAAAAGAGGTGAATAGGGATGGTAAAAAAGGGGCCATTTCTGGGCCCAACACTTAGTATTGATTATATTTCTCCGACGTCAGGTTTCAAAGCTCTAAACAATGCAAGAGCTCTAATTCTTTCCCTATTGGGGGGAAATCTGGGGCAAGCATCCAACAGATTTGCCAAACCGTTCTCTTGGGTTGAAATTGTTGAGGCCTGGAAATTCGTAGGCAACAACAGTGAGGGATTCTCCCCAGTCAACGTTCCCAACTAGCCCGTTGATTGTTTGGTATAGAGAATCCGTCCGGTTTATGGTACGGCTACCGTAGGTTAGGTAACAAAACAAAGGCTTTACCGGTTGCGGCCCGGTCCACCGAGTTTTTGTATTTTGACTTAAATTATGAAATGCAAGTGCCTAATTAACATGCAGGCTGATAAGATGCATGGAGCAGTCACAATGTGATGTGCAGGTTTTTACCTCTTGTCTTAAGGCCCATAAGCATCCAAATCACATACAAGAAGAAAACAAACTAACTACCTAAACTATCCCTAGGGAGCAGAATTATCATTTATTGGTGAGTAATACATTTTGCACATGCATAATGAAAAGTTACAGATAGCTGATACTTCTTTCAAAACACATGAACAATTACAGATATTTAAACAACCAGATAGCCAATCGTTTTATGAACAACACTTATTACTCACAGTGGAAAACATCACAAAATATACTGAAGAACATTCAACAAGAACATAGGTTCAGGAAATCAAACACTCTCACAGTTAGTGAAACAAAGCTGAAAATGAAATAGTTCCCCTCCAACATTGTTCATTTAATCCCATTGATACATTCCACATTTCGCTTTCTCCAGCAGGCAAAAAATTGCAGTTTCTGATTGTAAAACGAAGTAGTTCCTCTTACAAGCCAAAATGGTTTACAAATTTTTTTTTTGAGGGAAAAAGCCCTTTCTAAGTTCTACTTTCCAATATTTAAACTACAACTGCAGACCGCTTGGGCTGCCCCCACAAACGCCTGACCTTTCAATTTCTCAAACGCTTCACGTTCCTCTATCTTGTCTATATGCAATCATGAACCACTTGGAAACTGATCAGTTTTTTGGGTCCACGCCTTTATAGCTCCCGATTTTGCTTTTTTACTCCCCTGGTCCTCCTGGAGATCCCTCTAGTTTCAGTTATACTTCTACCAAATGGTCTGTCTTCCTATGCACCGTGGTAGTTTGACCGATCTCCCAAAACCGCCTGCAATCAATCGACAAGTATCATTCAAAAGCAGCAAATTCTACTAATTGAAATGACTATTCCACAAGAAAATCACCAAGTGCACCACCGTCATTCTTTAAGTGCCGACCATACTACCTTATCCTCCTACAGGATTGTGACGACAAAACCAACGGCGGAAATCAGGAAGAAACCAACGTCGAAAGTCAAACAGCTTTCCCGGTCGCAACGGCGGAAAAGTAAAGGCTCCAGGCATGCAACGGGAGGGCGGGAAACTTTAAAATCGGAAGTCGGATGGTTTAGAAATTGGAAGCGAAAAGACTTTCCCGGCCGCAACGGCGGAAAGGTAAAGATTGCGGGCAAGCTACGGTGAGAGGAAACTCAATCGGAGATCGGATGGCTTCACCCTTCGGTAGCTAAAGGAATTTGAGAGCCGCAACGGCCGAAGGGACAAGAGCTAGAGATATCTGAAACATGGGCAGGAAAAGCTTGATCGAACGTCGAAAGACATTACATCGGAATTCAAAATACTTTCCCAGCTGCAATGGCAGAAAGGAAAACAAAAAACAACACGCATCGGCAGTCGGAACGATTCGGACTTCGGGTGCTAAATTGCTTCGGGAGCTGCAACGGCGAAAGGGAAAAGGACAAGAGTAGCCGATTTATCATAGTGTGACGCCCAATTTAACAGAAAACTTAGGTTTTCGAAAGCTTTTAAAAGTGTAATGTCCCGGTTTTGACCTCGTTACATTAGATGTATATGATGTATATATTGTAATGATCATGGTGTGGAGCTAAAGGCCATAGCCCCACCATTGATCGGTAATGCTATGTTTTGGATTTAAATTTGTCACCAATGGTATATCGGGGGATGCGGCATATATTATGTTGGCCATCATGTAAATATGCATCATAATTAATTAATGGACACAACCAGCTATGGTCGCGGCAACTAAATCGAATGGGGCATGATTTCCTAAGGATAAGGGGGGGGGGTGAAATATTTAACCTATGGGCCAATAGGGAAAATCCAAATGTCTATGAGAAAACCCATCAAACTATCAACTACCTTTCTTGTCTTTTTCCCCAATCATTTATTTCTGCCAGAATGTGGTTGAGTTAGTTATTGCATGGAATGGGAAGAGTATGGGAAAAAATTCGAATTGGGCAGAGACCCATTTTTGAAAAACGTGTTCTGACTTCCTTGGCAGGGAAAATGCCCCAAAACGTATGCCATTCTACCATGCATCCACGTTTTCCATTTTTCCTCACCATTCTCCTTCACGTTGGGGCTTTTGGGAGTAGCTGGAGTTTTTCCTGTGTCTTTCATTCCAAATTTTTGGTTGTTGGCTTCATTTTTCCCATGGATTAGAGGTTGTTTTTGTAGTGCCAAGGATTGGGTTGTCTTCCTCACGTTTTAGGAGCTGTTGGTGCAATTTTCCATTCATGTTTTTGTAGCTTCATGTGTTTTTACCATGGCTGTGAAGGGCCATTCACGTTTTTGGCTGTCTCACCGACTATTGGTCTCACGCACAGGCTATTTAGGACGTTTTTCCCTGCTGTGAGTTGTGCTCACTGATAAGCTTCAGGATTGTGTGTTTTCCCCATGTTGTGAGCCGTTTTTGCTGTTACATTTGGGGCTGTGTAATTCGTTTCTCCTGTTTAAGCTGTGATAGCTAAATTGATTGCCTGAGTGCAATTGTTGGTCTTCAGACTATGGGAGGGGCAAAGATGTTGGCTTAGATTTGCTTGATAAACCTGGTGGCTGGAAACCACACAGACAGAGCTAGAGGGCTGGCCTTCTTCTCCATCACCCCTGAATAGCACTGGAAGGGAATGCAGGGCCTGAGGGACTGTGTAGCAGAGAAGGGACTGATTCCTTGTGTTGGGTGTGTTTGGGTGTTTTAGAGGTTAGGCTAGTTCTGGTGTAGGTGTTCTTAGCTCTGTAATGAGCTCACCAGCTTAGCAATTTTCCTTCTCTAGCTCCTTAATGGCCTGATAAACCCAACTTTGTTGGCTTGTCTATGTGTTTTGTGTATCCTGGCTATGTGTAAGCCTATTAGTTCCCTTATTCCTTGGAGAATCATGCCCAGCTCGGGGGTGGCAGTGCTGCTGAGAGATTAAGGAGCACGCTGGCCTATGGTTGGGTGGAACGTTGCAGCGACATAGCTGGTTGTGGAAGAAGTTCTTCATAAGATAAGTGCTCTGTCCATTTTATTTTTGCAACTGTAAATTCTGTTAATGAAAATGAAATGAACATGTTAAATGGATGTTTGTTTAAATTCATGTTGATTCCGCTGTGCAAGGATAAATAATCATAGCTGTGCATAATATACAATTGTAGCTGTGTCTGCTAGATAATTGCATCTGTGCCTGACAAAGTCTCATATGTGCATATTTAAGTTCAATGCGTACGTTTAAGCATTCTGTTTATATAATTTTTAAGCCTGTACATGTTCATGGGCGGTTAGCTCGGCCTGATAAATCTAGTAGTCACGTCCTCTACGCCGGTCGGAGGCATGGGGACGTGACAAAAAGAAAATCAGCAGAGGTTAAAAACCAATTCTACTTCCGAAACCGTGGATTCGAAGAATAAAAGATCCGACATCATCAGTTAGTGAACCAAACACCCATCTGCGCTCAATCACAAAATCCAAATACATGCAATCCTTGAAAACAGCTGAAAATCAGTCTGCAAAATCATTCAAAATTAAGATCGGCCAAAACTTCAAAGGATCCAACGATTAAAACAATGCAAAATCATGAGGAGGGGCCTGAAATTTAAGAAATTTGGGGAAAAACAGTTGTAGCTGCAACAATTGGCGATTACCTGGTGAACCTAGATCTCTGGGCGATTAATCTTTGAGTAACAGACTGTTTAACAACAAGTGCATCTCATTGAATTCTTCCAGCAACCTGGATTTCTCGAATGCCAGAAGTGTGTACCTTCAACCATTGATAATAGTCCAATAAGGGAGAGTGTAAACCAAGATTTTCAAGTCCAGATAACTCTGTTGAGGCCGAAATATGAGTTTCATTATTATTCTTGTCTTCAGGTAACTGACAACTTGGACACCACAAGATTGTAGCGGATGGTAAACAAAGATATTCATTTGTTCCACATTCCCATGCCATTTTAGCACTTTTGTGCTTTTGGGACCTTTGTCCTTTTTCATATGAGTCCTCCTGTATGCCTTTCTTACTAAATTTTAATTCAGGATCCTCTATCCCATAGTGTCCTTTTGTGTGAGTGGTGTACTTAATGTTCAGCTCACGGACGGAGGGGATCTGTCAGCCATTTAGTACTTATGATTCAGCATTTGCTTTGATGTATGATGCTTTCATAGGAGTTTTCTTTTGACCCTTATTTGCCTTTTGGCATTCATTTATTAGCATGGGATCATTTATATTTAATATACTGTTCACCTTGCTCCTTTCCATGGGTCCTCGGTTGTCGCTCCCTAGACCATTTTAAGTGTGACGTGGATGGAGCCTCAACATAGTATTCCAGACTCTTCGAATCCGGTTTATTTCACAGGGGTTAAGCAGGACTTCAATGCACATAGAATTATTCGAGAAAACAACTAAACTGGAAGAAATTCTTTTATACAAACACACAGTCTGATACCCAAAAATGTTTATCATTCCCAAACATTTTAATGTTCTCCATGCAACCGCGGGTTCATTCCCTTTATTAGAATCAAGAAAACAAACTAAAGCAAACCGTAAATCATGACTCAAAAGACAACCAAATAGATTATTTATATACAAAACAAAAAAACTCAAAGAAAATCAGGAAAAATAAGGCTTGAGAACCAAACCATTTACTGGTAAGTTCTCTTCCCACCCCTGAAGATCCTGCAACTTGTAAGTAGAAGGACCAAGCTTTGCTGCAATTTGAAAAGGGCCTACCCACAATTGCTGGAATTTAGTGTGCTTTCCTTTCTCGTCATGGGGGTGATCCCATTTGAGGACTAAGTCTCCTACTTCAAAGTCTTTTGTTCCAGCTTTATGTTTGTCGAACCATCTCTTAACTAGCTCTTGCTGTTGCTTAAAGCGTTCTCGGGCTTTAGATCTAGCCTCTTCTTCTTTCAGGAGATTATATATTCTTATTTGCAAAACTTCATCCTTCGACCCACTAGACTCTTGGGATAAAATAGAAGACGGCAGCATGATGTTGGGTGGGAGAATGGCTTCTTTACCATACACCAGGGTATAAGGTGACACTCCTATCGCAGACTTAGGGGTGACTCTATCAGCCCACAGGGCGTTTGGTAGCGCAGAGTGCCAGCTCCTCTGGTTTTCTACCACAGTCTTCTTTAGGATTCTAATCAGATTTTTATTAGAGGATTCAGCCAGGCCATTTCCTTGTGGATAGTAGTGAGCAGAATAATGCAATTTTATCCCTTTATCATGAGAAAATGCAGTCAATTTAATTGATGAAAAGTACTTAGCATTATCAAAAACTAATGAAACTGGAACTCCAAACCTGGTCATGATGTGGTCTTGTAGGAAGCCGATGACTTCGTCTTCATTTATCTTGCGCAGCGGGATAGCTTTGACCCAGCGGGTAAAATAATCAGTGGTGGTCAGAATGTACTTGTGCTGTAGAGAGGAATTCGGCTTTATTTCTCCAATTATATCCAGCCCCCATTGCTCGAATGGTTCCGTGATCATCATAGGATTTAGGGGTGCTGCTGCTTTAGGTTGTCTCCCACCACACCTTTGGCAAATATCACATTTCCTGACATGTGCATGTGCATCTTTGAAAAGCGTAGGCCAATAGTAACCGGCCCTTAGGATATTGCGGGCTGTAGTGTCTCCTAAATAATGTCCCCTAGTAGGACCATCATGCAACTCTGTCATTACTTTCTTCGCATCTTCCATTTCTAGGAATCTGAGAAGAACCCCGTCATAAATTTTTCTAAATAATATTCCTTCCACAATTTGATAAGATGCTGATTTAAGACGTAGCTCTCTTCTTTGCTTGGAATTCCAATGTTCAGGTAACAGCCCTACCTACAGGTAATGTACAAGGTCTCTATACCAAGACTCGGGAGCTGTAAACAAAGGACATACATCCATTACATGTAATTCGGCCTCATCCTCCCAGGCTTGTTCTTCATTGTTCCCACTTTTAGTCATCAATTTGCATAACCCTTGACCTTTAACTATAGAGGCTGGCTTGAATTCCAGGTCGTACTCTTGAATATCTGTTACCTAGTTGCCCCTTCTTTCTCCTAACTCTTTCTGTATGAGAAGGGATCTTACAGCTGGGTAGGGGACTATTACCTTGGTTCGATTCTTTAATATATAAGGCCTGAATTGCTTTACTACCTTAAACACTGCATAAGCTTGCTTATCAATGGCTGGGTAGTTCAATTCGGCCCCTTGTAGACCAGTACTCATAAAGGAGATTGGGAATTCATCCCCCCTTCTTCCTTTTGGGTGAGCATGGCTGCCAGTGAATCATCGGATGCAAATGTATACAGAATAAAGTATTTATCGAAATCTGGGATTTTCAGGGAAGGTGCATGTGCGACAGCATTCTTGATTTTACTGAAAGAATTCTTTTCAATCTTATTCCATTTGAATTTTGCATTTCGCTTTACCATCTGCTGCAGCGGTTTGATGGTCTGAGCAAAGTCAGGCACAAATCTTCGTACGAAATTTATGGCTCCCATGAATGATTGCATCCCTTTTTATTGTGTGGCAAGGGGATTTGTTCAATATCCTTAATTATTTCTAGATCAATGGAGATCCCTTGCTTTGACACTATGTGACCCAGTAACTTACCTTCTGTGACAGCGAACACACATTTCTTAGGATTGAGTGAGATACCGTACTTCCGACAGCGTTCAAAAATCTTCCTTAAGTGAAATGCGTGCTCTCCTCTTTTTTTCGAGAATATTGTAATATCGTCAAGGTACACTACCACGCTGTGGCCGATCAATCCACGGAAAGCTATGTCTATAGCTCTCTGAAATGTTGCTCCCGCATTTATAAGCCCAAAAGGCATCCTTATGTAGGCAAAGGTTCCCCATTTGGTCCTGAACGTTGTCTTCAACCTGTCCTCCTCAGCTACTAATACTTGATTGTATCCAAAGAAACCGTCCAATAACGAAAACAGTTCAGAACCTGAGATCATTTGGAGCAATTGCTCCATGGGTGGCACCGGGTAATTATCTTTATCAGAAGCTCGGTTCAGATTTCTGAAATCCACGCACAATCTGATCTCTCCGGATTTTTTTCTAACTGGTACCAGATTTGATACCCACTCAAGGTGTCTGACTTTAAAAATGATTCTAGCATCCAATAATTTCTTCACTTCACTCTGAATCAGTGGTTCCAGCTTCGGGTGCATTTTTCTCAAAGGCTGCTGATAGGGCTTGACTCCGGCTTTGATGGGAACAATGTGCTTGATGATGCTGGTGTCGTATGTTTTCAAATCTTCGTACATCCATGTGAAAACATCTTTATATTGTTTAAATAGACTGATGAATTTGTCTCTTTCTGCTGGTGAACAACATTTGCAGAGATTCACAAATTTTGGATTCGTATCAGTCCCTAAATTTATCAGCTCGAACTGTAGAGATGAGCTCTGGGTCTTCACGTTGGCTGGTCTTCTGAACTTTTCATTTAAATCGAACATTTTTTCTAACGTTCTGACACCTTTAGGAATGAAATTGTCATATTTCATCTTGGCTTGATGCTCTTCATCGTCTATGATTGCTCCTTTAAACACCTCGTCATTTGTCAAACATTATATGATTTGCTGATCATCGTCGAACACCCGCAAGTTGGTGATCATATCTGGTATTGAGGGCCTAAAAAGCAGTTCGACAAAACACCGATTATTAGTGGGTACGAGTCTAGCGGCGGATGTGGCCAATAGATCAGCAGCTACATTTTTAATTCTTGGGATTAAAATAATGTTGAATGCATTAAAATATTTAAGTAAATCCCATACCTCATTTTGGTAAGCCTTTAAGTGAGGGGAAACACAATGTATCTGATTCCGGATTTGTTTCACAATAATTTCAGAATCTCCAAAAACTTTTAAATTACTTACCTTTAATTCAATTGCCTTCTTTAGTCCCTGCACCAGTGCTTCGTACTCAGCTGTATTATTAGTACACTCAAACTCTAATCTACATGAAAGAAAATGTTTATTCTTCTGTGGGTCGATCAGGACACAACTAGCCCCTGACCCTTCTAATGTCTTAGAGCCATCAAAAAACAAAATCCAAAAATCACTAACTACTGAAGGTGAATCTAATCCTACTGCTAAGCTTACTATATTACAGTCAATCTCATTAGCCTGTGAGAATCGAAGGAGATTAGGCTAAGTTTCTGATGTGTTGCTGGCTTCTTCCGCTTGATAATTCCCTGGTTCTAACTCAATAAAATAGTTTCCCAGTACAGAATCCACTGGTACATTCTTCTCCTCTAGCTGAGTAACATTGTACTTCATGTGAGGCTCTCTTAGAATCTTAATCTGGTTTGGACTCCCTTTGTATGGCAACCAAAGATGGGACCAATCTGAGGTGAAATATCCATTTAATTTGGCCAACCAATCTCTGCTCAGGACAAGACCGTAAGCGTCTGGTATATCAGCCACCACGATGTTAATAACTTGGCAAACTTTGTCATTAGATGCTGGACGGACTAGGACGTCTTCCATCTCACCAATTACCTTAACATCTGTCCTATCCAATTGAACCACCCTCCACGTGGATGGCTTAGGCTGCCCATTTATCTTCTTACATACTGATATGGGCATGACATTAACCGATGCCCCTGAGTCTACCAGACAATTGTGCACGTTATGATTGAAAATTTCAAAGGTGAGGAGGAAAGGTGGATGTTTTCTTTTAGACTTACCTCCAACGCTGGTTTCTCCAATTTCTTCTTCTTCCTGAGGTTGATTGTTGGCGGGCAAATTCTCATCTGATGCTTCAAGTGCTTTCAACAGTCTCTCTTTTTGCTGCGGCACTTTACACATTTCAAATAGTGGCACATTTTTTTTTACCTTTTTTAAATCCTCCACTATGTCATAATCCATCGGCTGCTCAATGGGATGGGTTTTATCATCATTTTCTTCACTTGGCTTGGCCCACGCCTCATTCTGCCTAGGATCTTGGCTGGTAATGGCAAATTCTGGAATCTTATCAGCCAAGGATTTATTTTGAAATTTCTTCTTAACATTCCTCTGTAGCCTCTTAATATTTGGGAGTATAAGAATATCTTCCTTGACCATCCCTTGGCTCCTTGTGGCTACGTTGGTTTCCATAATATCCTTGTACCCTTGAGTCTTTTCCTCTTCAACTTCAAATAACGAGACAAAATTCCATAAAGCCATGGTTTCTTCTTCCTGTTCTTTCGCAGAAGTAGAAGCAGAATTCTCTTTTCTTTCTTCATCTTCTTCTTCTGTTAATCTAGAATCCAACATCTGATTCATGACCAACGTCATTGAATTTATCCATTGCGGACAATTCTTTTTAGAGTGGGGTTGTTGGTGGAAAGTGCAAAAATTCTCCATCCCTATCTCTGTTAAATTCATGGATGCTGTATTGTGCGGAGGAGTTTGAGACTGATTGTTGTCCTCTCTTTTCTTATAATATGGCTTATAAAACTTTGGTGCTTCCTTCTCTTTCTCCAAGTCTATGATTTTGTTGGATAGCTTTTGCATCATTTTGGCCATATTTTCCAAATCTGGCGATTTTTCTTCCTTAGGTTTAGTAAACAATAAGGTTTTCCTGCTTGCACCTTTTTCTCCTGACTGCTCTGGATAGTCTTCAATACTTTCTCTTTAAGCTTCCACTACTTCAGCCTCTTCATAGGTTTCCGTCAAAGTAGGCTTGGCCCTGACTTTGGCAAACATGGCCAGATCAGGGCCTAAAGCTGAAGTATAATATTCAATCAGAACTTTGTCTGAAGGTCTATCCGTTTCAGAGAAATTCTTGAGATAGGCTGCAAACCTTTGTGTGAAGCTGTGCACCTTTTCCTTTCTTTCTTTCTTCAACGCACACAGCCCTTTCATGAGAGCCGCATGAGTTTTCTGAGTTGCATACTTACTTCTGAAAATTCTCTCGAAGGTATCCCAATCAGGGATAGAGTTAGCAGGCAACCCAAAGTACCATGACGCTGCAGCTCCTTTAAGGGTATGTGGAAATAGTCTGCAGACTACATCTTCATTCTCTCCAGCCCTCAATCCTTCAATTGCCAAGTAGAAACTTTGCAGATGATCATCTACTAGTATTTTCTCATTTGGGTCGAACTTGGGCAACATCTTGTCAAAGGCTTGGGGTAGGTCATGTAATGGAGGTGTTAGGTTTAATGGTGATCTGGCTCTCCATGCAGGTGGTGGATTTGGTGGGTTAGGTGGTTGGTTTGTGTTTACGCCAGCCATGAGTCTGGGTGGAGAGTGAGGAGGTGAACCAACGGGAGTGTGAGCAGGGGAACTGTGAGGGGTTCCTGGGCCTTCTTGATTCAAAGGTAGCACAACTTCCTGTAAGGCTATCTCTACAAGTTCTTCCTAGTCTCCAACCAACACTGAGCCTTCCGCTTTAGGACGATCTTTCTTTTTATACTCTCTTCTAGGCAGTTCAGGGATGATTGGAAATCCTCCAATCTTCTTTACATATTCCCTGGTGTGTCTTCTTAGATCATTAACAATTTTGTTGCCAACAGAATATAGATGTTCTCTTTCTTCCGGAATTGGAATATGAAAACCACTGCTTTCAGAACTATTACCGGTGGAATATTCTCTAGAAAACGGGTTTTCTTGGCCAGCCATACACTGGTGGTCCTCCTTCTAGCGCCAAAACTATTGAGGCCTGGAAATTCGCAGGCGACAACAGTGAGGGATTATCCCCAGTCAATGTTCCTAACTAGCCCGTTGACTGTTTGGTATAGGGAATCCGTCCAGTTTACGGTCCGGCTACCGTAGGTCAGGTAACAAAACAAAGGCTTTACCGGTTGCGGCCCGGTCTACCGAGTTTTTGTATTTTGACTTAAATTATGAAATGCAAGTGCCTAATTAACATGCAGGCTGATAAGATGCATGGAGCAGTCACAATGTGATGCATAGGTTTTTACCTCTCGTCTTAAGGCCCACAAGCATCCAAATCACATACAACAAGAAAATAAACTAACTACCTAAACTATCCCTAGGGAGCAGAATTATCATTTATTGGTGAGTAATATATTTTGCACATGCACAATGAAAAGTTACAGATAGCTGATACTTCTTTCAAAACACATGAACAATTACAGATATTTAAACAACCAGATAGCCAATCGTTTTATGAACAACACTTATTACTCACAGTGGAAAACATCACAAAATATACTGAAGAACATTCAACAAGAACATAGGTTCAGGAAATCAAACACTCTCACAGTTAGTGAAACACAGCTGAAAATGAAATAGTTCCCCTCCAACATTGTTCATTTAATCCCATTGATACATTCCACATTTCGCTTTCTCCAGCAGGTAAAAAATTGCAGTTTCTAATTGTAAAATGAAGTAGTTCCTCTTACAAGCCAAAATGGTTTACAAATTTTTTTTTGAGGGAAAAATCCCTTTATAAGTTCTACTTTCCAATATTTAAACTACAATTGCAGACCGCTTGGGTTGCCCCCACAAATGCCTGACCTTTCAGTTTCTCAAACGCTTCACGTTCCTCTATCTTGTCTGTATGCAATCATGAACCACTTGGTAACTGATCAGTTTTTTGGGTCCACACCTTTATAGCTCCTGATTTCACTTTTTTACTCCCCTGGTCCTCTTGGCGATCCCTCTGGTTTCAGTTATAGTTTTTCCAAATGGTCTGTCTTCCTATGCACATCGGTAGTTTGACCGATCTCCCAAAACCGCCTGTAATCAATTGACAAGCATCATTCAAAAGCAACAAATTCTACCAATTGAAATGACTATTCCACAAGGAAATCACCAGGTGCACCACCGTCACTCTTTAAGTGCCGACCATACTACCTTATCCTCCTACAGGCTTGTGACAACAAAACCAATGGCGGAAATCGGGAAGAAACCAGCGTCGAAAGCCAAACAGCTTTCCCGGCTGCAACGGCAGAAAAGTAAAGGCTCCAGGCATGCGACGGGAGGGCGGGAAACTTTAAAATCGGAAGTCGGATGGTTTAGAAATCGGAAGCGAAAATAATTTCCTGGCCGCAACGGTGGAAAGGTAAATACTGCGGGCAAGAGACGGTGAGAGAAAACTCAATCGGAGATTGGATGGCTTCACCCTTCGGCAGCTAAAGGACTTTGAGAGCCGCAAAGGCGGAAGGGACAAGAGCTAGAGATATTTGAAATGCGGGCGGGAAAAGCTTGATCGGATGTCGAAAGACATTACATCGGAAGTCAAAAGACTTTCCCAGCCACAACGGCGGAAAGGAAAACAAAAAACAACACGCATCGACAGTCAGAACGATTCGGACTTCGGGTGCTAAACTGCTTCGGGAGCCGCAAAGATGGAAGGGAAAAGGACAAGAGCAACCGATTTATCATAGTGTGACGCCCAATTTAACAGAAAACTTAGGTGTTCAAAAGATTTTAAAAGAAAATTAGTAGAGGTTAAAAACCAATTCTACTTCCGAAACCGTGGATTCGAAGAATAAAAGATCCGACATCATCAGTTAGTGAACCAAACACCCATCTACGATCAATCGCAAAATCCAAATACATGCAATCCTTGAAAACAACTGAAAATCTGTCTCCAAAATCATTCAAAATTAAAACCGGCCAAAACTTCAAAGGATCCAATGATTAAAACAATGCAAAATCATGAGGAGGGGCCTGAAATTTAAGAAATTTGGGGAAAAACAGTTGCAGCTGCAACAATTGGCGATTACCTGGTGAACCTAGATCTCTGGGCGATTAATCTTTGAGTAACAGACTGTTTAACAACAAGTGCATCTCATTGAATTCTTCCAGCTACCTGGATTTCTCGAATGCCAGAAGTGTGTACCTTCAACCATTGATAATAGTCCAATAAGGGAGAGTGTAAACCAAGATTTTCAAGTCCAGATAACTCTGTTGAGTCTGAAAGATGAGTTTCATTATTATTCTTGTCTTCAGGTAACTGACAACTTGGACACCATAAGATTGTAGCGGATGGTAAACAGAGATATTCATTTGTTCTGCATTCCCATGCCATTTTAGCACTTTTGTGCTTTTGGGACCTTTGTCCTTTTTCATATGAGTCCTCCTGTATGCCTTTCTTACTGAATTTTAATTCAGGATCCTCTATCCCATAGTGTCCTTTTGTGTGAGTGGTGTACTTCATGTTCAGCTCACGGACGGAGGGGATCTGTCGACCATTTAGTACTTATGATTCAGCATTTGCTTTGATGTATGATGCTTTCATAGGAGTTTTCTTTTGACCCTTATTTGCCTTTTGGCATTCATTTATTAGCATGGGATCATTTATATTTAATATACTGTTCACCTTGCTCCTTTCCATGGGTCCTCTGTTGTCGCTCCCTAGACCATTTTAAGTGTGACATGGATGGATCCTCAACATAGTATTCCAGACTCTTCGAATCCGGTTTATTTCACAGGGGTTAAGCAGGACTTCAATGCACACAGAATTATTCGAGAAAACAACTAAACTGGAAGAAATTATTTTATAAAAACACACAGTCTGAGACCCAAAAATGTTTATCATTCCCAAACATTTTAATGTTCTCCATGCAACCGCGGGTTCATTCCCTTTATTAGAATCAAGAAAACAAACTAAAACAAACCGTAAATCATGACTCAAAAGACAGCCAAATAGATTATTTATATACAAAACAGAAAAACTCAAAGAAAATCAGGAAAAATAAGGCTTGAGAACCACACCATTTACTCATAAGTTCTCTTCCCACCCCTGAAGATCCTGAAACTTGTAAGTAGAAGGACCAAGCTTTGCTGCAATTTGAAAAGGGCCTACCCACAATTGATGGAATTTAGTGTGCTTTCCTTTCTCGTCATGGGGGTGATCCCATTTGAGGACTAAGTCTCCTACTTCAAAGTCTTTTGTTACAGCTTTATGTTTGTCGAACCATCTCTTAACTATCTCTTGCTGTTGCTTAAGTATGTGCAGATATGGATTGTCAGCAAATTATTTACTGCTAAAAGACAAAGATCAAAATAAAGGAGCAACGTTCTACATTGACGGAAGGCCAAAAGCCAAAGGGAATATTGTGGGGTTTATAAACAACATACAACTAGGGCCTATAATTAAGCAACCCAATTGCATATTTGAGGGTCATGAAGAAAACCACATTTTTGTATGTGCCATTAAATCAATAGCTACAAGGGAAGAGTTGCTTATTAATTACAATTTGAATTGAGTAGATACAAACATTGTTACTATGGGAGTGGTACATCTAACAATTTACTAGACCTTTTATTAATTAGTTTAACATCTTAAGGATTGTTCGTTAGTCTATTGTTATTATTTGTTTAAATTTTCTATATTTACTTCACATGGTAGTGATCGGGGCATCTCCCAAGCAGCTGGTTAGAGGAGTATAACCTCCTCGAGGAAGGAGGTATACATATTTGTAATAGTACAAATATAATTTGAAAAACAAGTTTTTTGTTGTTGTGTTTTTTCATGAGTATATTCGTTTGGTTTATATAATGTTATTTGCATATTTTTTGTAGAGTGTTTATCGGGGAAACCACCTAGCTATTGATTAGGCTACAACAAACTTAGGGCAACATGTATACCTGATTGTAATTGTACAATTTAAATATGTCAAAATGTTTTCTTATTATGTTGTTTCCGTGAGTATTTTGGTTTCGTTTGGATAATTTTCTATGTTTTTGAAGCAGGGTGCTGTATGGGAACCTCCCTAGCAGTAGATGATACCAGACCTGCCTCGAGGTAGCAGGTATGCATCGATGCAATTGTACAAATTTAATATGAACACAAAGTTTGTTTGTTATGTTTTTTCATGACTATATTCGATTCATTTTGATAATGTTATCTATATACTTGTTGCAGAGTGTTGATCGAGGAAACCACCCAACTGTTGATCAGGCGTCATCAACCTTGGGGCAAAAGGTATACCTGATTATAATTGTACAATTTAAATACATCAAAATGTTTTCTTATATTATGTTGTTACCGTGAGTATTTTGGTTTTTCTTAGATACTTTTTTTTCTATGTTTTTGATGCAGGGAGCTGTAAGGGGCACCTCCCTATTAGTATATCGGGGAAAGTACCCTATAACCATTGATCCGATGAGTAGATGATCCTCGAGGAAACATGCATAATTCATTGGAATTGTACAAATATAATATATAACATACTATTTTGTTTATGTTTTTTTTGCGTGTATATTGGTTTCATTATGATAATGTTTTCTACTTATTTTTGGTAGGGTGATGATTAGGGAAAGTCCCCAGCTGTGGATCAGATGACACCAACATCGAGGCATCAGGTAAACCTAATTGTAATTTTATGAATCTATCATGATCGATATGTTTTGTTAATCTATTTTTTCCTTAGTATATTACTTTCACATCATTAATGTTTTATATTTTTTGTTGCAGACTACTAATTCGACGTATGAACCAGCGTCAGAGTAATCAATAGATTTTGATGTGGATGAGTTGATTCATGATGATAACATTGGTTCTGCTCTATACCTGATTAAGATGATAGAGAATACCTTGATAAAAATTAATGAGGATATCCTTCATCTGCTTTTCATTCAGTCACAGACATATTGGATTAGAGCCAAGGGTTGATGTTTTGGTAAAGAGATCACATGCCTTGAAAGTAAGTTGCAGAATATTGAATCATAATATAAATTCATTTACTACTTTATAATTTTTACTTGTATATGATGGCTATATTATAAAATATGGTTTGTATTTACATGATTTTATACGACCACACACTAGTGGTAAAGGCAGTGTTGGCCCAATGATGCTCGTGGAGAGTCGTCACATGAGCAAACGACTCCACACACATCTCATGTGTCATTGTTGTCGATGGAATAGTCAGTAACACATTCCATGACACCCCTGAGTCCATCTGTGAGTGCATCCTCTACTGACCAACACACACCAGATCATGCATAAGAAGGGGTTGATGCAAATCCTACCAATATTGATATTGCTGAAGCAACATTTCCCAGATATTACCGTGTCACTAGCATAGGTACAATACATACACCATTTTTGGTGGATTAAGAGCTCATTCCAATAAATATAGAGAAGATCCCAGGTAATTATTATGCATTGTTCAAGTTAGTGTTTATAATTTGATTGTAATATACCGATAAAACATTGTCTTTCAAATAATGATGGCATGATAGTTTTGTAGGAAATGATGTTTTTGAAATACATCTAAATGATTTGTCCTTGGAGATATTTGGGCCCACCATCCGCACAAGGTGGGATAAACAAATTAAAAATAAAAATATGATATCACTATTCGGTTGGTTTCCCTGTTCGACAATGAGACCTTTAATAGAGTCGTGGTCCTAAAGAAGGCTTGACAACATATGAAGATTGTATGGGACCAATATAGGGTTCACCTAGAAAGGAACCCTAGGTATGAGCACCATCTGATGATTCTAGATAGAGAGGGGAAATCCCTAGTGGAAGATGGAAAGGAGAGGGCTCTAAGAAAAGAAGGAAAGCTACCACCAGGCACAAGTAGGTATGCAATACTTTCCACAATGTAATTATAAACCCTATTATTATTAATTTATATATCAAATTTGGAACATCTAATGTATTTCAACACTTTCATAGGTTGTGTGACACATCAAAGGCCACAAATGCAAGATAAGAAAAATTTAGTTAGCATAAGCTTGGGCCTAGTGGTTATTCGAATTTGGTAGCACAAATTGTAAGTATCAAAAAAACAATAATGCATCCAAATAATAAATTGAAAATTATTTTTCGTTTTATTAAACCGCAAAAGGTAAATTCACGACGTTATGAAAATATGCAGGCTGACTGATTCAAGTAAGTGCCCACTGAGGAAGACTTGAAGCTTAGCTTCCAGCACGAGTTTGGAGCTGTTGTTGAACGTCGAAAAATCTTGTCTCATTAAACACAGTCTTGATCCATCTTGTGCACATGTATATAAAATCTATATAGTTTAATGAAGATTTATTACTTTTGAAATCTATTCGTTATAAATAATTGTCATAAAATATTGACTATGTTTTGAGCAGGAAAGCAATAATTCAATCAATGTCGAGGAAGGACAACAACCAATCGAATATCATGCTTTGAATCCTAGTAATGAATTTATTCATATGCTACAATTTTAAATATTGGATTGCAGATGGTGAACATTAATTGTACTATTCCATGTTTCAACTGTAGAGCATGTAGAGGTTCACACTGTACAGGTTGAGCCTAAACATGAATATGAAGTACATGATGTGGCCACATTAGGTAAAAAGACACCTTTGTAATGTTTTTTTTTAAATGAAATACTTGTCATTATAATGCCAGAATATATCAATGTAACATTTTCAAATTATTGTATCAAATCCATACTCCTTGCCGCAAAATCCACGTCGCGAATACTCTACTAGGAAGTCATCATGACAAGTATATGAACCACCAAGAACTAAACAACAAGTTCCAGAATATGAGTTTCTTATTGATTTTGTAAAGAGAAAAAAAATACAAAGGAGTGGCTGAAGAAATACTATGTAACTATTTTTGATAATATAATGTCATGCATATTTGTTTCCCTACTGAATGAATGAATGGTTTAATGAATGTTATCTTTTATCGAGTGAATGGTAAATGTTTCTTTATGATGAAATATGCATGTTTGCACATACTTTTTTTTCAAGTACATGCATTAGGTATGGGGAATTGAGAGTGATGTTAGGGTGGGAGGGGCCATAAGAGATTCCACCTTCATGTGGTTGGTCCTATTCAGTAGAGAATATTAAATTATTCTTGAAACAAAGAGGATCTCATTGAATGGCTACGATGGTTCCTTTCTACAAGCCACTCACGTGTCATCTAAATTTTGACAATTTCCTAGGGCTTGTTAAGAAACTAAAGCATATTATCCAACTTTCCAAGCCTCTGAAAAGGTAAGTAATTATCCATTTCTCACTTACTTATGACAGTTTGAGAAAAAGTAAAATCAAATGAAAGTAAGCACCAAAAATATATACATAAAGTAAGCAATTCTTACATAATGATATTGTCATATAGAATTCGTTGAAATCAATTTCCATAAACCTATTTATGTTCAAGATCCATTTTTATTTGCAAGACATAGTTGATCCTATAGATCTCTGCACATCTTATCTTTTTCCCCACAATTGTCAGAATGTCCTTGTATATTCATGACAGTTCTAGATCTCCTGTCAACCTTCAACCTTCCTTGGTGGTCTGCATGTTTGACTACCCACCATGCTCTCTAGCCACACCAAAGGCTCTACAACAAGCTAACACCAACACCATCAAGCCCAATTTTGTTATTTCTCTAGGGTTTCTTTGTCACATGCCCTAGGATCTACCTCCATCTCACAAAAGGACTCAAACATTAACACTTCATGTATCCTCTAATTTTCCCCCCCAAAACCCTAGTTCCTTCCTTGCTTGCATAAATACAAGTACAAATACTCAAGAGAAATGCATCTTCAAGATAAAAATGATGTAATGAACTCGCAAATGGCTTAAGGAAAGATGATGTTCAAAATCAAATAGGTAAGACAATCGAGACATGGAATACTTATGATAGTTTGATAAAGGGTAAAATCAAATGAAATTAAGCATCAACAATAAACAAATAAGAAATAAATTCTTACATAGTGATATTGCAAGATAAAAGTCATTGAAATCAAGTTCCACAATCCTATTTATAGGCATAATTGAACAAGAATATCACTAATCAATGCAATGTTCAACAATAAACCATGGGCATGTAGTTATCGATGAAAAAAGTTAAGATCGATAAGATAATTTTATCAATGTCCATTGAATCAACAGAATAGTAGGTCAATAAACTCTAGGGTTGCATCTAGGACATAAACCCTAGTTATGGGAATAAACCAGTAGAGAAATGAGTAAGGAATTCCCACACTCTCTTGTATACCATGTTGAGGTTCGTAAGAGACCGTAATGTTGAAATTGACCAACCAACAAACCCTAATTCCTGTAATAAACAAGGAGGAAAAAATGTTAGGGTAGCACAACATTAAAAACTAAGAAGTGTATTAGAGATGATTTATGGGTGCACTACAGGGAGAATCCATAAGTGTGATAGAGAGAAGATTCAAACCAATAACAAGATATTTTAGGGTGCTCATAGTCTAAATCAATTGTATTCAAGAGATTAGTAAGTTCACATGAGGCATGGGTCCTTGCCCAATTTATGCCAACTGTAAATTTATGTCATTCTAAAATTTTGGAGGGTTTTAGTTGTAGTTATGGTAAATTTATGGATAATTCATTGAGTGAAGACCTTACTGTACTTGTTGTATTACAATGCTAGAATGTTGAATCTTTTCATTTCTTATTTATAATGGAACTAGGATGAACAAAATTTATTACATCTCGTATATTTCATGTCCCCATTCCAATCTACTTGACAATGTTTCACCCACCTACTAGTTCCCTAGGTTGGGGGAGGAGGCATTAAATATTGTAGTAATAGAGCTATGGGACCCAAGAGAACCTTAGTTTATCATTTAAACATTAATTTGGGTCATACAAATAATAAATATGGAGAAAATAAAGTGGCATTGATTCATAATGACATTTGGAGGTCCATGAAGGCCTTGGGTGGCTATATTCCTCGTTACACATGTCATGACTTAACCCCAAATTAAAAATTATGACTGATGGAATGTTATTGGAAGGTGAAGATTCATCAAATGAAATATCATGATATCAAGGATTCTAATGGGTTAGGAGGAGTAACTTCCCATAGAAGAGGAAGAGTCTAGGAAGAAACTAGGTGCCATGTGGAGCTAGATTCCTTGCGCTTTACGACAACAATGATGGAAGATTCTATGCCAAGTTAGACCTGATTGCAGACCTTATTGAAGAAATATGAAAACCTGACATGTCAGGGATAAAAATATTCTCCAATAGTGTGCACTTGGGACTATATTCCAGCCATTCAAATTTGGTGGAAGATGAAGGGTTGAGGAGAAGGTCAAGTGGCGTGGAGGTTACTAAACATAAAGGATGAGGTGGAGGAAGCCTATGGGAATGAATTCGAACTTGGAGGACATTATGAGGGTTATAATAATATTTCATTAGGAATGGAAATGGTTTTTTATCATTTGTGAATTTTCCTTTGGCATTTGGAGAGCATTAGCTTGTCCATTGCACGGTGAGTGCACACTTACCCTGCTAGTGAGCCAATTTTGAGAGAGTGATATTATCATACAAGTTGGAAATGGGAGGGGAAATTCACACCTATAATTTTGAGATTAATGGAGTGTTTTTATGCATATATTAGGCTTCTACTGTTCGTGACCCATCTCTCCTCCCATTCTATCAATTCCACTTCCATATTTGCATGTTTTTCTATGAAGGTGCACTTGTGTGAATGGTGGTTGAGCCCCATTGAGTTAAGATGATGCCCAAGCATGGGTGAATGATTCATGTCTATGTAATATTTCTCTAATATTATCTGTAAGTCTAAATCAGAAGAAATACATTTGCAAATGTCCACATTTCCAAGCTTTATTGTGTCTAGTTTTCATGTGATAATTTTCCCTTTCAATGGAGATTGTATATCTGATGTATATTGTGACTTGGGTCAATGTTATATTATGTTAGTGAGATAATGAAATGATTTAAATGTTATATATTCATATTTCTCTGTTCTGAACCATTATGTGAACCATTTATGAGTCGAAGTTGAGATTTTATGTGTCATTTCCCTTAAGCAACTATCATTGAAATTATGCATTTGAATATGAAGATTTAATCCTCTATTTCATAACTATTAACCAAAATAAATGAAATTAAATGAAGTATAATTAAATTCCCCACACTATTTTATGAATTTTTGTAGGGTTACATAGAATTTGGAGAGCCTTTTCTACCCACACCTTAGGGGGAATTGCATCACAAATTGCTAGTAATTTTTCCCTTTTTTCCATCATGCCCAAATCAAGTTGTAGATGTCTATGACCCAAAATAAAAATATAATAGAGTCAATTGAATATTTATAAGACTCCCCACATCACTCCCTACCAAATTTGATACCCTCTTGAGCCATTCAGATCCCCTAGAGTCAAAACTAATCAAGACAATTTTTCCAAAATTCTTCCTTTGTTGAGGATTTTCGAATTGGGACATTAAAAGTGGTATCAGAGCATGATATTGGCACCTGATAGATATATTTATTCATGTTTTCTGATTCTGAATTACCTTCCTTAGAAACTGATACTAGAGACCTTAATAGTGAAAAGGAAGGAAGTGCAGAGGTTAGTTCGTTTTACGAGAAGATTAAGGCAGAACTAGAACTGGGATATATGGATGACAGAGAAAAAACCGAGGACCTTAAGAAATTCATTAAATTATATCTTTAAGGCATGACCAAACATTTTATGCAAGTATTTTAATTGTTGGCTAGCCAACTTGGGAGAAAGTCAGCACCCAGGAGTAGTAGTAGTACACCCCATGATGAGGGAAGACCAATGGAGAAACCATTTTTTTGAAGACTGGACCTCATAACAGACCTCATGAGTTCAAAAATCATAATGGACCTGAAATAACTAAGTTTTTAGAGTCCAAATAAGGCCCTTACACCACCTATGATGTTAGAGAAGCAACAAATGATTGGCAACAATTAAGTGATGAATGTAGGAAAGTCCTCCCTTTTGATAAGTTCATTAGAGCTTCTATTCAGTTCAAGCAAGGATGGAATGGGAATAGGGAATAAAATATTAACCATTAATTAAAATACACCATGGGAAAAGTAACCATTCCTTCCTTTGATGGTTCCTCACAAATGTCTGCTAGTGCTTGGTTGAAAAAATTAAGTGTATATTTCCAATTAAATCCTATGGTTGAAGAAGATGCATTGAAAATGGCCATTTTTGCATCTTGAAGGGGAAGCTAGCGATTGGTGGTTCCATGGTATTATAACAATGGGACATGATAATATTTTATCTTATGAGGGTTTCTCTAGTGCATTGATGGAGATATTTGCGAGGAAAGACCCTAAACTTCCTTTCAAAGAACTAGCGCAATTGAAGCAAGTAGGAACTCCTGAAGCATATATGTTAGAATTTGAAAAGATTTCAGTAATGGTTTCTGATGTATATATGGCTAGGTTGGTTTTATTTTTTACTGAAGGATTGATAGAGCCTTTGAGAGGGATAGTGAAAACCCATAGGCCAGCCACATTGAAGGATGCCATGAATTTGACAAGGGATTTGCAAATGTATTGCCAAGAACCAAATACCCTCCCAAGCCAAATTTCCCTTCCAAGTTCAAGGAAGGTAAGAAACCATGGAAAAAGGACTCTTCTACCAAAGAAAATAAATGAGGACCAAATAGAGAAGAGCTTAGAAGAAAGAAGTTATGTTTTACATTCCAACAACCTTGGGTCCCGAGACATAGATGTGCCATGGGGAAGGCACACTACATTGAAGATTTTTCTGAAGATGATGAAGAGGAGGAGGAGGAAGAAGAAGAAAAAATTCCAGCCCAAGAATAAGGGTATAAAAAAATAGAAGAAGAACAACCCACTCCTGATACAGGAAAAATTATAGCACTCTCGGGTGTACCTAGATTCCACACCTTAAGGCTTAAGGGAAACATACAAGGCCAAAAGGTCATGGTTCTAGTGGATGGTGGAGCTACTCACAAATTCATAGATGCAACCATGGTGGAGAGGATAAATTTACAAGCTGAAATTTTTTATGGTTTCACAGTCATCATTCTAGGTAACAATTCTATGGACTGCACTAAATGGATTCCAAACCTTCAAGTTATTATAGGAAATCATACTATCACTGACAATTTTTATGTAGTGAATGTGGCTGATACAAATGTGGTTTTTGGAGTACAATATATGTATTATTTATGGGAGCATATAGTGAATTATCAAGTCTCTGAAATAAGGTTCAAAATTCAGAAGGGAAACCCATCTTGTTGAGGGGAATGCACACTTACCCAAATCAAGTGGTGTCCTCTCACATCATGAGGACTATATTGAGGCATGAAGATATAGAATGGGTTTTTGAATGTTTAATTACATCTCCTAAAAGTCACTTGAAAATTTCCAAGCACCCTAAGGAGATAGATCAACTATTGAGTAAGTTTGAGAAGGTTTTTGGAGACCTTCCCCCAGGAAGACCACCAGATAGAGGTGTTGAGCATATCATTGAATTAGAGATAGGAACCCAACCTATCAAAAGGAATCCCTATAGGAAACCCAAAAGGATTCAAGATGATATTTAAGAGGCCATTAAAGAACTCTTGGATTTGGGTCTCATAAGGCCTAGTTCTAGCCCATTTGCTTCTTCAGTTATTATGGTAAAAACGAAAGATGGAACCTTGAGAATGTGCATTGATTTTAGAGCATTAAAAAAGAAGATAGTAAAGAATAGATACCTCATCCCTAGGATTTATGATCTCATGGATGCGATCCATGGGGCCACGTTCTTCTCAAAGATTGACCTTAGATCTAGTTATCATCAAATTCGAATGAGAGAAGAAGACATACCAAATACTACTTTCAGATGCCACTATGGTCACTTTGAGTTTGTTGCCATACCCTTTGGCTTGAAAAATGCACCTGCCACATTCCAATCATGCATGAAAAACATATTACACAAGTAAATTCGTAAGTTTTTACTAGTTGTCTTTGATGACATTCTTATTTACAGTAAAGCTTTGAAGGAACATTTGCATCATCTAGAAGAGGTATTAAAAATTCTGCATGATAAATATTTGTTTTCTAAGCGATTAAAATGTGAGTTTGGTTTGACAAAGCTTTTGTATATTGGACACATTACTGGTCAAGATGCTGTGAAGGTGGATACAGAGAAAATAAGTTCCATTTTAGAGTGGCCTCATCCCAAAAGTCTCACTAAATTAAGAGGATTCATTGGAATTTGCACCTACTATAGAAAGTTTGTGAAGGGGTTCTCCCAACTCGCTTCACCTCTCAAATATTTTACAAATAAATATGCCTTTCAATGGCATGAATGGGCTGAAAAATATTTCCAAAGAATGAAGGAGTTAATAAGCAACTATCCTTTTCTAGCCTTGCCTGATTTTTCTAAACCATTTTTCTTGGAATGTGACGCATCAAGAGAATGCATTGGAGTAGTCCTAAAACAAGGACAACACCCAATAGATATAGAGAGTAGGAATCTACAGCCACATGAGAAGCTTTACTCCATTTATGATAAAGAAATTCTAACCATCGTGCATGCTTTGATAAAGTTTAGACAATACTTGGTGGGAATCAAATTTGTGGTCAAAACTGACCATAACAGTTTAAGGTACTTCCTCACTCAAAAGGATTTAAATGAAAGGCATAAAAAGTGGGTGAGTAATATTCAAGAATTTGAATTTGATATTGAATATGTGAAGGGAAAAAATAATGTGGTAGGTGATGCCTTATCTAGAATACCTTCTATTTCTCTAATGGATGTAGCAGAAAATTGGAAAGCCAAATTAGAAGTAGAGTATGCCAAGGATAAATTATCTTGTGAATTTTTTGATGGAACTAACCATGATGATAGGTATAAGGTTTTGGAAGGAATCATATACTACAAATTTAGAATCTATTTGGTCCCTAATTTGAGTTTGAAGGAGAAAATTTTAAAGAAAGCTCATGATTCTCCTCTAGAAGGTTACCCCGATTTCTTCAAAACATATCAAATGTTGAGGAAAATATTTGCATGGAAAGGGTTGAAGGATGATGTTATGAAGTATGTTAATTAGTTCCCCACACACCAACAAAATAAAGTGGAGCACACCCATCCAACTAGTCTCTTACATCCCTTTCCTATTCCATCACAAAAATGGGAGAGCATTTCCATGGACTCCATCACTGGTTTTCCCAAAGTATTTGGTAAGGATTTCATATTTGTGGTGGTGGATAGAATCACTAAATTTGATCATTTATTTGTTGTTACCACCACTTTCACTTCTACACAAGTGGCTGAATTATTTTTTAAAGAATTTTTTAGATTGCATGTGCTTCCTGAGAGCATTTCTAGTGAGAGAGATAGCAGATTTTTGAGTGCAAGTTTTGGCAAGAACTCTTCAAAATGGCGGGGACAAATTTGACACCTAGATGTTAAGGCCTAGAAAATCGTAGGTAACAACAGTTAGGGATTCTCCCCAATAAAAGTTCCCAACTAGCCTGTTACTGTTTGGTATGGGGAATCCGTCCGGTTTACGATTCGGCTACCATAGGTCAAGTAACAAATTAAAATGTTTTACCGGTTACGGCCCCGTCCACAGTGTATATTTTTTAGTTTTTTGTGTTTAAGTTATGATGTGCAAGTGCCTATCTAAAAATGCAAATTGATAGAGATAATGAGGAGTGTCACAATGTGATGCGTAGGTTCTTACCTCTCGTCTTACCTATCTCGCATCTAAATCACAAACAACAAGAAACTAAATTTAACTAACTAACCTATCCCTAGGGAGAAAAATTATCACTTATCAATGAGTAATGTATCTCTGTGCATGTATTAAGAAAAATCACAGATAGCTATTACTTATTTCAGAACACATGAACATTAATAGAAATATGAACAGCAAGATAGCTTATTGTTTATGACAACCTTCATTACTCACAGTGGAAATTTCACAGAATAAACTAGAAGACATTCATAACATGAACAGAAATTCAATGAGTTAGAATGATCTCACAGTTAATGGACATAAGATGAAAACGAAATAGTTCACATTCAACTGATCCATAGAAAAGCATTTGAAACATTCCACCAAACTATCTCCAGCATAAACTTGTAATTCTTTATTGTAAAAGGAAGTATTTCTTCTTACAATATACTCTCAAAAATGGTTTGGGAAAGAAGTCCTTTCTACATCTAAACTCTCCTATATTTATACAAAAAAGCAAAACCTTTGGGCTGCCCCTCAATGAATTTTGGGCTTCCCCAACCTCTCAATCCCAAAGTTTTGTCTTGTAGTATGTGCTCATAATTTATACAATATATTACATTTCAAAACAAAAATCTTTTAAAACACTTTATGAAGAGGGGCCCGCTTGGTCATTGATGAACTTTTTCCATGATTAAGCCTCCGCTGCTATACCTTCAAATCCTGAGGGTTCAAGAAAACATATATTTATCTCATATTTGGCTACTTGGTTCCTTACCCCTTCTATTCTTGCAGGACTGAGGCGCAATCGATCCTCCAGGAGGTGTATACTTACAGTTGCATGTGCGACTGCATTCTTTAAGATCTATTCATCTAGATCCTTTACTTGTTGGATCTCTTGCTCATCTTCATGGTACCTATTCTATAGATGCTCTATAAACAATTTATGCTCTGGTATTGAGTCCAATATTCTCTCTACTGAAAATTGGCATCTATTGTATGTAGCAAGCACCCTCCTGCAGTATTCGACACATGCTCCCCTCGTTTTCTTTACAGTTTTCATGAATTCTTCCGCAACATTGATTTCAAACTCCAATAAATCATATTCCTGCTTTAAACTCTGCTGGTCTTTAACTGGTATCTCAGCAGGAGGTTCCTCATTTTTTTCTATCCACAGTATTCTTCCCGTCAGAATCTCCATAATCTCTTGAGATCTGTCCAAAAAATAAGACGTAGTGTCCAAAATTTCTTCTAATATGCTATCTATTTGTAAAATCTTACATCTTTCTACCTCAACACACATTTGCAAATGGTGGATTTTCCTTCTCTGAGTTAGAACATGTTCTTTTAAAGGCTGGAAGCCTGTCTTCTGTTCTATGGCATCCTTCAATGATGCTGTCAACGAAGCATTCTGTTCTTTCAAGGTTGCCACCTATATTTGATATTGATTTTCTCTTTCTTCCATGGCGGCCTTCTCTGTTTCCAACTCAGCAATTCTGCTTAGTAACTGGTCCTTCTCTACACTCAGAGTTTCATAGGGCACCTGAATTTCATCTTTCTCAGTTTTCAATAGTTGATGCTCTAGCTGTAGCCTTTGTAATTCTGAGCATCCTTTTCTGTTTTCTCTATAGAGACTTCTAAAGCCACCTTATTTTCCTGTAGAGTCTGGAGTTCTGTCTTTGAATTCCTCATTTCATTCTGCATGTCCTCATATTTCCTCTTCAAGTTATGACCTTCATCCCTCTATTTCTTCAGTGTTTCTTTTAATTGAGCTGCGTTCTTTCTTGACTGCTCAATATCTGTCATCAGCCTATCTACATTATCTTCAGTATCTTGGGTTAACGCCACCCCAACTCTTGCCTTCAATCTTGGATCTGCATCTGTTCCATACACCAAAGTCTTGTCAGTTATCATCTTTCCTGATTGTCCTCCTGTTTCAACCTTTTTCTCGGTTCTTTTAACAATCCTTTTCTTTTCCTTGTCATAGAAAATGGTACTAAAATCATGGACCTCCTCCCCTTCTTTCTGCATGAAAGGGATCAAATTCATTCCAGAAAACACAACTTGCCCTTGATCTGTATGATCATGTCCCCCCTGTGTATCCATCTTTTCAGTAGTCTGTTGGTCTTTTTGAGATCCTATTAATATCATACCTTCACTTTCTTCTTGTCTTTTCTGTATCTCTGCTTCTTCATTCCTCTTTCTCTCCTCCTCTTCCTTCTTTGCTGCTTCCTCTGCATCTCTCTTTCTTTCTTCTTCTTCATTCTTTAGCCAAATCTCTGCCTCTTGTGCTAGCGTTCTAGCATCTTCTTCCCTCTTTTTGGCCTCTTCTTCTTCCGTTGTCTTAGTCTTCTATGCAGTTTTTGATTTTCCGCCTACAGTAGTGATTTTCTGTTTCAATCTCTTCTTTAGGGAAGTCATGTTCTTTGCACTCTTGAATGTTTCCTCATCCTTGTCCTAGAAGTTGGTATACTCAAAATTAATTCTTACCTCTTTGCAGTGATCTGCTACCCTATTTTGGGAGTCATTCCTGTGAAAGTTCATTTCACCAAAATGGAAGTGCTCCAACTCCTACACAAATTTTGCAGTTTGTTTTACCTTTGAAAACTTATAACTCCCTAGCCAGAAAGGTATGGTAGGATATGCTGCCTTTTTATGCTCAAACAAGAAACTCCCCACACCATCAATATATACTTGCCTAACTGCCTCTTTATGTAGCACATAATCAGTGGCATATTTAGGGAGTAGAGAAGGTGCTCTAGAACCACCATACATTCTGATATACATTCCTTCCTCAATTAAATAATAGTCTCCATATTCCTCAATAACTTTGAACGCCTCTTCGGACATGTAGTTGCATTCGGTCAGGAAAATTAGAGTGTACAAAGGCATGATGAAGTGTTCACATATTTCTCTATAGTAGCTATAGTATTTGTGTGCCCAAAATAATTTATATGTAGTGTATACCGGGGTCTTGTCCCTATCCCAATTACACCTCAAGGCTGGAAAAGACTGGGTACATAGTATATAGTCAACTAGGATAGAGCTCATGTAGAACTCTGATTTCTTCTGTGACACCCCTCCCAAAGTTGAAGATATGCATGCTGAGAGGCTATTGGACACTATGTTTACCAATTGAATATGGTTCCTTGAGTGGCCACATAGAAGATAATTGGTATCCATCCTAATTTGAATCTTTTTCCGTGAGCTCTCCTAAAAATCCTATTTAGCATTAGTGCAATAAATCTATAGGGATTCCAGAGAGTAGATGTATCATATTCTCCTGAAGGCCTGGTTCAAAATTTCTTCTCTTGTATCATCATTCTTTTAACTGTTTCTACCAGGTCCATATCTGTCTCTTTCAACCAGCTTTTTGTTAAGTAAATCTGAGCAGGAGGCAGATGATATGCCATGGAGACATAAGCAGGGCTGTATGCAGCATAGCCCTGTTTAGCAGTATTTTCAAGGATCATCGTAGTTACATCTGCCCTAGGTAGAATCCAACCGATCACCTCTGAGCACGGGAACAACTCAGGTCTTGTGGCTACTTTCATAAGAGCCAATTTCTCGATGTTTGCATAAATAGTTAGTTCTTCGAATCCTACATCAGGAACATTCTGATTTGCAATCATCCTGTATATTTCCCCCCATTTATAATTCAGTTCGACCTCGATGGTAGCTTTGGTATCTTCATATATGTATTCAACCCTGGTGATGACCTCAACCTCTGGTTCTCCTTCAACAACTAGAGCCTTCTTCTTTTGTCTTTTAGACATATCTCCTCTGCAACAATCACCCTGTCATAAACATGGCATATCCTTAGACCTTTAGCTTTTATCAAGTGAAACAATAATAACAAAAAACTGTATCAATCTATTTACCTCTTCCACATGGATTCTGAAAAATGAACTATACATAGTATTAATGCATGAAAAGAAAAATGACAAGGCAGAAAAGAAAATCCTGCGGTTGTGTCTTAAAATCCTCTAAGTCCACTGTCTATAACTAAAATCATAGCCCTGATAGAACAGACTCTTCATATTAATCTGGACCGCCTTTGAAATAATATTCCTCCTTCAATAAGAGCATGGACCACATTGCTGCTACTGCTAAACATCAAAACACTAGACCCTATATTGTGTTTCCTCATCTAGAAAACCCTAACTAGAACAAAACCTTGAAAACCTCCACCGTCCCATGAAAATAGGGTAAACACATACAACAGTTTAAAACCCTCCCCAAACGGCCATGAATAACCAAATAATGGGTGGTGCAGATAGCATAATGCTTTTCTGCACCAACCCCTTAATCTTTCAGACAAGAGTAAAGCATACATAACGGCTCAATCCCACGGACTCAAAATAAAAACTCGCTCAAGCAACTGTAACAGTTAAATTCCTCAACCTTAAAACATTATGCAAGTCTACAATGAATAAAAATAAGCTTTAAGCGAGCAAACTAAACTCACGCAAAAAACCTAAGCAGGAAAAACCTACCCAGGAAAAACCACGGTTCCAATCAATGAATAAGAATCAAAAAACAAGGTCGTGGATTTCCTACCTGGAAAAACGTAGTGCAGTCGACTTGATGACCCAAAACCTCCATGGTAGCACGCCTACGAGTGAAATCTGGACAACTGGGCACGTGAAACAGTTCAATCGACAAGGACTAGATCAAACGCGATTTTTCAACACGGATAATAATAAATAATGCTCCGCCTCTATATATAAACCCTTCGGTAAAAGAATCGACGGGAAAACCCTATCGGTGGTTGAAAACACTAAACGTCGGGAGAATAGTTTAGTTGACAGCTGCAACAGCGGACTTACAACTACTACAGATCTGTGACAACATTAAATCCGTCGGCAGTCAGAAGCTCTAAATGCTAAGGATCAACGATTCAAACCTCAACATTTCCGCAGTGTCAGCGATTCAAACCTAAACATTGCCGCAGTGTCGATGATGCCAATCACTATCATCATGATGTTTATACACTGGAGATCGAAACCATTAACTACTAACACATCGAAACTTCAAACCGCAATACTCTTCACAGTGTCGGCGATATAAAAGGTATCATTGCGACTTACTCTGAATTAAAAGATATTGGAGCTTAGACTTTTAATTTATCAATGATCAGAGAGACTAACCACTATAGCATTGGTGATTGGAAACACTATCTTTTAATCTTCTTATCAATTTCCTTTCGAAACGTCAGCAGCACAAAGGACAAGCCCTCCAATCCAATGTCGAAACTTGTTCTGATAGCGATAAAAACCAACTCATCAAAGGTTTGAAAAACAAAAGGGAGATAAAAGCATGGATCAACAAGAAATAGGACTGTCCATTGGGACGTTCATTGTTTTCCTTTCGAAACGTCGACGACATAGAGGACTAACGCCCTAGCTCACTCTTCAACCGACTCCCGATAGAGATAAACAAATCATCGAAAAAAATCAGAATGTTAAGTGATCAAATAAAGTGAAAGACTCTTAGGCTGGGCAACAACAATACTAGCTCATTCAAATTCCGAAACAAAGGAAAAAATAATTTGACTAATCCTCCGACTTCCCAAAGATCAAATTAAGTAGAAAACTGGACTTCCAGGACAAATTTAAAGAAATCGAACAAACCTAGGATAGATAAAATAAAAAAGGAGGGTCCAAAATTTAAAAAAATTTGGGAAAAATGTTGTAGCTGCAACAATTGGCGACTACCTGATGAACACAGATCTTTGGACAATTTCTTCTTTGAGCAACAGACTGTTTTGATAATACCAACATGTTGAATTCTTCTAGATGTATGGATTTCCCAAATGGCAGATTTATGTACTTTTAATCATTGATGATAGTCCAATTTAGGGAACATGGAAACCAAGATTTCAAAGTCTAGATAACTCTTTTGAGGCCATGAATATGAGTTTCATTTTTACCTCCGTCTTCGAGTAGCTTCCATATTAGACACCACAGGATTGTAACATATGGTAAACATAAATATTCATTTGTTCCTCATTCCCATGCCATTTTGCACTTTTGTGCTTTTGGACTTTTGTCCTCTTTTGAGTCCTCCTGCATGCCTTCTTTCTGAAATTTTTATTCAGGCTCCTCTATCCATAGTGTCCTTTTGTGTGAGAGATGTATTGATTTTTTCAGCTCACGAACGGAGAAAAACTTTGGCAATCATTGTACTAATATGGTTCAGTACTTTGTTTTGATACATATTGATTTCTTAGGAGATTTTGACTCTTATTTGGCTTTTGGCTTTCAATTACTGGCATGGGATCATTTAAATATAATATACTGTTTACCCTGCTTCCTCTCCGTGGGTCTTTTGCTGTCACCCCCTAAGACATTTTTAATGTGAGATGGATGGAGCCTAGAAATAGTATTCCAGACCTTTAGATCGTGAGTTATTTTACAAGGATTAAGTAGGACTTCAATGTGTTCATAACCATTTAGGAAAACTGCTAAACTAGAAGAAGTTCTTTCAAATAAGTTAATAGTACACAGTCTTGTAATCAAGAATTTTAGTTAATCCATAATTCTGATGAATTCCATGCAACCAAAAGTTGTGCTTCTTTATTACAATCAATCAAACCCTAATTAAAACAAACAAAAATAAAACAAATCAATCAGTTTATTTATGTACAATATAACCAAGAAATAAAAATCAAGAAAAATAAGGTTTGAGAACTAAACCATTAACTGGTAAGTTCTCTTCCCACCCCTGTAAATCTTGCAACTTGTAAGTTGAGGGGCCAAGCTTTGCTGCAATTTGAAAAGGGCCTACCCATAAATGTTGAAACTTAGTGTGCTTTCCCTTTTCATAGTGCGGATGATCCCACTTAAGAACTAGGTCTCCTACTTCGAATTCTTTGTTCCTAGCTTTATGCTTATCAAACCAACGTTTCACTACTTCCTGTTGATGCTTAAATATTTCTTTGGATTTGGACCTAGACTCTTCTGACTTCAAAAGATTATAGATTTTGATATGTAGGATTTCATTATCGGTACCTCTAGATTCCTGAGCTATTATGGAAGATGGTCACAGAATGTTGGGAGGAAGAATGACTTCTTTTCCGTAAACAAGAGTGTATGGTAACACACCTAAGGAATTATTGGGTGTGACTCTATCAGCCTAAATATCATTAGGTAACACTAAATGCCAACTTCTTTGATTTTCTATTACGGTTTTCTTTAGAATTCTAATCAAATTCTTATTTGTAGATTCTGCCAAACCATTTCCTTGTGGGTAATAGTTTGCAGAATAATGCAACTTGATTCCTCTTTCATTAGTAAATGCAGTTAATCTAATAGAAGACAAATAAGTAGCATTATAAAAAACCAGGGAAATTGGAACCCCAAGCCTGGTCATAATGTGATCTTGTAATAAATCCATGACCGCATCTTCATTTACTTTGCGTAACGGAATGGCGTCGACCCATCTGGTGAAGTAGTCAGTTGCTGTCAAAATGTACTTGTACTGCAAGGAATAATTTGGGTTTATTTCTCCAATGATATCAATTCCCCATTGTTGGAATGGTTCTGTTATCATCACTGGTTTTAAAGGCCCTACTGCTTTATCTTGTCTTCCACCACCTCTTTGACAAGCATCACACTTTTTGACATGAGCATGAGCATCCTTAAACAGTGTAGGCCAGTAATATCCGGCTCTGAGAATATTATGGGCTGTTGTATCTCCAAAAAAATAACCTCCAGCAGGCCCATCATTTAATTCTGTTATGAGCACCTACATCTTTGAAAAACTCCATCATACTATCTTTCTGAATAATACTCCATCAATTATCTGATATGAAGCTGATTTCAGACGTAATGCTCTTCGTTGTTTGGAATTCCAATGTTCTGAAAAATATCCTTCTTGAAGGTAATGAACTAGGTCCCGGTACTAGGAATCTGGAACTGTGAATAGAGGACATACATCCACCATATGTAACTCAGCTTCATTATCCCAACTGTTTTCTTCATTGTCTTTACCTTTAGCCATTAGTTTACACAATCCTTGTCCTTTTACTATGGATGCTGGTTTGAACTCAAGATCATATTCTCGTAAGGTGGCTACCCATTTGCCTCTTCTTTCTCCTAATTATTTTTGTACAAAAAGAGATCTTACAGTTGGGTGTGGAACTATTACCTTAGTGCGATTCTTAAGTATATATGGCTTCAATTGCTTTACCTCTTTAAAAACTGCATAATATTGTTTATCAACAGCTGGATAATTCAATTCAGCTCCCTGCAGACCAGTGCTCATAAATGATATGGGGTACTCATCTCCCCCATCTTCCTTTTGTGTAAGCACCGCTGCCAATGAATCATCGGATGCAAAAGTATACAGAATAAAATATTTTTAAAAATTTGGACTTTTGAGTGATGGTGCATGAGCAATAGATGTTTTTATCTTACTGAATGCGTTCTTTTCCATATCAGTCCTTTTAAATTGTACACTTTGTTTAACCATTCGCTGCAAAGGTTTGACAATTTGAGCAAAATCTGGTACAAATCTTCGCACAAAATTAATTGTCCCCATGAATGATTGCATGCCCTTTTTGTTATGGGGTAAAGGGATCTATTCTATGGCTTTAATCCTTTTTGGGTCTATGGATATCCCTTTCTTAAATACAACATGATTCAATAGCTTTCCTTCTATGACTGTAAACACACATTTTTTAGGATTTAGTGAAATACCATATTTCCGACAACGTTCGAAAATTTGTTTAAGATGGAATGCATGTTCCTCTCTCTTTTTAAAAAATATTGTGACATCATCGAGATATACCACAACACTACGACCAATCAGACCACGGAAAGCTATATCCATGGCCCTCTAGAAAGTATCTCCAGCATTAATGAGTCCAAAGGGCATTCTCCTATAAGCAAAAGTTACCCACTTGGTTCTGAATGTGGTTTTAAGCCTATCCTCTTTAGCTACTAATACTTGATTATAGCCAGAGAATCCATCTAATAATGAAAACAATTCAGAACCTGAAACCATCTGTAGTATTTGCTCCATGGGTGGGACTGGATAGTTATCTTTATCTGACGCACGATTGAGGTTTCTGAAATTTACCCAGAGCCTGATCTCTCCTGACTTTTTCCTTACTGGCACCAAATTTGAAACCCATTCCAAATGTCTGACTTTGAATATAATTTTAGCATCCAACAATTTTTTCACTTCACTCTGAATTAAAGGTTCCAGCTTCGGATGCATCTTCCTCAAACGATGTTGGTAAGGCTTGAATCCCACTTCTCGGGATGACATGTTGTATGATCTTTGTGTCATAAGTTTAAAGCTCTTCATATGTCCAAGCAAACACATATTTGTACTGTTTGAATAGACTAATGAACTTACTTCTTTCTCCTGGAGAACAACACTTTCCCTAATTTACATCTTCAGTCCCCAAATTTATTAGCTCAAATTGCAAGGATGAGCTATGAGTCTTGACATTCGCTGGCTTTCTGAACTTGTGGTTTAAGTCAAACACTAAGTCAAACACTCATTCCAAGGTCTTGACTCCCTTAGGAATAAAATTCCCAAATTTTAATTCTGCTTGATGTTCTTCATCATCTATTATTGCTCCTTTAAAAGTCTCATCATTCATCAAGCATTCCAAAATTTGTTGATCATCGTAAAAAACCTGTAAATTTGTGATCATATCCAGAACAGAAGGCCTGGAAATTAATTCAATAGAGCATCTATTATTAGAAGGTAGTAGCCTTGCAGCTGAGGTAGCTAGTAAATCAGCTGCTGCATTCTTTAATCTAGGAATGGACACAATATTGAATGCATGACAATTTATAAGCAAATCCCAAAATTCATTTTGATAGGCTTTTAAATGTGGTGAAATACAGTGTATCTTATTTCGAATATGTTTAACAACAATTTTAGAGTCTCCATATACTTTCAGATTTTTCACTTTCAGTTGTATTGCCTTTTTAATTCCCTGAAGTAGTGCTTCATACTCGGCTGTATTATTTGTACATTCGAATTCTAATCTACAAGAAATAAAATGTTTATTTTTATTTGGATCAATCAAGACACATCCTGCTCTTGATCTTTCCAATGTTTTAGATCCATAAAAATAAAGGTCCCAAAAACTATCTACTTCTACTGAACTTGAATTAAAAACTACATCTGAAACTAAATCTACTATTTTACAGTCAATCTCATCAGCCCGTGAAAATTGAAGGAGATCAGGCTGGGTGTCAGGTGTACTACTGGCTTCTTCAGCTTGGTAATTTCTTGATTCCAATTAAATGAAGTAATTTACCAACACAGAGTTTACTGGCTCATTCTTTCCTTCTAACTGAGTAACATTGTATTTCATTTGAGGCTCTCTTAAGCCTTTTTATCTGATTGGGACTTCGCTTATGAGGCAACCATAAATGTGACCAATCTGATGCGAAGTATCCATCTAGCCTTGTCGATAAGTCTTGACTCAAAACCAGTCCATAAGCATTAGGTATGTCTGCTACTACAATGTTGATGTACTGACATACCCTCTCATCTGTAGATAAGCGAATGAGAACATATTCCATTTCCCCTATTACTTTCACAGCTGTCCTGTCTAACCGAAGAAACTGCCAAGTAGATGGTTTAGGTTGTCCATTGATTTTCTTGCAAACTGAAAATGGCATAACGTTGAATGATGCTCCAGATTCTACTAAACAGTCATGCACATTATAGTTGACAATCTCAAAAGTTAGGAGAAATGCTGGGGTTTTATACTTAGACTTACCTCCCACACTTGCTTCACCAATTTCTTCTTTAGGTTGGCTGTCAGTGGGAAGCTCTTCTTCTAGTACCTCAAGTGCTTTTAACAGTTTCTCTTTCTGCTGAGGTACATTACACATTTCAAACAATGAGATATTTGCCTTAGTTTTTTTAATGTCTTCCATAATATCATACCCCATCTCAGGTTCTTTGAGATTCTTCTTGACATTATCAATCTTATCTTCAATAGGATTTAGAGGCATGTTAATTTTCTTCGGATTTTGACTTGAAATGGTAAATTTAGGTATTTTAACAGGTGTAGTGTTCTTTTGTATCTTCTGCATATTTTATTGAAGTTTCTTGATCTTAGGAAGTATTGACTTGTCTTCTTTTCACAAACTCTGACTTCTTGTTGTCACATTGGTTTCTGATGTTTCCTCTTGTTTCAGAGAATCTTCTTCTTTTGTATCAAACATTGAGACACAGTCCCATAAAACCAAAGTATATTCCTCTTGTTTTTCTGTAGATTGATTATCTTTTTCTTCCTCTTTACCAGTTTCTGTCAGTTTGGAATCCAATAGTTGGTTCATTACTAGTGTCATAGAATTTATCCATTGGGGGCAATTATTCTCAGAATGAGGCTGTTGATGAAAAGTACAAAAAATATCCATGACTCCATCAATTAAATTCATTACTGCAGGAATCTGTGGAGGAGGCTTAGGTTGACTGTTGTCTTCCCTTTTCTTATAATAAGGCTTATATGATTTATGGGCTTCTTTCTCTTTCTCTAAATCTATCACTCTGTTGGATAGCTTTTGCATCATCTTCAACATCCCTTCAAAATCCTGTGACCGCTCATCCTTAGGCTTAGTCAGTATTAAAGGTTTCTTGCTTCCAAAAGTATTTTTTTCGACTGCACAGGATAATTTTCTATGCTTTCCATCTTAGCCTCCACCTTCTCAGCTTCTTCATAAGTTTCTGCTAATGTAGGTCTCACCGATCTCTTGGAAAACATGGCTAGATCAGGCCCAAGGGATGAAGTATATTATTATATTAGGGCATTTTCAGATGGCTTATTTACTGCAGTAAAATTGTTTAGGTAAGCAACAAATATTTGAGTGAAATCGTGTACTTTTTCTTTTCTTTCTTTCTTTAGAGCACATAACCCCTTCATTAAGGCTACATGAGTTTTATGAACTGCATATTTACTTCTAAACATTCTCTCAAATGTGTTCTAATCCGTGATTGAATTTGCAGGAAGTGCAAAATACCATGAGGCTGCTTTTCCTTTAAGAGTGTGGGGAAACAATATACACACTACATATTCATGCTCCCCAGCTCGTAATCCTTCTATAGCCAAGTAAAAACTCTGTAAATTATTATCTACCAAAACTACTTCACTGGGGTCAAACTTAGGTAACATCTTGTCAAAATCTTGAGGCAAATCATGCAAGGGAGGTGTCAAATTTAAAGGCGACCTATCTCTCCAAGCAGGTGGTGGAGGTGGTTGGTTTGCATTTACATTAGCCATGATTTTGAGTGGAGAATGAGGTTGTGATTGAACAGGGGTCTGGAAAGGTGAATAGTAAGGTGAACCTGGATCCAATTGATTCAAAGGTTGGTCAATGTCTTGTAAGGCTGCTTCTACCAGTTCTTTAAGATCTTCTACCAACACTGAGTCTTCTAATTGAGGGCGATATTTCTTCTGATACTCTCTTCTAGGTAAGACAGAAATGATAGGTAATCCTCTAATATTTTTTGCATATGGCCTAGTGATTCTTCTTAAATCATAAACCACTTTGTTATCGATAGGATATAGATACCCTTTATCTTTATCTTCAGGGGTGGATTTGTGAAACAAACTACTTTCAGAACTGTCACCGGTGGAGTGATTTCGAGGAAGTAAGCTTCCTCGACTAGCCATGCACTGGTGGCCCTCCTTCTAGAGCCAAAAAATGTCGAGGCTTGGGAAATCGCAGGTAACAATAGTTAGGGATTCTCCCCAATAAAAGTTCCCAACTAGCCCATTACTGTTTGGTATGGGGAATCCGTCCGGTTTACGATCTAACTACCATAGGTCAAGTAACAAATTAAAATGTTTTACCGGTTACGGGCCGGTCCACCGTGTATATTTTTTAGTTTTTTGTGTTTAAGTTATGATGTGCAAGTGCCTATCTAAAAATGTAAATTGATAGAGATAACGAGGAGTGTCACAATGTGATGCGCAGGTTCTTACCTCTCATCTTACCTCTCTCGCATCTAAATCACAAACAACAAGAAACTAAATTTAACTAACTAACCTATCCCCAGGGAGAAAAATTATCAGTTATCAATGAGTAATGTATCTCTGCGCATGTATTAAGAAAAATTACAGATAGCTGTTACTTATTTCAGAACACATGAACATTAATAGAAATATGAACAACAAGATAGCTTATTGTTTATGACAACCTTCATTACTCACAGTGGAAATTTCACAGAATAATCTAGAAGACATTCATAACATGAACATAAATTCAATGAGTTAGAAGGATCTCACAGTTAATGGACATAAGCTGAAAACGAAATAGTTCACATTCCACCGATCCATAGCAAAGCATTTGAAACATTCCACCAAACTTTCTCCAGCAGAAACTTGTAATTCTTTATTGTAAAATGAAGTAGTTCTTCTTACAATATACTCTAAAAAATGGTCTGGGAAAGAATTCCTTTCTACATCTAACGACTGTGTGATGGCATCAGAGCAACAGATTGTAATAATGGTTGACTCATCTCAAAGAGCAGTCGACCACTAAAGGGTCGACTCACTCACCTTCTCAAAACTATATATATATAAGAACGCTTGTATGCGAGAAAAAAAAGGTAGAAGTAGTTTTTTAGCTCAGCAAGTTCTCATGTAATTTAGACTCTGTTTCTTATTTTTAATGGAAGTTATATTACACTATCTACGATCGTGTTCCATTAGCGTTTAGCAGGATGTGACTCTGTTTCCTGGGAGGGCCCCCTGCCAATCAGAGTTTTATATTTTCGTATAGTCTCTTTCGTTTCCCTTTTCTGTAATCAATATAGCTTTGTTCATAGATTGTTTATGTAATTTCAATTCTTGCAATCGTTGATATTATTTCCTGTAGTTTAGATTTCATTTCAGTATTATGATGCTTATAGCTTAGATTTCATTTCAGTATTATGATTTTTTTTTCCTCGGAAAAAATCATAATTTTATTTCAAAGTAGAACAAAATTACATCTGTACATGTAATAGGATCACTAAGAATCCCTACATTGTCACAAAAATTTCAATCTCATATTATCAAAAATTACATAACTGTCCCAGCCTATATCAGCTAGAAACAAAAACAGTATATATGAATATCATTGCTGACTCGGACTTATCATCCTGTCAACCAAAAAGTCAGGTTCACAGAATATCCTGTTGTCACAAAAGCCCAAAACTTACTGAGCCAAAGCTCAAGCAGATCAGAACTGAATGGTATCCCATTAAAAACAACATAGTTGTTGTCTTAGATTAATATGTACTAGCCCGTCATATATTAAGCTCAACTCAAATCCCTCATAAAAATAAACCAGCCTGTCATAAAATACCAATATGAATTGGTACATTTTCACCAGAACTATAATCAAAAGCCGATTGATCAGCCTATCCTCCAAAATGTCAGTTCACATACCTGGAATATCCATTCTCCACGTACTTCAGATGGCCTTACAAAAATGCTGACCACCACGTGCACCTATCCTGTCATATACTACAACATCTGGAAAAGATTAACATCGTACATCAAGCCCAAAACTAGATGACATGTCACAAAAATTGAGCCAAAGCTCAAGCTGATCAATACTGTATCAAACAGCCTATTTCCCATCCCTTATAACACAGCTATGTTTGTTTGACAGCCTGTCATATATTAAGCTCAGCTCAAACTATAATATATATAAACATATCATCTCGAAAAATAGAAGATCCAGCACAAATCAGAAGAGATGACCTAGATTATCATAAAATACTGCCCCAGCCTATAAGATACCAATCACCAAACTGTAATCAATCCCAAATCAGAGTAGATGATAGGACAGCCATCTCAATGTTGACCCAACACAGCTTCATGAAACGGTCTATGATCAAAAATAGTATATATGAATATCATTGCTGTCTCGGACTTATCATCCTGTCAACCAAAAAACTGGAAAGTTTCCAATTCTTTGCTGTCACAAAAGCCCAAAACTAGTATTGAGCCAAAGCTCAAGCATATCAGAACTGAACGGTATCCCATTAAAAACAACATAGTTGTTTTCTCAGATTAATATGTACCAGCCTGTCATATATTAAGCTCAACTCAAATCCCTCATAAAAATAAACCAGCCTGTCATAAAATACCAATATGAATTGGTACATTTTCACCAGAACTATAATCAAAATCCGATTGATTAGCCTATCCTCCAAAAAGTCAGTTCACATACCTGGAATATCCAATTCTCCACGTACTTCAGATGACCTTACACAAAAATGCTGACCACCACGAGCACCTATCCTGTCATATACTACAACATCTGGAAAAAATAACTGGAAAATATCCAATTCTTTACTGTTATAGATTAACATCGTACATCAAGCCCAAAACTAGATGACATGTCACAAAAATTGAGCCAAAGCTCAAGCTGATCAATACTGTATCAAACAGCCTATTTCCCATCCCTTACAACACAACTATGTTTGTTTGACAGCCTGTCATATATTAAGCTCAGCTCAAATCACCAAACTGTAATATATATATAAGCATATTAGCTCGAAAAATAGAAGATCCAGCCCAAATCAGAAGAAATGACCCAGATTATCATAAAATACTGCCCCAGCCTATAAGATACCAAAATACATCACCAAACTGTAATCAATCCCAAATCAGAGTAGATGACAGGACAGCCATCTCAATGCTGACCCAACACAGCTTCATGAAACGGTCTATGATAATAGCTATATGAACCCTTGCTAGAGTGAATAGTTATCCTCCATATGCCAAATTCTAATTGCGTCGCCTCCTTGGATAACTGATCAGCCACCCCATTCCGTTCCCTATAGACATGAGTAAAAGAAATATGAATAAACTGTTGTTTTAAGTGAAGCACCTCCTCCAGAATAGGTAAAAGTATCATCACATGGCACTTTACAGTCTCTTTTGTCCATTCAATAACAAGCATAGAGTCACCAAAAACTTGAAAAGACAAACAGCCCTGTTCTAAAGCAAATAAAAGCAGAAGCCTGATAGTCATTAATTCAGCATTGTTATTTGTTCCCCTCCCTAAACCAACCGAGAAATGGAAATAATGAGACTCAGATTTGAAAATAACTCCACCCCCACCACAGCTCACTTGCCGATCTTGAGATGCTCCATCAAAGAAACCCCAAGGGATAGCTTTGTCAATCAATTCCTCCCGCATAGGCCTATTCTTGAGAGTCTTCTCAGGTTCCTTGAAATGTTGAATAATTGCAACTATTTGTGCCACAACAGATTCCATCGGAATTCTACAGTCCTGAAAAATAATCTTGTTACGAGTGATCCATATCCCCCAAGCAAATATACAAGGAACAGCTCGAAGAGAATTATGGCCTGACCACCAACTATGAAATGCTTGGAGAACAGTATCTCCCTGCCACCCCCCCATGAAACCCATCTGCTTACCCACCTCAGTCCATATAGTTTGAGAATACCTACAATGAACAAAAAGATGATGAATTGTTTCCTCAGCCTTCTGACACAACGCACAAAAGCCTGGTCCTTCAAGAAATCTCTTTTGTAATATGTCCCATGTCGGAGCCTTATTTTCCAAAATAGCCCAAAAGAGTAATTTGGCTTTACCCAGACATTTAAGTTTCCACAGCTGGTTCCACCACCAAACCAATTCTTGGTTATGAGCCATCACATTGAGCTGAATATAACCCTGTTTTGGAGTATAACATCCTGAAGAATGATAGTCCCAAACCAATTCATCGACCCGATTAGTCAATCTAATATTTGAAACCCTTAGTCTTCTAATATATCCCCCAGAAACCACCTGCAGATCATCATGAATCTCTAGTCGCTGAGCACTGATCCATCCTTGATGCCATAACGAAGAATTTTCCTGATCCCCAATATCAGCAATAAAACGACACCCTCTTGCTTCCAAGTGTAACCTCAGCTCCTCAGGAAGGATACTATCCCCCTCACAACCTACCCAAGGATCAATCCCAATACGAACGATATGCCCATTACCAATTCTCCATACCAAACCAGAGCCAACCAAATCAAAATGCTTTACCACTGCTTTCCAGACCACTGAGCAATTTGTTCGTGATTTGTCTACCATCCGAATCCACTCAATGAGAGTCAAAGGAGCAATATATTTATGATACACCACTTGAGTCTAGAGACTTTGTGTATGTATAAGTCTCCATGAGACTTTTGCTCCTAATGCCTTTGCAAAAAGGGAAATATTTTTTAACCCCCACCCTCCCAAAGCTTTTGGAACAGCAATTTTCTCCCACCTCACCCACACCAGAGCCCTATGATCACTCTTACCTCTCCACAGAAAAGCAAAACACAGCCTGTGAATCTGTTCTAGAATCCCCTTAGGCATCCACGCAAGAGACAACCAGTAGACGGGAATCGCTTCCAAAACAAATTTTACCATAACCAGTCTCCCAGCCCGAGAGAGCCATTTTTGACTCCATCTTTGAAGTCTTTTTTCCAATTTAATCAATAACTAGAGCCAATCTGCCTTCAGGTAAGAATTCAGTTTTAATAAAAACCCCAGATACTTTATCCCAGCATCCAAGTCCATCATTCTATAAGGAAAACGAAGAGCAATTCTATGTGTCTCCTGCTCAGATAAATTCGAGCATGATATAGTGGATTTTCCTAAATTAACCACCATGCCCATAGCAGCTTGTACAAGGGTAAGTCCTTCAAACACCTTATCAATATCCTGCCTCGACCCATTAGTGAAAATCATAATATCGTCAACAAAAAGAAGATGCGAAATATACAAAACCTGGGAAATGGCAATGCCACAAAACGTCCCTTCCTCTTTTGAAGCCAAAATAAAGTGACTGAGACCTTCAGCTACAAGAAGAAACAAAAGGGGAGAAAGAGGACACCCTTGTCGAAGACCCCGACCCGCTTGGAAAAAAGGACTAGCAGCTCCATTAATGAGTACGGCAAAACTCACTGTACTGATGCAAGCCATAATCCATCTGACAAGTTCATAACAGAAGCCCAGATGTGTAAGCAACATCCTAATGTAAAGCCAACTGACCCGATCGTAAGCCTTTGAGAGATCAATATTGATCACAGCTCCTTTCTGTTTCTGAACTTTTAGAGTATGTAGGCCTTCCTGAGCAACTCCAATGGCCTCATGAATTTGACGTCCCTCCAGGAACCCAAATTGCTCACTAGAAATATGATGGGACAATACAGATTTGAGTCTCTTTGCAATAACCTTAGAGATGATCTTATATAAACAATTGCAAAGTGAAATGGGCCTAAAATCATCAAAACTTGCAGGTTTATCCTTTTTTGGAATAAGAGAAATAAAAGTAGAATTGAGCGGACCATGGATGAACCCAGCCTTACAAGATTCCTCAACAACTGACAAGATCTCCTCACCAAATAAATCAAAGAACCCCAAGAAAAATTCAACAGGCCATCCATCAGGCCCCAGACTTTTATCTTTTTGAAACGAATGAAGCACCATAGACAGCTCCTCCACCGAAACTTCCCCCATGAACATCCTGTTTTCCTCCTCATCCACAAAACGGGGAAAGAGCTGTGCTACCCGAATGACCTCAACAATATTAGCTCCAGGTTGTGCAGTGAATAAATCCCCAAAATATCTCACACCCATATCAGCCAGCCCATCAAAACTAGACACCTGTTCCCCATCTGCCGAAGACAACTCCCAAATAGAATTGGAAAATTTTCTCCCCTTAGCAAATGCTTGAAAAAATTTGGTATTCTCATCTCCACATTGAAGCCATGTTGCTCTACTCTTCAACCTCCACAATTCTTCTCGCTCACAGAGAATAACATTCCGCTTCTTTTCCAAATAAAGGAGTTCATCCTTAGCCTGATCATCCAAATACCCCATCCCTGGACTGTGAAGCAAACTGTCAATTGCCAACTCACAGTCCCTCAAGGACTTATCATCATTCACCCTCTTAGAATGAGCCCAAGAAATGGTAGCCTCCTTTATGCGTTTCATATTTTGGTAAAAATGTATCCCCGCATGCTCCAAAGAGTTTTGTGGATGAGGTGTCCACATCTCCTTAACCAAATCTTTAAAACCCTCATCCTTCAACCAGCAGGAGTTGAATTTGAATGGACTTGAGGGCTTCCTCCGACGACCCCGTAATTCTAAAAAAATGGGGCTATGATCAGAAATCCCTCCTATACCCACCCATTGCCGAACAAGATCCACCCCAAGAGCCAACGATTCAGCCACCAAGAACCTCTCCAATCTCTTAGCTACCCTTTGATCCCCTGCTCTCTTATTTATCCAAGTAGGGACAATCTTGGGCGGGAGGATGTCCAGAAGATCATTCCTCGCAAAAGCTTGAATGAAAAAGTTGGCCAAAACATCCGGAGCGGCTTTAGGCCCCCAGACCTCAGAGGCACCCAGTGTAAGATTAAAGTCTCTCCCCAATATTACATCAGTGCCTTCAAAAAGGTCCAAATTGAACAATGAGTCCCAAAAGCTAGCTCTATTCAAATATGGCCCATAGATGTTAAGAATTGTGAGAGTCTTCCCAATCTCAGCATCCCACACTACCAACCCCACACCAGAAGAAATTCCCCAAGAACAGTCACACCTATAATTTTGAACCTTCCACCCCGAGGCCAGGCCTCCAGAGCGGACCCTTGCATCCACAGCCACAAACTTCCAACCAGGAAGCAAAGTTTCTAATACCCTAACAAACTCCTCACAACACCCCAAGGTTTCCTGAAGTAAAATTACATCCGGCTGATTTAACTCCACCAGCCTTCGAAGAGACGATTTTTTGAGGGGACTCGCCAACCCCCGACAATTGAAGGACATAACTTTCATATGGGAGACCCCTCCTGGGCTTTCACTGCTCTAAGTGCCCATTCAATTGAATATTGTGTCCCCATCCCTAAATCCACCTTTGCCCGATCTTGTGCTTTGGACAAAAAAGATTTTCTGCCTCGACCTTTCCCCACTGCACGCATAGACATCTCAGGAAGACCTTTCCTCCTCGACCCCCCTACTGATATCTCCCTACTTCGAAGTGCATATCTGATTCCCTCAGAGCTGGTAGAAATATTTGTAGAAACAATGGAAGGGGATGAAACACTATCAGTCAACAGCATTGGACAAGGAACAACAGAACAGTGAAAAGCTTGGCTGTCCAAAGGATGCGAATATGAACCCCCTCCGATATTGGCCTGCACTGAAGTCATCCTGGAGCCATCCTGAATTGGAGAAACGAAAGCACTAACCCCAGTCCCCAGGATGTCATCAATCGATCCCCTAGGGACCTTCATGCGTTTGTCCACCTCGCACATAGTCATGACAACTGAAGAAAGGAGTTCACTGGAAGAAGCCTAAACCACTGGAATAGATACCTCTGACTGACCATCCAATGACCCATTTTGCCTTGCCCCCACATCAACAGGAACCCCCACCTCCTTAGGAGTAACTAACCCATCAATATCTTCTCCAATTAGTGAAATATTTGTAGAAACAATGGAAGGGGATGAAACACTATTAGTTAACGGCATTGGACAAGGAGCAGCCTGGCTGTCCAAAGGATGCGAAGATGAACCCCCTTCGTTATTGACCTGCACTGAAGTCTTCCTGGAGCCATCCTGAATTGGAGGAATGAAAGCACTAACCCCAGCCCCCAGGCTATCATCAATCAATCCCCCAGGGACCTTCATGCCTTTGTCCACCTCGTACATAGTCATGACAACTGAAGAAAGGATTTCGCTGGAAGCAGCCTGAACCACTGGAATAGATTCCTCTGACCGACCGTCCAATGACCCAGTTTTCCTTGTCCCCACATCAACAGGAACCCCCACCTCCTTAGGAGTAACTAACCCATCAATATCTTCTCCAATCAGTGATTTGCTGGTCTTAAATGGAAGCGGACAACTGGCCACCAAATGTCCACATGAATGACATCTATGACACCTAAATGGCACACCCACATAGTCGAGAATTTGCACAAAGCCCCCGTCCTTAGACTGTACATTTGTCTCAGATGACAGTCCCTGGCACAGATCTATCTTTACCAAGATTTTGGCCACCACAAACTTACCAGTCTTCATAAAGGATAAATCAGCACAAACATAATCACCCAGAAAATTCCCAATTTCAGCAAATCGATGCTCATTCGATAAGTGCATGGGAAAACCTGGAAGTTTTACCCACAGAGGCTCCTTGTTTATCTTTTCCGATTTTGAATCAAAAAAAGGTGTCCAGCTTTTCAAGACAATAGGAACCCCCTGCATAGACCACTGCCTCCCCATGACAGCATCAACCTCCCTTTTGCTGTGCATGATGAAAGAAAACCACCCTTTTGTTAATATCCGGACTTCAGGTGCTGTATCCAGCAATTGTTTCCACTGCTCTACTGCCCACCTCCGGAGAAAACCATGACCAAAGCGTTTTCCACGAACATGTCCAACCACTGCAGTTAAGGACAAATACTTTGCCTCTTCCATCAATACATCAACCCCTAGTATCATCTTGTCCCTACGCTTCCTATCTTTAACAACCTTTGGACCTTTTCGCAATCCCACCTTTGCTGACCCCCCATGCTTGGGGGCTAAAGAAGGTTCTGCCTCAAGAAACCATTCTTGACTACCCAGAACATCCACCTTCTGAACAACCAGGATCTCTGATGAAATTGCAGGGAAGTTTTCAAAGTATTCATTTGAACCTTTCAACCCCACATTATCCAAGGGCCCAGAGTAAACCCCTGTCCCCCACCCTGACAGCAGAGATCCAGTTAGTGACCCCTGCCTACCAAAAACGCAAGAAAAATCGCCTTCAACGAAAATTTCGCTTTCAATGAGTCCATCCGAGGTGTAATCCACCTCCTCCTCCATACCTCCCCACCGGACCACCCCAAAACCAGTCAATCCATAATCCCTAGCCCCACAAAAGTAAAAAACCACCTCCGAACCACCAGAGAAAAACGCCCTCAAACTCCACACCTAAACCCCAGGAAAACCACCATAGTCAAATACACGAGCGCCAATACATCAGACACCCTTATCACAACAATGGTTTTTGAATCTCCTACCAGTGTCACCTTCGCCCACCAAACAATAAACACTGAGAATCAATAAACAGACTCTCAACTATCCTTTGCACTCTATGTGAAATGATTTCAGACAAAAATTCGGATGCAAATCACAGCAGAAACCCAGGGCAACCAGATACACCTCAAGCTGCAAACTCTCAATCGTGAATCCCAATGTAGACAGATCAATCAATCATAAACTGATGCGAGGCACCAGGTACAGGTCCACGCCTTCAACACCGAGAGCCAGGAAGAGAACCAAGCCAGGCAAGTATCAACACAAGCAATCCCATGCCAGGTAAATCCTGCAACAAACCCAAACCAGGGCTACCCATAATCAAGAAAATTTGAAGTTTCTTGGAGCAAAAAACCAGAATCATTTCAGTATTATGATATTTACATAGTCTTTCATTTTAAGTTAGAAACCGGTTGCATATAGACTAGATTGGCATCTCTTTTGATGTTGCATATAGATTAGATTGTCATTTCTTTTGATGCTGCATATAGACTAGATTGTAATTCCTTTTTTATTATAGATTAGATTGTAATTCCTTTTGATGCATTTCCAGTTCATTATTTGATTCAATGTTAATAGAATAAATTGCTTTCAATACTGTAGAATTTAATCATAGTTAGTTTCAATTCTGCTTATGTTATGAATTTATTTAACTTCCAATTTCCTTTCAAATAACAATAGGTAATGATGTTTTAAGGTTATGAATTGTATTTGAGTTATCTTGTAGGGTAAATGTAGTTGTTAAATAGGTTTAATTCCCGTATTTACATTCTAGTTATTACACGCATGAGTCAGCTGGCCCGAGCCCATCTAGATTAGTCATTTTTTCAAAGTTTTAAGTATTTTTGTATATAGACTGTCATACAGACACATTGTTTGGTTTGTTATACAGACTGCCATTTCAACCTGTTGTTCAGTCTTTCATCCAGTCCTAGCAGATTTTACATAGTTTAAGTTTGTTTTCTTCAGTTATTTGAGTATGTTTCAATTAGAATAGTTAGATAGTGATTATATTTCCTTTTAATAGTTTGTGATTAAATTATCTAGGGTACTTATTAAGTCTTTATTTCTTTTTACCATATGATTATGTTTTGTAACATTAGTTTGAATTGATTTCATTTCTTTATATATGATTCAGGGTTTATTAATAATTTGGTAGATATGTTGATAGGTTACAAATAGAGGTTGTTCTTTTTAGTTAGATGGTTACTAAATAAGAATTAAGATCATCTTCATTAGGTTTGCTATTTGTTTATAAGTTAGGTTCTCTCCTTTGCATTTATGTTTTGTCTTTTGTTAAGTGTCCATGACATAAAGAACCATGTTTACCATTACTTACAATTGGACATTCCTTAGTTTACATGTTTTCGTAGAGGTAAAGTTAGACTTAATTCCCTTTAGTTTCTATACCTCATTTGAAAGCCATTTCGACTCTCCTCCTACACCTGTCCTAGTCACTGTAAATGCTTATCCCCAAAATAATCCAGGAGAAAGAAATTAGTTTGAGTTTCCATGTATATTTTTAGTTCTCTATCTTAGTTGATGTAATTTCGTAAATCCTCCTTTGTATAGTTAGCTTTCAAAGTTGTTTAAAGTAGTAGAATAGATATTAAGGGATAGTTTATTATTATAAAGTTATCTTGTTTTTATTTGCATTCCTCCAATAAGTATGTATAAAGTAGAGTAGTATAACTGGATACTACACTAGTCTTCTATCCTAGCTTAATATTCTTAACCACTGAATTCTTAGGAGTCACTCTTTTCTTATTTTAAAGATCTTTTGGTTTGTGTTTGTTAAAATATTTCCACGACATCTTAGGAATCTTTCTGCCTTCCCATATATTTTGTAGCAACTCGAAGCTTACAAACCCCAGTCGATAATTAAATATTAGGTAAACTATTCAAGACAATATTTTTCCCCACAATTGCTAGAGGTTAACTTCCACTTACTGCATGTGCATGCATCAGTTTGGGCGCCTCCTAGACCAATCCCTACATTTTAGGATCCACTAGGGGTCCCGACACCAACCTACTTCAGTTAGTTGGAGTTAGTACTAGTCAGTCTTAGTTAGCCCCCAGTTACTTTCAGTTAGTTCACAATCAATTAGCTAGCACAAGCCTTGCATGGATAATGCATGGCTGCATGTGGAGTAGGCGCCTTTTCCCACCTACCACATTCAGTTGCACTGAGTTAACTAGCTATTACTGATTGATTGAGTTGGTTGGACATCTAGGAGTTGATTTATTGGACTCCAATATTAATTGAGTCACCATGAGTTAAATGGTCAGTTATATACAATCACATATAGTGGATAGATTCGAATCCATCCCTAATTTATTCGAATTCTTTTCCTATGTAAACTATTGTAACACCAGATATTATTATTGTGAATGATACTGTAAATTCCTGAGCAATACTTGTCTGTTTCCTGTGTGGTTTGTTTTGTTCAGTTTGTATCTTTATTCTCCATTCATTTGCTGCAAACATTATTAGAACTACATGCTTGAATATATAAATGGCATTCAAATTCTAATAAGAACAACACGTAAAAACTTTCCTGAACAATATCAAGCATATATTTCTTTAATGGAGGAGACCAAGGAGCCACCTAGTTCTATGGGTGGTGAAGAAGAAGAAGCATTAAATAAAGAGGATTGAAAGTCACTCCCAAGTGAGTCTGAAAAAGATGATGAAACATCACATGAGAATGAAGAAGAGTCCCTTTAAACTATTGAATATCATTCGAAGGGACATTCTACTGCGTACATGGACCAAAGAGCATATATTGATGGATGCTTGAACTGTGGAGTACCTATTGATGGGTGATCACACCTATATGTTGTTGACATAGAGACCATTTTTGAAGATGTTGTTGCAAGAAAAAATTCTCATGACCATCTAGATGAAGGCCTTGTATCATATAATGAAGAACCAAGATAAAATTCCCCATCACTACTTGATCTTTAAGAAGTTGATCAAATCAAGAAGAAACAAGAAGAGGAGGTTCCTCAACAAGAACCTATTTTTCTTCAAGGGTCATTGAGGATGGATGAAAATAAGATTAAATAGGCCCTAAATAATCTCCATGGAACATATGATTTGGTCTCAAAAACAATTTGGAGCAAGGAGGAGAAATATTCCATGGAGGACATTGAGAAAATTCAGAAGGAAATATCCAACATCAATGGTAATTTTTTGTAATTGCTTTTTGATAGAGATTATTTAATGGATCTTGTTGGTTTGTATCATGTACTAAACTTGAATAATTTAGAATATAGTTAAAATCTCTCAAATGAGTTGGATTCCACCCAAAATGCACTCCAAAAATTTATGGTGCAGATTGAGCAACTTCAAGAGAGGTTGCAAGGGTCCTTTACACCCTCCTACATATCAAACAATCATTAAATGGATGAAATCATTTATGTTACAAAGGATGAACCTCATGTGATGATGGAATTTGAGGTACATCTTGATATTCAAGTGCTTGAAGAGGCTACATTCAAACAAGAAGGAAACCAAACACTTGTTATGGTTCAGAAGAATTATGAGTTGCCTCTTGGTGAGAGTTTCAGAGCTTGGAGGAGGCACATGATCTCACCACAATTGGACCAGACAATGATGGAGAAGATGCATTCAAAATATTTATGGGTAAGAATTGCGAAGATATAAGGTTGTTTCACAATACTTCACTCCCTACTTCATTTTCAGACACATCAATTGGGATGAAATTGGGTGAAAAGTTGATTTTTTATGGTGCCACATGAGGACTATGAAATTTATATATCTCCTTTTGATGATGACATGATTAGAGAGCCATATTCTTTACATTTTCAACAACATCCTTTGTTACATTATGATTATACACATCTACATGGGTGCACCTATGATGTTCACTTGAGTCACTTGAAGACTCATGAATTTCCTTACTCCTTGCTTAGTCCATTTAATGTTGGAGGAACTTCATTCGACACTTGGGTGAAGAGATATATGATTGAAGAGCATTATTATTGGATGAAAAATCCTTTGTTATTTCTTCATGATATACATATTCATGAGTGTATTGATGAGACTTCTTTGAGCAACTTGAAGTCTACCTATTTTCCTTGCTCCTTATTTGGTTTAGATTTTGGTGGAGGTTCTTCATTCACTCCTTGGATGAAATAACACATGGCTTATTAATTTTATTCATCTTACATTATTTTGGATCAGAATTATAGGACATGGGATCCTCACCTATTTCATTGGAGAATATATGAGATAATATCTGATGCTTGTGTGTATGGGCCACATGATGATCTCCTTACTTGGATGTACGAGTACTTACATTATTCTTTGATGAGGCACCTTCTTGATTTACATTTCTATGATGTTTTTATGTACTTCATGATCTATATTCTGTACGCATGATGTTTGGAAGGGTGCCATACAAACAATGGGATTCTGGTATTGCTTGGTTTCAATTTTGGGGGTAGCAAGCAGTATTGGAGGTTAAGTCACCTCTTGAGACGGTGATTATAATAAAATTAGTGCAGCAGCAATCACAGTGGTTCCTCTTTTAAATTTTATTAAGATATTAAAAGACTCAAAGTTTGGTAACTCAGTACAGCTTCAAAGAATTATACAGTGAGCAAAAATGGGTTGAAAGTTCAGAAAAGGTTTCCAAAATATGGAGGTAAAGATTATTTGTGAAAAAATTGTTTTGATGGAATTAATTGATTGTTTGGTGTTTAGCGATGATGTCCCAAGATATATCAATATGAAAAATCCACATCTCTTTAATTTTGGGAACACAAAAGTGCAGTACGTGAGTGCCAGTACTGAAATTGCAGCTAAAGAAAATTAAGGAGAAAATCCATAAGAGAGCACTTGGTGCAATGGAAGGAGTACCAAGTGAATATGCCACTTGGGAATATGAACAAATTTTGTAGCATCCAAGCTTTGAATTTATTGAGGAAAATAAATATAGGGTGGGGAGGACTTTCATGTTCCCATCTAAATAGGACTACTTGCACAAAATGTTTCACCAACCTACTAGTTCCCTTGGTTGAGATGGAGACATAAATTTTGTAATAAGGGGATATGGGACCCAAAAGGAATTTAGTTTACCATATTCACATTTAGGTGTCCTATGAAACTCTGAGAAAGATGAAATTCAGGTGTCCTATGAAACTCTGAGTGTAGAGAAGGACCAGTTACTAAGCAGAATTGCTGAGTTGGAAACAGAGAAGTCTGCCACGGAATAAAGAGAAAAGCAATATCAAATACAGGTGGCAGCCTTGGAAGAACAGAATGCTTCATTGACATCATCACTGAAGGATGCTATAGAATAGAAGACAGACTTCTAGCCTTTAAAAGAACATGTTCTAACTAAAAGAAGGAAAATCCACCATTTGCAAATGTGTGTTGAGGAAGAAAGATGTAAGATTTTACAATAGATAGCAGATTAGAAGAAATTTTGGACACTATGTCTTATTTTTTGGATAGATCTCAAGAGATTTTGGAGATTATGACGGGAAGAATAGTGTGGATAGAAACAAATGAGGAACCTCCTGCAGAGCTACCAGTTAAAGACCAGTAGAGTTTAAAGCAGGAATATGATTTATTGGAGTTTGCGATCAATGTTGCGGAAGAATTCAAGAAAATTGTAAAGAAAACAAGGGGAGCATGTGCCGAATACTGCAGGAGGGTGCTTGCTACGTACAATAGATGCCAGTTTTCAGCAAAGAGAAGATTGGACTCAATACCAGAGAATAAATTTTTTATAGAGCATCTACAGAATAGATACCAGGTAGACGAGCAAGAGATCCAACAAGTAAAGGATCTAGATGAACAGATGTTAAATAATGCAGTCGCACATGCAACTATAAGTATACACCTCCTGGAGGATCAGCTGTGCCTCAGTCCTGCAAGAATAGAAGGGGTAAGGAACTAGGCATCCAAATATGAGATAAATATCCGTTTTCTTCAACCCTCCGGATTTGAAGGTATAGCAGCGGAGGCTCAGGCATGGAAAAAGTTCATCAACGACCAAGCGGGCCCCTCTTCATAAAGTGTTTTAAAATATTTTTGTTTTGAAATGTAATATATTGTATAAATTATGAGCACATACTACAAGACAAAATTTTGGGATTGAGAGGTTGGGGAAGCCCAAAGGTTTTGCTTTTATGTATAAATATAGGAGAGTTTAGATGTAGAAAGGACTTCTTTCCCAGACCATTTTTGAGAGTATATTGTAAGAAGAACTACTTCATTTTACAATAAAGAATTAAAATTTTTTGCTGGAGAAAGTTTAGTGGAATGGTTCAAATGCTTTGCCATTGATCAGTTGAATGTGAACTATTTCGTTTTCAACTTATGTCCATTAACTGTGAGATCGTTCTAACTCATTGAATTTATGTTCATGTTATGAATGTCTTCTAGTTTATTCTTTGAAATTTCCACTGTGAGTAATGAAGGTTGTCATAAACAATAAGCTATCTTGTTGTTCATATTTCTATTAATGTTCATGTGTTTTGAAATAATTAACAACTATCTGTAATTTTTCTTAATACATGCACAGAGATACATTACTCATTGATAACTGATAATTTTGCTCCCTAGGGATAGGTTAGTTAGTTAAATTTAGTTTCTTGCTGTTTGTGATTTAGATGCGAGAGAGGTAAGACGAGAGGTAAGAACCTATGCATCACATTGTGACACTTCTCATTATCTCTATCAATTTGCATTTTTAGATAGGTGCTTGCACATCATAACTTAAACACAAAAAACTAAAAAATATACATGGTGGATTGGGCCATAACCGGTAAATTTTTTTAATTTGTTACTTGACCTATGGTAGCTGGATCATAAACCGGACGGATTCCCCATACCAAACAGTAACGGGCTAGTTGGGAATGTTTATTGGGGAGAATCCCTACCTGTTGTTACCTGCGATTTTCCAGGCCTCAATAGTTTTTGGCGCTAGAAGGAGGGCCACCAGTGCATGGTTGGCCGAGGAATCTTACTTCCTCGAAATCACTCCACGGGTGACAGTTCTGAAAGTAGTTTGTTTCACAAATACACCCCTGAAGATAAAGAGAAAGGGTATCTGTATCCTGTCGATAACGAAGTGGTTGATGATTTAAGAAGAATCACTAGGGCATATGCGAAAAATATTGGAGGATTACCTATCATTTCTGTCTTACCTAGAAGAGAGTATCAGAAGAAAGATTGCCCTCAATTAGAAGACTTAGTGTTGGTAGAAGATCTTAAATAATTGGTAGAAGCAGCCTTACAATAAGTTGACCAACCTTTGAATCAATTGGATCTAGGTTCACCTCACTGTTCACCTTTCCAGACCCCTGTTCAATCACAACCTCATTATCCACTCAGAATCATGACTAATGTAAATGTAAACCAACCACCTCCACTGCCTGCTTGGAGAGCTAGGTCGCCTTTAAATTTGACACCTCCCTTGCATGATTTGCCTTAAGCTTTTGACAAGATGTTACCTAAGTTTGACCCCAGTGAAGGATTTTTGGTAGATGATCATTTACAGAGTTTTTACTTGGCTATAGAAGGATTACAAGCTGGGGAGCATGAAGATGTAGTGTGTAGATTGTTTCCCCACACTTTGAAAGGAAAAGCAGCCTCATGGTATTTTTCACTTCTTGCAAATTCAATCACGGATTGGAACACATTTGAGAGAATGTTTAGAAGTAAATATGCACTTCAGAAAAGTCATGCAGCCTTAATGAAGGGGTTATGTTCTCTAAAGAAAGAAAGAAAAGAAAAAGTACATGATTTCACTCAAAGATTTGTTGCTTACCTAAACAATTTTACTGCAGTAAATAAACCATCTAAAAATTCCCTGATAGAATACTATACCTCATCCCTTGGGCCTGATCTAGCCATGTTTTCCAAGAGATTAGTGAGACCTACATTAGCAGAAACTTATGAAGAAGCTGAGAAGGTGGAGGCTGAGATGGAAAGCATAGAAAATTATCCTGTGCAGTCGAAAGAAAAGTCTTTTGGAAGCAAGAAACCTTTATTACTGACTAAGCCTAAGGATGAGCGGTCACAGGATTTTGAAGGGATGTTGAATATGATGCAAAAGTTATCCAACAGAGTGATAGATTTAGAGAAAGAGAAAGAAGCTCATAAATCATATAAGCCTTATTATAAGAAAAGGGAAGACAATAGTCAACCTAAGCCTCCTCCACACAGTCCTGCAGCAATGAATTTAACTGATGTAGGCATGGATAATTTTTGTACTTTTCATCAACAGCCTCATTCTGAGAATAATTGCCCCCAATGAATAAATTCTATGACACTAGTAATGAACCAAATATTGGATTCCAAATTGACAGAAACTGGTAAAGAGGAAAAAAAGATAATCAATCTATAGAAAAACAAGAGGAAGATACTTTGGTTTTATGGGACTGTGTCTCAATGTTTGATACAAAAGAAGAAGATTCTCTGAAACAAGAGGAAACATCAAAAATCAATGTGACAACAAGAAGTCAGAGTTTGTAAAAAGAAGACAAGTCAATACTTCCTAAGATCAAGAAACTTCAAGAAAATATGAAGAAGATACAAAATAACACTACACCTATTAAAATACCTGAATTTACCATTTCAATTCAAAATCCAAAGAAAATTAACATGCCTCTGAAGCCTATTGAAGATAAGATTGATATGGTCAAGAAGAATCTCAAAGAACTTGAGATGGGGTATGATATTGTGGAAGACATTAAAAAAACTAAGGCAAATATCTCATTGTTTGAAATGTGTAATGTACCTCAACAGAAAGAGAAACTCTTAAAAGCACTTGAGGTACCAGAAGAAGAGCTTCCCACTAACAATCAACCTGAAGAAGAAATTGGTGAAGCAAGTGTGGGAGGTAAGTCTAAGTATAAAACCCCAACATTTCTCCTAACTTTTGATATTTTCAACTATAATGTGTACAACTATTTAGTAGAATCAGGAGCACCAGTCAATGTTATGCCATTTTCAGTCTGCAATAAAATCAATGGACAACCTAAACCATCTACTTGGTAGGTTCTTCGGTTAGACGGGACAGGTGTGAAAGCAATAGGGGAAATGGAAGATGTTCATGATAAATTTTTCTTGCAACAACATCTTCAAAAAATGTCTCTATGTCACCAACATATAGGTGTGAGCACCCATCAATAGGTACTCCACAGTTCAAGCATCCATCAATATATGCTCTTTGGTCCATGTCCACAGTAGAATGTGCCTTGGAATGATATTCAATAGTTTAAAAGGACTCTTCTTCATTCTCATTTGATTTTTCATCATAGTTTTCAGATTCACTTGGGAGTGACTTTCGATCCTCTTTATGTAATGCTTCTTCTTCTTCACCACCCATAGAACTAGGTGGCTCCTTGGTCACCTCCATTAAAGAAATATATGCTTGATATTGTTCGGGAAAGTTTTTACATGTTGTTCTTATTAGAATTTGAATGCCATTTATATCTTCAAGCAGGTAGTTATAACAATGTTTGCAACAAATGAATGGAGAATAAAGATACAAACTAAACAAATTAAACCACACAGGAAACAGACAAGTATTGATCGGGAATTTACAGTATCATTCACAATAATAATATATGGTGTTACAATAGTTTATGTAGGAAAAGAATTTGAATAAATTAGGGATGGATTCGAATCTATCCACTAGATGTGGTTGTATCTAACTGACCATTTAACTCATGGTGACTCAACTAATATTGGAGTCCAATAAATAAACTCCCAGATGTCCAACCAACTCAATCAATCAGTAATAGCTAGTTAACTCAGTGCAACTGAATGTGGTAGGTGGGAAAAGGTGCCTACTTCACATGTAGCCATGCATTATCCATGCAAGTCTTGTGCTATCTAACTGATTGCAAACTAACTGAAAGTAACTGGGGGCTGACTAAGACTGACTAGTACTAACTCCAACTAACTGAAGTAGGTTGGTGTCGGGACCCCTAGTGGATCCTAAAATGTAGGGATTGGTCTAGGAGGCGCCCAAACTAATGCATGCACATGCAGTAAGTGGAAGTTAACCTCTAGCAGTTGTTGGGAAAAATATTGTCTTGAATAGTTTACCTAATATTTAATTATCGACCGGGGTTTGTTAGCTTCGAGTTGCTACAAAATATATGGGAAGGCAGAAGGATTCCTAAGATGTCATGGAAATATTTTAACAAACACAAACCAAAATATCTTCAAAATAAGAAAAGAGCGACTCCTAAGAATTCAATGGTTAAGAAGATTACGGCTAGGACAGAAGACTAGTGTAGTATCCAGTTATACTACTCTACTTTATACATACTTATTGGAGGAATGCAAATAAAAACAAGATAACCTTATAATAATAAAATATCCCTTAAGATATATTCTACTACTTTAAACAAGTTTGAAAGCTAACTATACAAAGGAGGATTTACAAAATTACATCAACTAAGATAGAGAACTAAAAATATACATGGCAACTCAGACTAATTTCTTTCTCCTGGATTATTTTGGGGATAAGCATTTATAGTGACTGGGACAGGTGTAGGAGGAGAGTCGAAATGGCTTTCAAATGAGGTATAAAAACTAAAGGGAATTAAGGCTAACTTTACCTCTACAAAAACATGTAAACTAAAGAATGTCTAGTTGTAAGTAATGGTAAACATGGTTCTTTATGTCATGGACACTTAACAAAAGACAAAACATAAATGCAAAGGAGAGAACCTAACTTATAAACAAATAGAAAACCTAATTAATATGATCTTAATTCTTATTTAGTAACCATATAAATAAAAAGAACAACCTCTATTTGTAACCTATCAACATATCTACCAAATTATTAATAAACCCTGAATCATATATAAAGAAATGAAATCAATTCAAACTAATGTTACAAAACATAATCATATGGTAAAAAGAAATAAAGACTTAATAAGTACCCTATATAATTTAATCATAGACTCTTAAAAGGAAATATAATCACTAACTAACTATTCTAATCGAAACATACTCAAAGAACTGAAGAAAACAAACTTAAACTATGTAAAATCTGCTAGGACTGGATGAAAGACTGAACAACAGGTTGAAATGGCAGTCTGTATAACAAACCAAACAATCTGTCTGTATACAAAAATACTTAAAACTTTGAAAAATGACTAATCTAGATGGGCTTGAGCCTGCTGACTCATGCATGTAATAACTAGAATGTAAATACAGGAATTAAACCTATTTAACAACTACATTTACCCTACAAGATAACTCAAATACAATTCATAACTTGAAAACATCATTACCTATTGCTATTTGAAAGGAAATTGGAAGTTAAATAAATTCAGAACATAAGCAGAATTGAAACTAAATATGATTAAATTCTACAGTATTGAAAGCAATTTATTCTATTAACATTGAATCAAACAATGAACTGGAAATGCTTCAAAAGGGATTACAATCTAATCTATAATAAAAAAAGGAATTACAATCTAGTCTATATGCAGCATCAAAAGAAATGACAATCTAATCTCTATGCAACATCAAAAGAAATGACAATTTAATCTATATGCAACCAGTTTCTAACTTAAAATGAAAGACTATGTAAACATCATAATACTAAAATGAAATCTAAGCTATAAGCATCATAATATTGAAATGAAATCTAAACTACATGAAATAATATAAACGATTGCAAGAATTGAATTTACATAAACAATCTATGAACAAAGCTATACTAATTATAGAAAAGGGAAATGAAAGAGACTATACGAAAATATAAAACTCTGATTGGCGAGGGGCTCTCCCAGGAATCAGAGTCACATCCTGCTAAACACTAATGGAACATGATCGTAGACAGTGTAATAGAACTTCCATTAAAAATAAGAAACAGAGTCTGAATTACATGAGAACTTGCTGAGCTAAAAAACTACTTCTACCTTTTTTTTCTCGCATACAAGCATTCTTATATATATAGTTTTGAGAGGAGAGTGAGTCGACCCTTTAGTGGTCGATTTCTCTTTGAGATGAGTCAACCATTATTACAATCAGTTGCTCTGATGCCATCACATAGTCATTTTTCCTCCCTTATTGCGAGTTGGTTTCCATCAGGAATGAGGTGGCATACAGGCTTCCCTTTTTTGGCGTGAACTAATGGCGTGATGTCAATGCCAGAAACCTTCCAGAACAAGGATCGTGCTAACACTTATGCATGTGGACAACAAGTAGTTGCAGGTCGCTCCATGCTTAAATGTTGGAGAATCAACTAGTTCCAACGCAGGGTTGTTTTGGAAAGCTGAATGGCGAGATGGATATGCTATGCGCATATTTAGCTGAATGTGTGTCTGCATGTCAAATTCACCCAAAAAGCATGCTTTGCAATTAAATAATGCACTTGTTAGCGATGTCATCAATTAACATCGAATTTACTCATTAAAATAGTAAAATAGTCAAGAATGAATCAATCTTAAATAAATCCAAAATAAGATCATACATGAAGCTAGATGGTAATCTGTATGATGCAAAGAAGCCAAAAGATAACAAAATGTGCATTAATACATAAGGTTTTTAGCTAAAAAATGGTAACAAAATGGGGCTCAACATACCCCCAAACCAAAATGATTCTAGGTCCCACTAGTACAAAGTAAAAGATATCATTGGGAAGAAGGCAGAGCTGCAGTAGCAGTTGCCTTCGACCTTGTTGATGTAGTAGGTGGCTTATACTTTAGCTTTTTAGCTTGTTCCTTCAAGAGAGCACGCATTGTGTGCTGATCCCAAGTTTGTGTTGTACTGATGGTATTATGGAGACCCTCTATAGTCTTAATCTGTAGTCGTAACATTTTGTTTTCTTCTCGAGGCTCTGAGATTAACTTGACATACACTTCATTCTGATTCGTCGACTGTGTCAACTCAGAGGTTAGCTATTCTACTATTGATTTTGGTGGTTGACATGGTTCTGGGGACTGGTTGAAATCATGTAGAGGGTTCTCTTCTTCAGTCGGCACTTCAACATCGGCATCTGGAACTTGACTATCAGGGTTTAAATATTGAACGGGTGTAGAAACATCTTCATGAGCAATGTCATTGAATAAATTGACTGAAAGGTTAGCCAATGCGTATAAACATGAATCTGGGTCAGTCATATGTGTTTTAGCTAGACTATCTACATGGTCTCTCTATATGTTAGGCTGGATACTTGACTGTACCAAGGGATGGACACAGGGTTGACGACTGGTCTATGCAAATTCCACCTTTCGCTTCTTAGTATGGGGTCATGACAGAGGTATGAATTCAGTAGGAACAACAAGGGAAGATCATGTAGATGGGCTTGCCTCTGATACATCATCATCAAGATGAACTATGTTAGGGTTTTTCTTCCCTGTTGATGGAGATGGACAAGACTCTTGGCCATGAGAATATCAGGGGCACTTGCGAATATTCAAATGAGGGTTAAGGACCTTAAAAACAAAAGTATCCCATGTCTGGTTTCGTTCTTTAAGCTGATCGAGGATGAGAAGTTTTATTATGCTATGGTGGTATAGGTTGTTTTTGGGATGGAGGGTGTTCTTCTGAACCAAATTAGACATTTTTTCGAGACTTCATAGAAAGAAAAATGGGAAATTCAGGTATTTCTGACCATAAAGTGAGCCAATAGATGCAAATGACAAGATTTAAAAATGCTGAACTTACCTTCGCAGGTGACTAGGTGGATAATGAATATCAATGGGTTGAGATATTCTAGTTTGATCCAACTGTGACGGTAGCCTTTGTTTCCTGATACATGACGACATTCAGGTTTCAATGCGAAATTGTGCGATTCTCTAGGGATGAACCAATGCTTGTGCCAATGTTCCCCCTCTCAGGGAAGCTTGGTGGCTTGGGCTATTGACTCCTCAGTGGCTTGAAAAACTAAATGGTTGACCATTGTTTCTCTCCCATCAAATCCCATTGCGAATAGTAATGAAATTTCCTCGTCAAAACCCTACAGATGATGGAGAAAAGGGTTCCATCCTATGCGAAAAAAAAATTCGTGACAGTCTTTAAATTCGGGTATCTGGAATAGATCCTGATAACTCTCTGGTTCGAATCTGTTTGGCATGGTGAAGCCAAGGTGATGAAAACAGGGATCTACAAGAAATGTGGGGAAAAGATGGAAATAGGATTCTACAGTGGTAACGATCATACAGAAACAATGGAAAGGATTCACATCATATTAATTTAAGAACATTCCACATTTAGCCAATCAAATTATCGTGCAGCTAGCTCGGCGTATTTTGGATGACCGTGCCATTATGAAAACCCTTAAAACGTGTGCCGTCAAAATGCATCTTCTAATGAGTTCATAAGGTTTTAGTTGGTTTAACCCTGTCCAAATTAAACTTTGGATAGGTTGAACATTAAACTTAATGCAAACATATGACCATACTCATTACCATAATCCTAGTTTTAACGAGAAGATCGATTACCTAATGGCTTATGCGTACGAATGAGAGATGTTTAGCAGTTTATACGTGTGAATAAAAAATGAGATGAGGTGATGAAAACATAGTAATGATTAGAAGGTACCCTAAGTTTTGTTCAATCCTATACGAGGATAAAACAAGATCATATTAGATCGAGATCGTACCAAGTCATGGGTCAAAATTTAGTAAAAGTATCTTATGGATATGATTATTTTAATAATGATGATATGACTTAGCCAAGTCGAAAATCAAGCTAAATTTAATCATAGGAAAAATATCATCGTGCGTATTCAGAACATTATTTGGCTTGTCATTCAGGCCGTTACTCAACCCTTCATATGATCCTTCGTATGATCCTTCATATAAATTTCCTGTAAGAAAATAAGTTTTGCTTGATCAGATCAGGCTACTGTTAATCATAGATTTTTCTAAGCTTCGAACCTACAATACGATCACATAAAACAATTACTTTGATCTTTTTAGTTGTACTTCCATGATTTTTAGAGAAATAAATCATCATTTTTATAAAAGGATAGGCAGTCTGATACTCCCCCCCAAACCAAAGATATGGCGTGTCTGCAAGACATACAAGAAAATTTAGTAGTTTCCAAAATAAGATAAGAAATTCCAGTCATGATGTTATAGGTAGGTAAAAGAAAGGAAAATTAACACATGCATGGAAGGATTCAGATAGATAGATATAAAATAGTGCTTAAATATGCAAATTCATTATTTACCATGTAGTGAAGAAATAAGGGAAGGATCATAGGGAAAACTAGTCATCCTGGACTTGTTGTAAAGATATCTTTACCCCTAAAAAAAAGTTTGAGCTTATCGTCGAATTTGTAAGAATCTACTACTATGGGTCCCATTACTAGGATAAACATATCCTAGTTATTGATTAAATTCAGATTATCGGATCCAAGTCCATCTTACAGTGATTCTTTAATGACATCAAAAACAATAGGCCTAAACATATTTTATTGTTAACGCATGTGCCTAGAGGTGCATTAACCATAGCTCTTTGACCTGATATTTCCCCACTGCCAGCGAGCCTGTTCAGTACCCTGACAGGTTTATCTTGGTACCATGCAAGCATAGCCCTTCTACCAATGAGCCTGTTCAGTACCCCAACGGGTTTACTTGCATTTATCAAATTTCCTTATTGTTAGATTGTTACTTAGCATTGACCTGCTGCTAGCAGACCTGTTTAGTACCCTGATGGGTTTGCCTTGTATAAATATAGGAAGTTGATTGGTACCAGAGTGTGCTAAACCCTGCTAAACACATGAGTAAAAATTTTCATAAAATGGACTTAATCATAGATCATGCCAAAAGAGAATAACTGAAAGGTGTTCTTGGGCCTTTTAGTTTGTTTTCTTTATAAAAGATAACGTTCCCCATAAGAAGAAATTCCACTTATCCTAGAGCGTTCTCAAAAATATTTTAAGGGTCAAGTTTTGATAACAACTGTAGATGTACTAGTAATCTCTAGGTATTAAAAATATTAAAGAACATGATAATTGAAATAATTCTTTTGAGCACTTGCTTAAAGTAATCAAGGATGCATAATGTACATATATGAATCAAACAAAATCATTAAAATAAATGGTTTGAGAATAATTACTAGTGTTTTTAGAGAACTTTTCTTTTTTCAAATAATACCTTATAGAAAAGACCCACATATAATTAAATTTCAAAACCATTTATTAGATGATTGGTTTTATTTTAAAAACATAGAAGAAGAGTCTCCTAGAATTATACATGACTCTTGTTTATTCGAAAAACATATCTACATATATATACAAATGATGACAACCCAAGGTAACTTTTAAGGATCAGGTAAAGGAGGAAGAGTGTTCCAGGAGGGAGGATCAACTTCTATTCTAGCAAGATTCACCCTGGTTCCTTGAGGCAAAAGATGATGTCCTGTACAAATATGACATGTGGGAATTTTGAATGGAAATTCTTGTGGGAGATGTTTAGCTTTACATTTTGAACAGAAGATGGGCCTTGCTATTGAATCTTCTTTATTTTTCTTTGTGTGAGTTGGGTTGCTGAAAGGAGGCTTTTTTCTGAGGTGAGAATGGGGTGTCCTAGTATTCTTTTTCAGGGGAGATCTTCCTCCCATTGGCCATGCTCCTATTGGACCCTATAGGAGAAGTAGACTCTACTTTGGATGTTTCAATTTGTGAAATTACAGAGTTGTTGAGGAGTGATTTTACTTGGACAGGGTCAACAAAGTTCGAGTCTCCTACTAGAGAAGAAGTTGTATTGGGATGCTTAGAGGTTTTTAATAACTGATCCCTAGAAATTTTTTCAAGAATGAGATCCTCAAATTTTCCTGTCACAGTATCGTCCATGACTTCCCTGATAAGATCTCTTAAAAAAGTCTCCTTAGGTCTCTAGGAAGATGACTTCCTATAGGTGTATTTTGGTATCTTTCCACTAAGTAAATAGTGAGGGGAGTTATGTCCCCATAATAGTTAATTTAAAATTTAAACAAAATTTTACTATCTACTCTAAACACTCTTAAGAGGAAGAAATCAAGCTTCGCATAAAGTAAACACACTTGTACGAAAACACTAAAAAGAACCCTACCTATTCTACCTTACAAAACAACTCCCCGGCAACAGCGCGAAAATGTTGGGCAAAATATTGCAAAACAGAATTTCAACCCAAAATATGACACCTTGCATATCTAAAATTTGACACTTCTCTGTTGTATCTTCGACAAATGCACTTTTTTTGCCTTCGGTGGCATAACGTCGGATATTCGACGTGATACCAAAGTCGGTCGAAGATCCGACGCCACCGTGGTGTTTCCTATTCGACAGTTATCTATTTCAAAGTGTCACTAAAAACTTGAACAAACCTTCGAATATCTGACGCCTACCGACACTTGAACGGTTGGCCTTCCAATAGGCTGAAGTGTCAGAGTCATGGCAACGCCGTCGGTGTTTTTTCCAGAAAGCATCGAATATTCAACGCCTACCGACACTTGAAGGGCCGGTCTTCCAATGGGCTGAAGTGTCGGAGTCATGACAACACCGTCTGAGTTTTCCTGAAAGCATTGAATATTTGACGGGAAAGGTGTCAGAGGTTTAATAAAAAGCGTCGGTTGAGCATCGACTGAAGGGGTCAGATCTTTAACAAAAGCATCAGAACACTGTCAGAAAAGTGACGCCTAGTGGTAGATTTCATAACAAAAAAATTGATAGGTTTCCATTCAGGAAGTGGTGTAGTGTAGTTCACTTAAACATGTAGTAACAGTGGTAACATTTGAATGTCTTGAATGCATGAATATTTTGTGGTTGTTCATAATGAGGAATGTATAAGTTGACGACTTCCAGAGTACTTACAGTTTTGCATCAAAGTTGAAACCACCAGGTGCAAGCCCACCCTGAATAAAAGGTAAAGATGTTTTGTAAGTTGGATTTTACAATTTTTATGACATTCAACATGAAATCAATTAGAGACTTCTTTGGATAAAAAGAAAGTAAAGGCTTACATTCTAACAGTAAACATGATCTAAGTTGCTTCACTAATATCTGTGAGAAATTGATCAGTATCCCAACCTAGACATGTTGAATACAAAATATAAAATATTAGCTCAGAAAGGGATGCGATCCATTCTTTTAAAGTGGAAACTTATGAATTCAATCAAACAAAATAGGACTATAATCCCCATTACCTGTATGGGCATCTCCATTGTTTGCATCAATATTACCAAACTTCCCCTGATTCATTTAGTGATGAAGCTCTTAGATGGTTTCACCACCTAGCATTGAATCTATTAGTCACTTCCAACAAATCATAGATGCCTTTGTTGGACACTTTGACATAGCTAGACCTATGATATTGGCATGAAAAAAAATTTCAACATAAAATAGAGGGATGATGAATCACTGTTTCATTATTACTTCTGAATGTGGCCTCAAGTTGTTCCCTCATGCAAAACAAATATTGATTATTGTTAACTTGTTGAGCTCACAAATTCACTTAAACCATGAGTATGTCTTTACTTTCTTACAAAACATCCGAAGTGATAATAGAATGTCATAGAAAATTACCTTGCATATATGAAGTTTTGGAGATTCAAGCTAGTATAGAATTGAAACAATACCAAACACCTATTATTCGTGTAGATAGAAACATTAGCATAAGTGGAGATAACATGGTTGAAACTTGAAACACAGATAAACAGATGTGATACAACTCTTCTGACAGACAATGTTGATAATCTGTTTTCATTTACAGTTCTTTACCTGACAACTCTTACGACATATCAGTATGGTATGCTTCTATATATCTTTTTCATTCTAGAGCACACACTCTGCCAGTGATCATTGAATTTTATGCATCAAAATAATCTAATTAGTGTTTTAGATATGATAGATTTTCACTCAACATGTCCAAATGAGTGATGATATAGAATCATTTTGTCAAACATATAAATAAAATGCATGCTCAAGTCCAAGTCAATCGAAGGACTAAAATGTAAAATATAAGTAGTTTGTGGATGCCCAATGGAGATATAAATCACTTGAGAAGAACTCAGGACATTAGAAAGGATAGAAAAATAATTTAGTTTTCAATTAAAGATAAGGGCCAGAGAGAAGTTTTGTTATTTACAAAGAACTTCATAAATGTAATAAAGGATACCAAGGAGTGTTATGAAATTGTGCAAATAAGAGTCTTAGATGGCATAAAGTCCAATAATGTTGAAAAATGTGACACTATGAAGGAAGTATTAGTATAATTGAGTAGAATTCTAGAAGGATATGTTGAGATTAGACATGAGATTCCAACCAGATTTCCTTTAAAGAGGAATATTGAAATCAAGATAGACATAATTAATTCATCCATGTATGTACATGCTTCAATAATTACTCTTCTTCATATTACTCCATTATCCTTCAAGTTAAATGGCATACACAACTTGTCAAGTATTGGTTTCCCATGTTCCAATATCCATTTCCATGGGATTACATTGGTTATCTCATTGGAAATATGATTTGCATACTTTTTTTTGTAAAGAAAAACTTCCCTCAAAATGAACCAGTTGGATTCTATAGCATATTACTGAGTTTTTTGCTAAGCTGGAAGGGCTGTTTTTTAAGAACATACATGGAAATCAAATTTTCACCTAGAATGGTAGATGCATGTAATTTTAAATATTCATCATCCGTGGAAATCACACATTGCAATAGTACAATGATCACACAGTGCAATAGCATACAAGCATCAGATGTGCCACACCCCTGTGCAATAGCATATCGTGCATAGACCTAGAAAACACCACTAACTTATACAAGAAATTTACAAAAGATCAAAGGTATGCAAGATTTACTGATGGACCAGCTAGCAAAGAAGTTCCAGAATCTACAATAGAAACACAACCTCCAGCACGGAAACCTGCAACAAAATGTTCATAAAATGCCATCAATATTTTCATAAGATTCCTTAAGAAGCAATCATGTGCCCGATTGAATAAGATGGACTATATACTGACCTGTTGATTGATCATCAATGAGGAAGTCTCCCATGTCAAACTGAAGGAAATAGCAAAATCGATTTATTAGAGTATATTAATCCCATGACATACCTACTAGTAACTATGACTCATACAAAGAACATGGTATGCATGTGTTTATCCTTAAATACAGTCAATCTTAAACCTGGAAAACTAACATGATTCTATTGCATACCTTCCAGTATCCCTTTCGAGTAAAAGGAGCATATTGATGTTTACCCTTGAAGTGATTAGGATCAACACCACCAAAAGTCATGGCTGCAAATGGGCTTTCTTCAATTAAAACATTTTTTCCTTGGGAAAGAACCTCGAAACTGTTTCCAACAAATGTGAAAATGTTTCCTTTAGTGAAAAGATGTCATACCAAATCTAGTGATCTATCATTGTAAATCAGTGAAAATGACTGATACTCTTTTTCAGGCCGTGGATAACTCTGGAAGATTGCCTGAAAACAACAAAAATAAACAGTTTTTATAACTTAGGCATTCAAACAATTCCTTCGAGAAATAAAGTAGCAAATAGATCTTTATTTTTTCAAGCAGATCTCAATACTTTGACGTTACCATAATTATCAATGCATTCATTCTTCTTTTGTATTCTAGAGTTGAGATGTTTTCTCTAAGTGACGACTTTAAACTCAGTGATAAATTGGAAGCAATACAGAAAGATATAAATGCCTAATAAAATATTTTCACAAAGAAGACATTGTAACAAATTAGAAATTATGAGTAATAAAGTGCATAGGGATGTTGGGGTGAAAAGTTACAATGGAAATTGAAAATACCAATGTGTATCATGCCCAACTCACAACCTATAGGGATAAGCACAAATATAAACATAGGTTTTCCACTGCACAATCAAACATGAAAGTTGAACAAGATATGAGATTAAGAAACAAATTACAAAACTACTAGAGAAAGATAAACTGGGGCAGATAACAATACACTCATGCGGAATAATAGGGAAACAACGCTTCAGATACCATTTTCCTCACAAGTCTATCTATATTTTTCTATCTTTTGACCTTTCATATTCCCATCAAACTCAAATTCCTATCATATTTCTTGTAATGAAATGCCTACATTTAATTTTGTAGTCCTAGCTATATGGAGTGGTAAAGTATTACCAAGGGGCTAGTTATCATGATAAATCAAACTATTTAAGGTAATTGTTTAGATCAGATAGAACAAAGTTCGCCTCAATGTATGGTAATCATCATCATCAACTAAATGTATGTGTGTGCACATGCATAAATACCCAATACACATCTCAATCAAACAAAAGAAAACATAATTATACCTTTATTTGTGGATCTTCACACTGTCTTCTTATGCTTTACCTTTCAAAACATCATTCAACATACTTCATTTTTTGTCTTGTTGCAATAGTTTCATGTTAGGACCCATCAAAATACAATTCTATTACAATGTAAATTACAATACTATTACAACTATTCAAGTAATTTAATTGTTAAGAATAGATCACCTGATAAAACATGGATAACCAAAAATACTATGTATATAAGGCCATCGATCTAATCAAAACTCCATTTCTTACCTCTTAACTATGGAAATGTTTCTCAACGCTATCTGTAACAAGTTCCAATGGAGAAGTCAAATAGCAATAGTGAAAATTATACACTAAAATTATAGAAATAGATGTTTTTAATGTATTCTTCCTTACCATTCATTGAGCTCCTCTCTGTTTCAAGAATAATTTAATATTCTCTACTAAACAGGACCAACCATGTAAAGGTGGAAGCTCTTATTGCCCCTCCCCCCCTCACATCACTCTCAGCTCCCCAAACCCAATGCATCTACTTGCAAATAACAATTTATTTCACTATTTCACAATCCAAATAACAATGCATCTACAATGAAAAAAACAATGCATCTACTGCAAGTTATTTCACTCAATAGTTGAAAGATGCTTTCATTAAATCATTCATCAAACCATTCAATCATTTAACAGCTGAAAAAACCATTCATTAAACCATTCATTAACTCATTCATTAAAACATTCATTTAGTCAATGGCAGAAAAAAAAACCAGTAAACCATTCATTAAAGCATTCATTCATGAAACAGAGGAAAAAACCATTAAATGTTTTTTTATAAATAAGAATTACTCAAAATTTGTTTAGTCACTTCCTTTTTACTTTTATTCTCTTTAAATATTTAGTTAGAGTCACATCTTCCAGAATCTGATCATCGATATCCCTACTAGTCTGCTCACAAGGCTGAACTTCAGGCGAGGGGTGATGAATTTCTGCAATAATGTCAACATCTTTCATTAATATATTTATATTTTGATAAATACGAGTAATTCATTTAAAAAAACATTATGAATGTGTGTTTTTACCTGCCATGGGCACATCAACATGTTCAACATTATCTCGTAGAGGCCCAACCTGTTTCGTATTATCTGCATCTACATGCTCTGCAGTTGAATTGTGTAGAATTAGAATTAATGTTCATCATCTGCAATGGTCTATAAAAAATAGTAGCACATTAATAAATTCATTACCAGGATGAGAAGCATGATCTTCATTTGGTTGGTCATGTACATCCTCAACATGAATAGGATCATTACTTTCCTGCACAAAAAGGAATAAATAATTTATGTTAATTTATTTATAAGGAACAAATTGCATGAGCATTAATAAATTATCATTAAACTATATAGTTTTTACATACCTGGGCACCAGATGGATCAGCAGAAGATCGTGCAGTATGCCCAGACAAGCTTCTCCGATGTTCAACAACGGCGTCAAAGCCCTGTTCGAAGCCAAGCTTCATGTAATCCACACTGGGCAGTTCTTTGAACTGGTCGGCCTTCATATTTGCATGATGTCATTAATTTTACATTTTTTGTCAGAACAAAACAAAAATAATAATCTGTATGATATTTGGATGCGGATTCGGGTTTTGCGATACTTACATATCGGGGGTTTTGCGATACTTACATATCGGGCCGCCAAGTTGGAGTAACCACCGGGCCCAAGCTTTTGTTGGACAATTTTTTCAATTCTTGCCTTGGTGGCCTTAGATGTGTATGAGAGCCTAATTATGTTTATAAATACATTAGTCAATGTACCAAAATTGATATAAAAACTAGTAATAATAAGGCTTACCAATACATTTTGGAATGTATTGCATACCTCCCTGTTCCACCTGGTGGTATCTTTCCTGATTTTCTCAGGCCCTTCTCTTTTCCATATTCCACCAGGGATTTCCACTCCATAGATGGAATCATTGGAGGGCGCTCATACCGAGGGTTCTTTTCTAGGTGAACCCTATATTGGTCTCAGACAATCTTCAGATGTTTTCCAGCCTTCTGTAGGACCTTCGATGTATCGAAGGTATCTTTTTCGAATAGATTAACGAAGCGATTAGTCAGATCATCCTTTAAAGCTTTTGGCTGCTTGTTCCACATTATGTGGATGGTGGGCCTAAATATCTCCAAGGCCAAATCATTCATACATTTATAAAATATATCATTTCCTGCAAAACATTAATGCCATCATTAGTCAACATTAAAAAATATTATCGGTATATTAGACACAAATTATAAAAACTAAATTGAACAATCTATAATGACCTGGAATCCTCTCTATCTTTATTGGAACCAGTTCTTCATTCACAAAAAATGTACACACTATTGAGCTAGAGCTAGTCACACAAGAAGATCCAGGAAATGCTTCCACATATCTATCTAACCCTGCATCCACCCCTTCTTCTGCAGCATCTGTTGTGGGTGGGGCAACATCGACTGCACCCTCTGCTGCCCTTGGGGGTGTCACAGAGCGTGTTTCCGACTATTCAGTGGACAATATGGGAGTAGTATGTAGTGTACATGGAGTGGTTTGGTCACTGGGACCAACATTACCTTGACCACCACTGATAATGTCCATAGAGTGCTGTAAATTCAAACCATTGTATTATAAGTTCAATAGCATATAAAATCAAATATTATAAAGTTTTTATAAATGAATTTATATTATTATTCGATAACTTAAGTCCACTTGTTTATGTTGTTGTAACAACAATTGAATCCTTTGTTCGATCCATTATGTTAGTGGAACTACCAATGTCAGCCGAATCAGTTCCTCATTTTGTTTCTCCCTTGTCTTTTGTAGCACCCTCAAAGGGTCTACAGACTCTCTAATTTCACTATCTCTCATCAACCGAGAGACCTCATTCTGTAAAGAGTTTTGAGACATTGTTTCATAAACCGAATCCCATGTCTGCAATTGAAATATATAAAAAATTTCTTATTCTTTGAAGCAATAGTGGGTGCAAATAATTATATTAGGGATTACACCTGACGCCTAGACGAGGGTGTGGTCTAATCAACAGATGGGGATTTACCTCGATCAGCCACCTGCAAAAAAAGTAGAGAACATTATCACAATGAACACAATATGTAAAAGCTAACAAATACAGAACAAAAATAAACACTATGCTACATGTTTTATATGTGTACATTTTTGAAGTATTTAGAATGTGGAATTACATTTAGGTTTACTGGTTTCCTCAAGGGTCTAGTCATCTGATTAATAGCTGGGGACTTTCCTCGGTCAATCTGCAAAAAAGGTAGACAACATTACCATCATGAATGCAAACATAAAAAATGAAAGAATACATAACAAAATAAACATTATGCGTCACGATATACATGTTTACGATTTTAAAGTATTTGAAATAGAGAATTACATTCATGTTTGGCTATTGCCCCGATGCTGTAGTCGACTGATCAATAGCCGATTGGATTCCCTGATCAACACTCTACATGTAAAATAGATAATATTATAAATATACCTAATATACTAATGGAAATACATAACAACGTATCTGTATGTCCATCCTAAGTTTAATATTACATTGGCAATATCGATGTATACCTGCTGCTTTGACTCGGGTCGATAAACATCTACGGAGATGGAGGTGCCCCTGAGAGAACCCTGCATCAAAAACATACTAAACGTTACATAAGGAAACATGAAAAGTATAAAATTACAATTATATGCTAACGAAAAGTCATATAGATGTTAAAATAATTAATAAAAGGGTGGTTAAATTGTTTGTTGTACCACAACCATACTTATAGTGTTTGTATCTACACGATTCAAATTGTAATCAATAAGAAGTTATTCGCCAATAGCTATTGATTTAATTGCGCATACAAAGACACGATTTTCTTCACATGACTCGAATATGCAGTTGGGTTTCTTTAGTGTAGGCCCTGGTTGTGTACTATTTAGAAACCCTACAATATTACCAGTTGTTTTTGGCCTTCCGTCCATGTACAACATTGCTCCTTTATTTTGAGCTTTGTCTTTCAGTTGTATATAATTCGTTGACAACCCATATCTACGCATACTTCATGTATATTGGACCAGGTGCATCCAATCACTATAGTTGTAATAGGGTCCAACATACTCCATCAATTCTGTACATCTACTGTATCCAACCTTTATGCCGTCAATGCAAAACAACCCCAATCCATGTAATGATGATGATGTAATTCTATATATCCTCTCATTCACACAAAAATCAGTGTTTACTTGAGGAAGATCACTAGGCACCCATTGTTTCACTAGGTGTTGGTACCTTAAGGGCACGTCGATGTCTCCCACTGTCTCATCATCATAGGAACATGACCCCCCTCCTTTGAGAAAAAATTCATGTGTTTGTTTAATTTTCTTCTGATATTCTGACATCTAGTTGATCTAGCCCTTGTAGACCTACTGGATGTCTCACTTTCCTCTAGTCTTCCCAAAATCCCTTCGCTGGAGGAATATAGGTCTGACAAATACATGTTTGGTTCTACCTGCACCATGGCTGAAAAAAAAATTGGCATAAGCATAGCAAAATACCAGCAAAAAAACTTGGAAAGACTTATAAGCAAAAAACTTGTTAAAGAAAAAGCTTGTCAAGAATGAGTTTGGTTAATAGGTGTGGAAATTTGGTAGCCCTAAAAATTCTAATGTATGCCCCTCTTTTAGTTACATACAAGTCTCCATTCTCCCTTATTGCTTGCATTTCCTTTTCCTAACATGAATTGGGTAGGCTTCATAAGCTTCATATGTATGCTTGTGGCCATTGTACTTTGGCCTTTCAACATTGTCAAGCTTGAGACGATCTGTTATGCATATGCATCAAATATAACATTGCAATTTATGCCAATATATGTCTGTACAGGGCATGTAGGTTCTCCTTTAATGGACTATCTCCTTCAAAGAACATATCTTCGCATTCATCTACATTTACTTTCGATAGAAGTGATACGGAGTTGGTATGTTGGTCACTTCCATCAAAAAGCATCTTTGACATGAGTTCCTTTTTCAAAGAATCTTGATTAATCTCCTCTTCCAAACTTCTAGCTGGTCACTTTTCCACTCTACATTGGCCCGATTATTCGTTTTCCTGGACACTCCTCTCTCCTTACTCTACACTCATTGTTGTTGTAACCCTTACTTTTGATGGTTGTAAGTGGTTTTTAGTTTTCCCATGAATGATGTTGTGATGTTGTAGATGATTATCCATTTTACCTAATATGTTTTATGATATTTTCCATCTTTCCTAGGGTGCACATACTTGTTGTTTATGGCTTATTTTGCTTGAAATTTGAAGGGCCTAAAAGTGCCTAGATCTCATCTAGGACCCTTTAAGAGTCATAATAGAAACTATTGTTATAGGATTTTATTCTCCAAATGATACACCAAAACCATACTTATCAGTTAATATTTGTGTAGGGATGTTTTTTCTGATCTCTCCCATAATTTATCATACTAATGGGATTGTAACTATCAAGTCAATGCCTTATTTGCATAGTGGCAATCCTACAACAGTACACTGGAAATTCTAAAAAATTCTAACGTATGCCCTAAAAATTCTTATGTATGCCCCTCTTTTAGTTACATACAAGTCTCCATTCTCACTTATTACTTGCATTTCCTTTTCCTTACATGTATTGGTTAGGCTCACAAAATATCATGTTATACATGGGCACTATGATATGCTCACAAGTATTTATATAATGTATTATAAATGTGTGTTCCTAAAGGATTTGGAAATATACATGGATGGGCACTATGCTTGGTCACCAATGCTTTCATGTCTCTGTAAATATGTTTGAAACATACATCACATATAGCAAGTATGATGACATGTAGAATGTTGGAGCGATTATGGTGGTTGTGTATTTGGATATGTAGGTGTTCTTATTACTGGCCTACCCGCTTTTCAACAATAATATTTGCAGATTTAATCAAGTGTGTTTCTATATACAATATAGAAACATATATAAAACATATAGAATAATCCTTGATCGATAAAAATATTACAATGAGCCTCGCGACTCAGACTCAAAATCGGTCGAGTCAACCAAGTTGACCCCCAACTGAGCTGACTCGGCCTTTGAAATGATTCGAGTGACAAGTTTGGTACCGAACCAAGCAAATTAGGGTATGACTGAATGGATCACTAACAAAATGGTCAATTCGTCCCAAATCGTACTAAATCGACCAAGTGAATGTGGGACTGCACAGGTCACACACATTACACTTAAATTCAAAAAAAAATATTAACCTAGAAATATAAACATCGAGACTTTAAACCTACTTCATTGTCTTGTCAATTGGATTTGTAGGATTCCTACACATCATAACACTATTTGGAGTAAAACACAACTTGCTTTGTAGGCCCTAGATGCCACCCATGTGCAAAATCGTCAATCTATAAAGCAACCCCCAAATACAAAAACCTTCTTCACAAAATAGGGCATGAACCATGTGAACAACCTTCCAAGTGGACCAGCTCAATGAGTAACCTCCAAGCATTTAATATCTCTCATGAAATGGTGTATAAAAGAGTGTAAGCATGCTTCAAATGATGACTTTCTCCTTTGGTAGGGCTGAACACTACCCTTATGCATGTGTCTCCAAGGGTTAATGTTCCTCAAATAATGAGAGAAGGCCTTCCTTTCACAATAAACCAGTACACCAAGGTGAATTGGCCCTCTTTAGGGATTCCATTTTATGCACAGGGGCCCTTAATGCAGAACAAACTTGGTATTTTAGGGCCAATTGGGGTTTTCACTTCTCTTTTGCACAGGTCCAGATATGTTTAGGGTTTTTTTGTGACCTACGGTTGCAAGGAAAGCCACCAAAGACTGTTATTTGCTATTGATCTCCTTCAAGAGACTGCCAAGAATCACCTAAAGCACAATCCGACTTGCTTTATAGGGTCTGAAATTAAATGATATTTGTTTTATTTAGGTTTGTTTACCCCCCTTTCGTGGAGAAAAAACACCCAGAATTGATGATACTGCTATAAATTGTTGATTAGGAGGTTGGAACAACTGTTATTTATTCCCATAATGAAGGTTTGAGGCTGTTGGAGTGCCCAGGCTTGCTCTTTATGTCCATATCTATGCCCATAATTATTTTTTAATGTCATTTCAACCCTCAAATTCAACCCAACATTTCTCAAAGCCTGTTTTTTCCGTTGTTCGTCACTTTTCATAGGTCTATTCATGCCCAAAGCTGCCTTTTAACCCTCCAATTTGGCCCATATTTAGAGGTACGCCTGTTTGGTGATGGATAAGTGCACAAGGGTTCCCAAGATGCTGAAATAGGGTTGCTTCATACCCTTTTTTACTGTCAAACAGGTTTGTTTGTGCCCAAAATTCATGTGGATGCTACTATAAGGAATATGAATGAGATTTTAGGGTTGCTTTCACCCACAGATTTCTCATTTTCATAGCCAGAATTGCAAATACCACCTCCTATTTCCATTGATCATCATCTTTTATTGATGCAATGTGCCCAGATCTGAAAGTTGGCCTAATTATAGCTGATTTGAGATGCTTTACTATTTGTTGTGACCTTCAGAATGCTCCCAAAGTGCTCAGATTTGTCCCTTTGATGCTCATACTTGACACTAGAGTTGTTTATGCCCATAGGACTACCCAACATTGCTCCTAGTGTGCTCATAACTGAAAATGAAAGGGCTCATTGCTGTTACACTCCATAAACTGTCCAAATTTCAAAACCAACTCAAAACTCCCTGCTCTTGGGGGCTTTGGAGTGAGTATGAAATGTTGCCCTGTCAGTGCAATGCTTCTTCCCAATGTTTGACAGTTTCCCTGTGATTTCCATTACATGATTTCTATCTATAAACCACTATTATGGCTTCATCATTGCTCCCATTCAAGAAAAAAAAAGTAGACATGACTTCTCTCCCTCCATTAAGTCCAAGTGCACATAATGAATAGCTTTGGTACTTCCTAACTTTTCAGTATTCCTTTTGACAACAAAAGTGAAACATGAAACAATATCCTTACTTTCAGCATCTTGCACAGCTGATGGATTTGATCGAATTGTATACGTACTTTGTTCCCAAAGTAAATATTTTGATACCTACGAACGAAGGGGAGCGAGATGAATGGTTGAAGGACTCCATTAGAGGATGAATTGATGCCATGTTCTGCCTACCCAAAAGTCCTTTTACAATGAATATTATCCCTAATTTATCATTGATTTGTAGTCTTCTATTGTTCACCCATACTGCTCTAAGAAACAAAGTTTTATGCCGATCTAGTATGTATATTCATGATGATGCTTGTTTTCCCATATTAATTTTCAAACCTAAGGCAACGCTAACTTGTTTTCCCTTACTAATTTTCAACCCTAAGGAAACCCTAAGGCAATCCCATAGTAGAAAGAACCAAAAAAGACTATTCTACACAAATCAAAAGGCTCTTAAATTAACCATATCATGCCTTCCTCAATGATTTGATGAAACCAAGGGGATGGAAAAAGGGAAAGGAAACATCAAATATCACTCACACCAGGGAATAATTCTAAAGCTAACCAACTGTCTAAACCACAAAGGTCATCTTATCGTGTTAATTATAAGAGGGACAAAAAAAAATCAGACACGGTGAAAATTGACATAAAATGTTCAAATAAAAAATAGAGGACATCAAAATACCTAGTACTTGCTTCAAGACCCAAAGCATAAACCATAAGATTCATGATTGTCCATTAATGGCCAAGTATTACCTAACCCAATTTCCAGTCAACTAATCACCCCATGGTCGAATCATGATATTGCAGTAGTTTGCATACATCCTTCATTTGAATGATGTTAGGATTGCCAAGAACTAACATCATTCAAGTGAAGGATGTATGCAGACTACTGCATACATTATATCTCAACTCATTCGATTTCCTACAAAGTGTTGTAGCTTGCTTAGTGCTCCTCTCTGTTTATCATTTACGTTCAACATCATGGTGAAATCAACAAGTCCAGGAAAATATTCTAGTACATCGCCTTTACAGTAATGGACAAATAATGATGTTGAGTTCTTGGAGATCCTGTAGAGTGGATGTTTTAACTTCTTTAGTACTACTCTGTAGTGCATAATCCAGTACTTCAGAGGCATATTTCCCAGTGGTAACCTACAAAAATCATATATATATATATATCTAATCCATGGTGGTGAAGAGCGGACATTTCCAGATCTGCTACTTGGCATGTTCAAGAATGAAAAGAATGTTTTAAATACATTTATATCAGTTTGTAATATTTACTGATTTATTCCTTTTAGCTTGTCTTGATGATGCTTGTTTTCCCATATTAATTTTCAACCCTAAGGAAACACTAACTTGTTTTCCCATAATAATTTTCAACCCTAAGGCAACCCAAAGGCAATCCCATAGTAGAAAGAACCAAAAGAGACTATTCCGCAAATCAAAAGGCTCTTAAATTAACCATATCATGCCTTCCTCAATGATTTGATGAAACCAAGGGGATGGAAAAAGGGAAAGGAAACATCAAATATCACTCACACCAGGGAATAATTCTAAGCTAACTAACTTTCTAAACCATAAAGGTCATCTTATCGTGTTAATTGTAAGAGGGACAAAAAAAATCAAACACGGTGAAAATTGACATAAAATGTTCAAATAAAAAATAGAGGACATCAAAATACCTAGTACTTGCTTCAAGACCCAAGTCATAAACCATAAGATTCATGATTGTCCATTAATGGCCAAGTATTACCTAACCCAATTTCCAGTCAACTAAGCACCTCATGGTTGAATCATGATATTGCAGCAGTCTGCATACATCCTTCACTTGAATGATGTTAGGATTGCCAAGAACTAACATCATTCAAGTGAAGGATGTATGCAGACTGTTGCAGATATCCTACAAAGTATTGTAGCTTGCTTAGTGGTCCTCTCTGTTTATCATTTACGTTCAACATCACGGTGAAATCAACAAGTCCAGGAAAATCTTCTAGTACATCGCCTTTACAGTAATGGACAAATAATGATGTTGAGTTCTTTGAGATCCTGTAGAGTGGATGTTTTAACCTCTTCAGTGCTACTTTGTAGTGCATAACCGAACACTTCAGAGGCATATTTCCCAGTGGTAACCTACAACAATCATATACATATACATATACATATACATATATATATACATATATATATACATACATATATATATATATATACATACATACATACATACATACATACATACATACATACATACATACATATATATATATATATATATATATATGTATGTATGTATGTATGTATATA